>CM061043.1:98636485-98812549 GCA_030762985.1 Adelphocoris suturalis
TGTCTTAGATAAATTTCCTCAAACAACCAAGAACGCAAGATAAATGTATTTCTTCCACCTCTACATCTGTGATCAAGGTTATTTTCGATATATCATTATGTTTCTTCCTTCTTGATCAGTGAAATTTCTTTCCTAAATTAGTCATTCATGATTTCATTCAGTAGAATCGTCATCGTATATATGTCGCAGCCTTTTTGATGAAATCAGCCTTTTTGTAAAAAATCTACCTTTTTACAATACTCCGCCTTTTCGTAATAAAAATGTTGGAATGACAAACTGTACACATCATTCTGACCTACATATCCAACTTATCTGAATTTTTACAAAAGGATTGATTACTTGATGTTATGTATTCCCAAGATGCGAGCTTGCGAGCATCCAGACCACCAATCTAAGGCGGATGACGCTCAGCCTTTCTGTCAAATTTGGTTTGTCTGTTTTGGGAAAAAGGCTGAGCTCTTCCAGCCTCTTTACAAAAACGCTAAAAAATACCAGGCTGATTGCCATTCCAACGTTTTCATTACGAAAAGCCGACGTTTTTATTACGAAAAAGGCTGATTTCCCAATAGGGCTGCGACATATTATATATATATATATATATATATATATATATATATATATATATAAATACGGGTAACTATATATATATATAATGTATATATAATTAAGTAATAGTCGTGGAGTTTTGAGTTTTTAAAAAACAACTTTAATTCACTTTCACAAGAATGACAAAGACGATGCACTGCGCGATGTAGATACGGGGACGTACGGATGGAGACTGAACTCCAGAGGCTGATGGCCGCGGGCTTATATAGGGAAGAGCTGCTGTGTCAGCTCTTTATTACCCAAGGGTTGAGGCGTCGTATGTAACTCCTCCCCCCTAAGTTGAAATTTAAGGGACCCAAAAGTTTTATTTATTATTTTGTGTTAGGTAATTATTTTTGTGGGCAAATGCAGATTTTAGTTTTGGGGACACGGAATTTCTTAGTTTATGATTTTGGGGATGTGCATCATCTTTGGATCTTTTTTTTTATTATAATGGTTACAATTATTACATGGTGGTTAAAATTGATTACAATCAATACATTACATCAATACAATCAATACATGATCAAAACGATAAATACAATGGTCATAATAGAATGCAATAATAATAACAGTGATTACATAACAGTGATTACATAATATTTACGATTAACAGTGATTACATAATAAAATGGCTTACAATGATTACAATAAGATGTAATAGTAATAACCGTGATTACAAAAAGGTTACGTTACGATTACAAAAAGGTTACAAACGTTATGATTACAATGATTTCAAAAAGGTGACGTGATGAGGTGCCCATTAGGCATTTTGTCGTCTCTTGTGTTTCTTGTATTGAACTATAATTGTTATAATAAAACTGAGTAATATGACATAAAGGAATATGGACCAGAAACTAGGGGTTGCAAGTTGGTATAACGTGAAGCGTTTGACAGGTTTCCAATTTTCTAGTTGTATAGAGGACAAATCTAGGTTTTTAAGCTGAATTACATTATCTAATGTTTTGGAGGAGTCGGGCGTGAGTTGTACGTTACTGACTATAAGGGGTGTGCCTAAGATGCTTCTATGTGCAGCAAACAGGGTTTGATTGTGATAGGACACTAAGTTCTGGCTAGGTCTGACCAGGTAGATCCCTCGTAAGTTTCGTAACTCTTTTCCGAATTTTGAGGTGATAGTGAGTACATCGCCATGAGGGAAGACGAGCAGGTATTGATTGATTCTATACAAGAGCGAGACGTAGTTGGTGGGGATTTCCAGTTTTGCGTAATTGCAATTTCCCGTGGAACTTGTCTTTAGGAATTCGGCTTCGCACTGGGAATTGACATCTATTAACATGTGACCGGGGCAGAGATAATAGGCGAGGCCAGAAGGGCATTCGTCTCTTAGGGTAAGGACTTCGTTTTGCGATTTCAACAAGTAGCGAACGGAGGGTACAATTGTTACGTATTCGGAATTTAATGTTGCTGGTAGGGATTCTAAATAGTACAGGTCGAAATTTCTGGGATCTACAATAGGGACATCGAGAAAGTAGACTATTTCGTCCGTTCCGATAAAACATTGAACCTTTATGTGGGATTTAATTTCGAATAGGTCTTTTCCGGTATGGTTCAGGAACCTAGGGCCATAGAATACCGTGAGGCGGTCTAATTCGTCTACCAAAAGTTCTGAGCTCAGGATACTTGGATGTAATTTACCCAATTCACAGAAGGTGAGTGACGTCTCTATGTCCTGGATAACGTTTACTAGTAGTTGTAGTGAAATCTGGCAATGTTCCAGGAAGTCATTCAAGGCACGAATGTGTGTTTGTTCCCCTACTTTCATGTCTCGAAGGGATTCAAACTCTTTCTGGATCTGAAGGTTGTTATGATTGATGATGTCCATAGTTTTGTTAAAATTTTCGGCAAAAGCTTGATTCACCGAATATTGAGAGTTTAGTTGGTCCTGTAAGTTTTCTTGATTTCGTTGTAAATGGTTTATTATGTTATCATAGCGTTCGCTATCCTTCGCGTCTAGGTTTCCCGTAACAAATTTGATTAAGGAGCCTAACCCGTCAACTAGTCCTCTTTTTGATCTCTTTGTTCGTTGGTTGCCGATCTTAAAGTTTTGTATTTTAGAGTCAATCACTTCGAAGGTATGGTTTATAGTTGTGGTGAACATATCAGTGCGTTCTATGTATGTAGTCTGGGAGTCTATAACGGAAGTGAACACTTGTTGGTACTGAGTGCGAAGGGAATTGATTTTTGAAATTAAAGCGCTGAGGTCGTAATAGTGAGTGATGGTATGATAACCTTCCACTATTTTGGCCGGTCTAAGGAGTACTGGGTCCAGGGTTCAATGTGACGTTGACTAATTCTAGTCCTGAGGCGGAGGAGAGGAGGATCAGGATCCTGTAACAATGTCAAAACAGGGAATTCCTGAGGATTTCTGTACACATCTGTTCTCGGAGGTATGGTATGTCAGTTTGGGAGAAGGTAGGGTTCCTATTGCTCGTTATTGCTTTGGCAAACTGGCAGACGAAAACACCACAATCGTCTGAGTTCGATTGTTGTGGGATCGTTAGCAAGTGGATTGTTTCCCAGTTTTCTGAATCCAGTGGGATTCCCCTCTTTTCGAGAAACTCGAAAGCCAAGTACGATTGAATGTTTTCTAGGATCGGGATGGCGTATGCGGCTGCAGTGCCATTTCTTGTACGTGTTTCGGAGAGGGAGTCTAGGTACGTGATCTGTTTACGTTTCGAGTTAATTACCACGAGACTCCAATGGTTTGTTTTATGGATTGGTATGATTATTAAATCTTTGCTGAATATGTCTGACCTACGAGTAAAGTGTCTTACTCGGTCGTAACCGTGTGCTTCTAACATAGGGTAGAGGAAAGAGTTAAAACAGAAGGTTGAGGGAAATGTGTTGTGGTTTCTATTCCTTTCGTCTATCAACTCCATATAGAAGTTCATAATCATGTCGTCTATCCAGTTTCCGGGTCTTAGCGTCAGTAAGTTTTCCCTAGTCAGTTTGAGTCCGTATTTATGTGTCAAAGTTTCTGAGGATGGTAGTTCGGTATTCCATGCATTTTGGACTTTGGTCTCATAGAATTTCCTGGGTGGTTTTACGTTGGTTAGGTGAGCCTTCTCTTTGGTGTTATGATGACGTGGGTGAATTTGTACTGTTTTCATAGCCGGGTCTATTTCTTTAACTTCTTCTTTATTATATTTGGGTTTAGTCTTGCTTTGTCGTTGGATGGTTTTAATAAAGATTTCGTCAGGGATTTCAGGGGGGTCTATGCGGTTCACGTTTTTCTCATCAGCTACTTCTTCTTTTTGTTCCTGGAGTTTTTCGGACACTTGTGCGTATAAGGCTTTTACTCTTTCTTTATGTCGGTCTAAATAGTCGTGTGCCATCGCTTTTTCGATATCCATTTCTAGGAGAGAGCGGTTATTCACGTGCCCGTATAGGAGTTCGAACGGTGTTAATTTTGACGCGGAGTGGATCGAATTATTGTAGGCAATGATCGCATAGTTGACTTTATGGCATGTGGTACAAGTTTTGAATTCTTCCCTATTGGTTAGTAATCGGACGTGCTCTATGAGAGTGGAATGAAATCTTTCAGCGATACCATTGGATTCCGGGTGTTGCGAGGATATGAAGTGAATGTTTATTTTATGGAGGGCCATCAATTCTTTCACTAATGAATTTTGAAATTCGGTTCCATTGTCCGAAATAATTTTGTTCGGGATCCCATGGTGGGCAAAGAACTTCATTAGTCCGTTAACTATTTCAACGCCGGTGGAAGAAAAGATAGGGTATGCTTGCGCGTATTTGGAAAATGGACAAATAATCGTTAGGAACTTAGAGTTTTCTATGGTGAATTTGTCTATATGTAGTGTCTCTAAAGGTCGGACAGCTGTAGGAGTGATGTTGTATTTAATTTTGAGCGGAGATCTTTCGTATTTGCATTTTAGACACAATTCGCAGTTGTTGATGAATTTTTGAATAGCGATCTTCAAATTCGGCCAATAATATTCTCTTTTTAATTTTTCGTATGTTTCGTCTATGCCGCAATGGTTTGTAACTCCATCATGATATTTGGAAATTAGATCTGTTTGTTCTTTTTCCGATTGGATGTCGATCAAGCGTTTGGAGTATTTAGTGAGGTTTATCTCTGAGTGGGTGAAATGAGTTGCAATGACTTTAGCGAATTTTTCGTATACCTCGGTTTCGAAATAAATGCCATATTTTACCCTAGGGTGGATGTATTCTTTGGTGAATTTTATTACATCGTTTTCAAACTCTTGATCATTTACTTTGACGAGCATGCGAGTTTTGTTTCCAAAAAGGGTCGTAAGTTTAACCATGTCGGGGACAGGGTGGTTAACTACTGTGAGTATTATCTGGTTCGAAGAAATGTTGATTGGCTGATCGCGAATGGGTATATTGACAACTGTATTCCCTAAAAAGTTGGAGTGGACTGTGTGTCTAGATGAGGTTTCGTCAGTCACCCCTTCCTCCCCAGGATCGACGTGTGCGACCACAGAGTCGGCGTCGTCGTTAGAGGTAAGGTCCAGTTGTTTGCCTAAAAGTTGGGTAAGTTGGTCACAGTGTAAGGTATGTAAGTTTGGTTGGTTTTCTATTTTGACTCTGGATAGTGCATCTGCGTTTGTGTTGAGGGCTCCTTTTTTGTAAATTATGTTAAAGTCGTATGCTTGTAATTTCGTTTTCCATGCGAACAATCGTGAACCAGGTTCTTTATGGTTGAAGAGCCATTGTAACGGGTGGTGATCAGAAAAGATAGTGAATTTCCTACCATATAAGTAGGGGCGGAAGTAACCTACAGCCCATACGATGGCGAGTAGCTCTTTCTCAATTGTGCTATATTTTTGTTCGGATTGGTTTAACGTCCGGCTCGCGTAAGCTACCGGTAGATCGGAGTTATCTGAAATTTGGCTTAAAACTGCCCCCAAGGCTACGTTGCTGGCGTCAGTAGTGAGCCTGAAGGGCTTCGAGAAATCTGGGTATTGAAGGATTGGGTCATTGCTTAGGAGGTCTTTGCAAGTTTCGAAGCATTGTCGATACTCAGGGTCCGTGATGTCTATGAGAGCGTCTTTTTTGAGACATTTAGTCATGGGTTTCGTTAGTTTTGCGAAGTCTTTGATGAATTTTCGGTAGTACCCTAACAGTCCTAAGAATCCCTTGATTTCTTTTGTAGTTTTTGGAATGGGATAATTTTTTATTGCTTTAATTTTGTCTGGGTTTGGTTTTACTCCGTCTGGTGTGACTACGTGACCTAGGTAACAAACTTCTCTTCTCAAAAAGTCGGTTTTATCTAGTTGTACCTTGAGGTTAGCAGATCGAAGGCGTTAAAAGACTGATTCTAAACGGTGTACGTGTTCCTGTAGGCTAGTGCTAAATACTATAATGTCGTCCAAATATACGCAACAGTATTCTATTGCGATACCACGTAGTATATTGTCCATCACGCGTTTGAATGTACTAGGTGCGTTCTTTAACCCAAAGGGGACGCGTGTCCACTCCAAATGACGTGTGGGGGTGCTGAAGGCTGTTTTGCTGATGCTATTGGGATCCATTTCTATTTGGTGAAAGGAAGATTTTAAGTCAATTGTACTGAAATATTGGCATCTTCCCAACTTGTCTAATAGTTCCGAAATTTGGGGAAGAGGGTATTTATCTTCTATTGTTTTTTCGTTTAGTTTACGATAATCTACAACGATTCGAAACTTTTGCTTTCCACTGCTGTCTTGTTTTTTTGGGACTATCCAGATAGGGGCATTCCAAGGGCTTTGAGAGTTTCGAACGATCCCTTGTTGGAGAAGTTCTTCCATTTGTTTGTCGAGTTTGTTCAAATGTACCTCAGGGAATCTATAATTTTTTGTGTAGACTGGTATTTCGTCAGTAGTGCGAATGACGTGTTTGACGTTGTTGGTGAAACTAAGGGGGGTGCCTTCTTGATGAAAAATATCCGCGTATTTGGTGACTAATTTGGATATCGCGAGTTTTTCTTCCTCGTTCATGTGGTCGAGGCGAAGTTGGCCTAAATCAAATTTGAATGTTGATTTTTCGAAGTGGTTTAAGTTTGAGTTTGAGACGGGTTTTTGGGTTTGTAAGTCAGTAGTTTGAGGGTCGATCTCTTCGGCTAATATGGGGGTAGCCTGTGTGAATTGGTAGGGGTTTTCGCCGGAATTCAATACTTGGACGTAAGCATCATAATTTTTAACTTTAACCAAGCATTGGGGAATTTCTACGGGTCCTATCTTTTGGTAGGGGATGATCGCATCTCCATTTTCAATGTTATTGAGTACCAGTTTGACCTGTTGGATACTCCTACCGTCAATGGTGTATGTCTCAGTGATGTCTAAATTTAGATATTGCAACGGGAGGTTTACATGAGGGGTTTGGAATACTTTATTCCTGATGCTTATATCGGCTTTTATAAATTCTAGGTTATCAATGCCGATCAGGAGATCGAATCTAGAATGGAATGGGAATAGTCGGAATTTTAGGTTTAAACCCTTTTCTCGAAGTAGTTCGTCGCACGGGACCATGGCACTTGAAGTGACCAAGGAGGTTCCGTGGACAGTCGTAACGGAAAAAGGTTCATCATTTGTTTTGATAGGGAAGTATTTTTCTGCTATTAACGGGTTGACAAAACTGGCCGAGCTCCCTGTGTCTACGAGGATTTTTAAGTTTAATTTGGGCAATATGATATAGGGGAGCTTGTTGATCGGCTTAAAGTTTAGGTTCATGAGGTTGCATGCGGTGGTTGGAGGCAAGGGTCTTCTAAAAAAGGAGTTTCATCCTTTTGACTTTGGGGATTTTCCGTAGATTGGTCTGGCCACTCATATGCGTCGTAGTATAGGTCATTTTGGTAGTTCGAGTCATGATAGTTATTAGGTTCGTCAATCGTTTGGTCGTTTTGGTAATTTGAGTCGTAATAACCGTAGGCTTCGTCATTTATTTGGTTCGTTTCTTCGGTTTGTAAATTGTGAAAATTTGGGTTCGGATTCGGATTTGTTGTCTGCCACGACATTGGTTTCCAATTCCTTTGAGTGTTTTGGGAAGATTTCTGATTATTTGGAGGGTTTCTTTGATAGGTTGGCCTATTTTGGTAGCCGTTTCTTTGTAGGTTTGAAGGGGGCTGTCTAGGCGGGCCAAACCATTGAGGTGGAGGATTTGGCTGCCTAGGTGGGCCGGACCATTGAGGTGGAGCTAGGCTTTGTAGTAGTCTATAAGATCTCGCAACAGGTGTTTGTGACCAATATGCAGGGTTCTGCCTAGGGGGCCCGTAAAGACGGTGCGGGGGCGGAACTCTGTATTGAGGAGCTTGGTTTTGTCTGAGGGGAGCATTTTGTTTTGGACGAGAGTTTGATGGTAACAACTGGTAATCGTTCGTCATCCATCCAAGTGCCTCATTCAGGTCCTTTGGTTGTCGAGTCCTCAACAGGCTTCCTAGTGGTTCTCTAAGATGTAATAAGAAACATCTTAATGCGAGTTGCGTGTGGTGTTTAATTATGCTGTCGGCCTCATCGGGTTCGTGGATGTTGGCATACGCGGTTATTTTGTTTAATGCTTCCGTAACCCTATGGTGGAACTTGAATGGGTCTTCGTGCTCTCCCTGTCTCATGTTAGAGAGGTCCAAATTCATGGAGAACACGTCCCGTTTATCGGAAAAGGCATTGATCAACGCGTCTTTGATTTGTTTATATGTCGTGATATTTCCCGAGTTTATTGCGCTCGAAGCGGGAGGCTGAATTTTTGCCTTGATGGCATGTAAGATCATCCTATTTTGGAAGTCTCCTACGTCGTTATAATTGAAAAATCTATCATTCAGTTCTTGTGTTACTAGTAGGAAATCATTCAATGTTTCCGGGTCCCCTTTAAACACTGGAATGAGTTCCATGTGTTCTTTTTTGAAAGTTGGGACTTCGGCAACTTCGGGTTTCCTACTTGGTAGGCGTGCGCCTCCCAACCTCATCAGTTCGAGGGCGCCTGTAGCTTCGCTTAGCGCGGCTTCTAGTCTAAGTTGTGTCGCGTTTTGTTCTCGGAGGACCTGTTGGGTCGCTTCCAACAAGTGGCTAAATTGGGTGTTTTGCGCCATTAATTCGGAATTTTGCGCGATCAGGTCCTCGATTTTGGGTTTGCCCCCGGTGGCTCCAGTATCGACGGACATGTCGATGTTTTTGGGTATGAGGTATTCGGGGGTAGTAGAAAGGTATTGGGGCCGGTTTTGGTCTCTGAGGAGGATCCCTAGGCGATTAGAGAGCCTGTCGGCCACAAAACGTTTTAGTTCTTTGGGAATTTTGATTGTTTTAGGACGTGCTTACGGGGTCAAACCTAATCTGATCTGTACAGTGCCGAGTTATAGAAGAAAAGATACAAAAATACAGCTGAAAACAAGATTAAAATTTAAAGGATTAAAATTCCTTAAAATTATCTTAATTAAGAATGGTGTCTTCGTGTGGGAGACGAGAAGAATGCGGATGTGGAGAGAGAAGTTTAAAGGGACGACGGCCGTCAAATCGGCGAGTGGTCTTCAAGGTGAGCTTATCTGTAGCTTGCAAGCGATAAAAGTTTTTTTTTTATCTGAGACCTACGTCCTGTGCGTGGGTAGATCTCCGATGAGATGTTGTTTTAACAAATGAAGAGTGAACGTCTAAATATATTCTGAAAGTTTTCCCGGTCAGATGTTCGTTCTTTGCGGGTTTTAAAACTTTTAACAGAATTTTTTTTTGTGAAAGCTTCTTGGAAGTGAAGGAAGTTGTATATTTTTAAGTGTGGGCTTAAGAATGGGTGAGTGTCTGCCGAATATGCTTTTCGGTGGACTGTACTCGTACTATAAAATGTTGCGCAGTGATTTACTTACAGAGGGATGCCCATGTCCATGTAAGGAGTCCAGTTCCTTTGATTTCCGTCGTGTATAATCCCAATCAGACACTGTTTCACAGAAGGTTCTCGGTTTTTCTTCGCGTGTACGGAGCAAAGAAAAAACCACGTCTTTCCGACAAGCGCCAATTAAGTAATAGTCGTGGAGTTTTGAGTTTTTAAAAAACAACTTTAATTCACTTTCACAAGAATGACAAAGACGATGCACTGCGCGATGTAGATACGGGGACGTACGGATGGAGACTGAACTGCAGAGGCTGATGGCCGCGGGCTTATATAGGGAAGAGCTGCTGTGTCAGCTCTTTATTACCCAAGGGTTGAGGCGTCGTATGTAACTTATATATATATATATATATATATATATATATATATATATATATATATATATATATATATATATATATATATATATATATATATATATGTCACTGTAAAAAATCGAAGTGCGGTAAATGCTAGGATTTACCAGAAAATCCTAGTGTTTCCCATTATTGTTGGTAAAAGCCCAGTGTTGGCACTCAAATCGAAATTTTTCCAGTAAATCTTAGGATTTTCCAAGAGGCTTGGTAAAAGCTAGCATTATTTCAGTTAGAGAGCGGGTTCCGGACTTTTACCAACTGATCGTGGTAAATCTTAACATTCCCAGCGTTGAGGTAAAAGCTGAAATAAAAGTGAATGGTACTAACTTTATAAACTTTATTTCCACTTTCAAGCTTGTAAATCAACACTATGTAAATGTACTAACATTGTTAACTTCTAAACTTTATTTTCACGTAATAAAATCAAGTAAAATGAAAGCAAGGAACTTACAACAAATTACTTGTTGCAACAAGGTAGAGAATTATGGCTTTTCTAGTTGCACTTCATATTTGCTGCCTTGCAGAGGCATTTTTCAGTGGAACACTTTTTAAAATAATTGCATTTCTTGAAACTCTGGCAGCCGACCAATGATTGTTTCCGAACCGCGGTACAAAGGCTAATTTCTTCATCAGGTACCTCTTCAGGGTATACGAAGGTCTCGGCACAAATCAGTTGAAATACGATCCATACGAGCCCATTCCTCTGCATACAAGCCTCTGTAGGTACTACATTTACCAACGGGTCGTGGGAAATTCGCACATTTGCCAAGAGAGATTGGTAGAAGTCCGAAAAGCTTCATTCACACATGGTTTTTTGGGCATTTACCAAATTTTTCAGTCAATCCTAAGATTAACCAACTGTCAAGCGGTAAATGCCCGTTTTTCATATAATTTCGGGCTTTCAACAACAATATTGGGAAATGCTAGGGTTTTCTGGTAAATCCTAACATTTACCGCACTTGGGGCTTTCACAGTAACATATATATATTTATATATATATATATATATATATATATATATATATATATATATATATATATATCGTCGGTTGAGAAGAAAAAGTTATCAAGTCCAAAAAGTACATTTTTTACACCGCAGCGTTTTTAAAGTGTCTGAACCTTCGATCGCCGCGTTGAAAGGAAGAAGTGATCAAGTCCGCAGTGAAGGAGTTGATAACTTTTTCCGGTAAGGAATATAGTTGGAGTCTGAGCTCCTCATATTTATCCCTGTAAGAAAACTTACCAACTCCATAAGGAAAAGTAGCCGTGAAAATTGTTGACTCAAGTAGGGTGCTGAGTTTTATCAATATGGTTAAGAATTTACAATTTATTCTGAATCTACCAGCCCCGCCCGAACAGATGGAGAACTCACGTTGTTAGTGACTTGGTTGCAAAATACAAGAAACTGAAAATGTTGTTTCATTCATTCATTTTCATCATCATTATGTTTATGACAAAGTTGGAGCAGTCTGTCGCGGTTATGAATGAGGTGGAGTTTCACTTGATTGAAATGAGATTTCATTTGTTAAAAAAACTCGGCGCTCCGCGCCTCGCCAGGGGGCAAGCCCCCTGGACCCCCGGTTACCTCTATTTACATACTTCGGACGAAATTATTGAAACACAGAATGTGTTTGCGTTGTCGCGCAACCAAGTGACAACCAAACAAGCGTCATTGTTTACTATTCATTTATAACATCAATTTATATAGTTATAGTATGAAACTACGAAAAAAAACGAAATAAATTCGTGATAAATCAAGAGCGATTTATCAAGTAAATGTCCTAAAGAGGCTACATACGAAATTACAGCTTCCTAGAGTGTAAAGTATAGAAATTAGCTTTAAAAGCCACTCATCTGATCCGGACCCTGGACATCGTCAAGTAAATGTCCTAAAGAGGCTACATACGAAATTACAGCTCCCTAGAGTGTAAAGCATAGAAATTAGCTTTAAGAGCCACACATCTGATCCGGACCCTGAGCATCGTCAAGTAAATGTCCTAAAGAGGCAACATACGAAATTACAGCTTCCTAGAGTGTAAAGCATAGAAATTAGCTTTAAGAGCCACACATCTGATCCGGACCCTGAGCATCGTCAAGTAAATGTCCTAAAGAGGCTACAAACGAAATTACCGCTTCCTAGAGTGTAAAGTATAGAAATTACCTATTCAAATTATTTAACCTCCGCTTCACAAATCAAACCGTTTTCGTAATACTCAGATCACCTGCTATGAATCAAATCATCGAAACACAAGCAGTGCGTTCCGAATCACGACCGCAACGCCACTTTCGCCACTTTTGCCCCAAAACAGACGCCATTTGCCGTTCCGTTTCCTGCCATGATCGCCCATTTCGCCACATCGATGACGTCACGGATTTCTCCCACCCTTCGCCCACCCTTAAATATGGCGTGTGAAATCTTCCATCTTCGACCCATGTCTGGAGCTGGGTCGGTGTGGTCGTTGTGATAAGACGGGCGATAAGATAACAGATATCGCAAATGAGCGTGAATTTTGACATTGACATGTCTTGATTTTGACATTGACACGTCTTTACTTTGGCACTTCGACAGAAATCGTTCACCATTCGTTTGAAAGCTCTCGATTTATCACGCATTTCTCTCGTAGGTACTTGCTCTTGGTATTTATGTCGCCATTTTATATTTAAAAATGTAAGTAATGGATGTAGTAAACAATGCCGCTTGTTTTGTTGTTATTAGTTTCTACGTTAGAAATCACTCCGAGAAAACGCCAAAATGAAGCCGTGGGTAGAGATAATTGCTTTATTACAAGAGTTTATTGAAATCATTGAAAGTGTTACAACTGTGATGAAAATTATTGTTTTGAATATTATTCGTCAAAATTATTTTTCAAAATAGAATCCAACATATTAATGTTCATTCTTGAACTAAAGGCATAAAATGTCCCAATGTGTTGCAGACTCGTATGCAACACAAAGTCAAAATGTGTTAGATAACGTAGGTACGTACATTAATATACATTACAATAATTGGAGCCGTTTATTGAGTAAGTACCTGTAGTTATGTTGGTATAAACCCCTTCATGGTAGTCCTTTTTGTCTCATTATGTATTTAGTATGATTAGTATTACAGAAAAGCAAATTGTCTATCAACTAAGGTCTTCATAATCGAAAATTTCTAGTTATTCCCAAAAATCAAGAACCCTGAAAATAGGATGATATCTACGTACGCGTTTCGTGATTACCAATAGAGATGTACTACCTACCTATCCAAAATTTGCTTTAAAAAATCGTTTTAAATTCGTATAGTTGAACAGTAGGTAGGTTCCTGGTTGAATATATCAATATTTAGTAATATATGGACCAATTCTATAAATTTCATTGTATACATTGAAGCTCAACCCTTTGCTTGAAAAAAAGAAATTAAGTACCTACTTAGGTAGGCAGGTACTAAAACTAAAAGATCACTGTTTAAATAAAAGCGCGGGATGCGATAAATGCACGGGATGCGGGAGGCCGTAGGGAGAGGGAACTACCACCCCTCCGTGACGTCATCGTTGTGAGGGGAAGTGCCTTAACTGAAGTGGCGAAAGTGGCGTTGTGATCGTGATTCGGAACGCACTGAAGCTCAATGAAATCATCAGAAATTAACAAGCGGTTGCAATCATGTTCACAATATCAATTATTGAGAATGATCACCTGTGTGTAAACAATTATTTACATAACCATGCTCATAACTCAGTTTGTTGGACACGCACTTCGCAGTAGTTAACATAATATTGTTGGATAAATCGAGAGCTTTCGAACGAATGGTCAACGAATTTTGTGGGATGAAAAACGACGAAGTACCATTTCCCTAGCAACGACTCGGTTGTACGTGAAAATCATCCGTCACACATTTCGTTACCATCCCGCGTTCCATTTTCGGCTAGTTAGTCCATGGCTAAAACACATTCTGTGTTAAAAAGTTTCATTTGCTTAAAAAGAAGTTTCATTTGATTGGTGTATGGTTTTATTTGGTAGGTACGAGGTTTCATTTGATTGGAACAAGGTTTCATTTGGTCGGTACGAAGTTTCATTTGTTGTAAATAAGGTTTCACTTTACTGAAAAATGCTATAAATAGCAATTTTCAGTCAAATTAAATTTTGACATGGATATGTCTTTTGGCTGGGGGTCAAGGAATTTTTCGCGACACTTTTTTTTCCCGACCGACACTTTTTTTTCCCGACCGACACTTTTTTTTCCCGACACACTTTTTTTCCCGACCGGCACATTTTCTATTGATTTTCACGTACAACCAAGGCGTTACTAGGGAAGAGTAACTCCCATAGTTTTCATAGTAGGAAAATCGTTCGCCACTTTTTGGAATGCTCTCATTTTACCTCGACATTTCATATTCTCTAAGCCTCTGTAGTGTCAAGGAATGCTGATTTATTACTCTAAGGTAAAAACTAATATTGTTTTGTAACCATAATGGAATAATCTTGTGAAAAGAAGGCACTACATGGTTGATATACAATTGAGTAGTAGGTACCAACTGGTAAGCAGTAGGTACTGGACATATCCATGATCTTATGTTTTTCCTATCAAGGGAGAAATTAAAATGCTTGATTTACACTTTACTTTACCTTCTTTCTTTGTATAATATGCCGCATCATGTAGTTGATTAAGTATGATTGATGTAGCCATGTGCTCAGTAAGTGGCGGCTAACAAAATCATCCTTTCATTCGTTTTCTTCAAATGACTCCTCAGGTAACTAACTTGAATTTTTCTTTCAGTAGTTACAATGAATGATATACATCCCACCTATGGTAATACATGAATCCCACCGATAGCTAGTTGGATCCATAAATTAGGTACCTACTGCTTTTAAATAAATAATGTTTGTCGTATCCATGATATTAATTATATTTATCCATGAATTCGTTTTCTCATCCATAAAATATAGTTACCTACCTACTGCTATGCTTGTAGTAAAGAGAGGTGGCTATTTTGAAGAAATTTGATGAAAATATTTAACGTGTATTCCTACTTAACATGATGCGCGTGGGGTTATTTAGGAGTAATTCGGCAGTTACCTTTGAATATTGCTTTCAATGTGTTTTTCTAGATTCTTTGACATGTAGATAAATTAAACAATGTAAATTCTTCACGCTACGCGTTCCTAGTTATGTACTGTCAAGTGATAAATAGTGTTGTGCTGGATAATATTTATTACCCAAAGAATTTTTATTCTCGTCTGGTACTTCTTCGCAGATGAGTGGTCTACCATCGTAGTGGATACTGAGTGGGCAGTGCGTGCTGTAAGGATTCCAATCTTGTAATTTTGATGAAGGAGTTACCAATCACTCAAATGCGATAATATTCATTCACGATAGCATAAGAATGAGGAATGTATTTTCTAGCTCCTCTTTTTTTATCAAATTTAACCTCGTACCAATCAAATGAAACCTTTTTCTTCAAACAAATTAAATATCATTTCAATAAAATGAAACTCTCTGATCCACCATATCAAAGAGGAGTTTTGATTGAAGTAAGGTTTCATTGGTTTGAAGGAAAAAAGTGTCATTTGATTGGTAAATGGTTTCATTTGATTAGAGCAAGGTTTCATTTGGTCCGTACGAAGTTTCATTTGATATAAATAAGGTTTCGTTCTTCTGAAAAATGGTATATATATATGTATATGTGTAATATATATAATAATAGATCTATGGGTTCGACAGGTGTTTGGTTGAGTTACCTCTTCAATACGTGTCAAACGTGAAACATCGGCACCTCGACCCTTCAGGCCTACAGGCCCGCGCCTGTCCGATCAATCATATTTGGTCCGCCGAATACCCAATCGCTCGCCCTAACAACGGCAGTTAATCCGTCACGATACCGCAGTTTCAGCTGTCTCTGTCCCATTTGGGACGTGGGAGGGGGAAAAATGCGACAGGCGGCGATTTCCGGGAAAAGGTGAAGAGGCTGGCGGCAGTTTTCCCATCCACCGCGGAAGCGGGAACAAGCAGTTTTTACCTGAAGGGCCTTTCGCTTAAGTTCATTAGTTATCGCCAAGGTGACGGGGGGGCGGCGGCGGGCCGGAAGACGGAGGGCGGGCCGGAAGACGGAGTGCGGGCCGGGTGAGGGAGGCGCTGGCATTCCGGGCTGCGGCCCGACGGCCCATAATTCTTCCCGGGAAGCAGTTCCCGCTGGCACCTCCGTTGATAACAAACACCCCCCCCCCCCCTTCAGCCCCATTCGCCGCCCCTTCAAAGGAGGTCGACGGGCTGCGGGTTCCTGAAGGAAGCGAACGGTGACGTGCGAACAGTTTACGGGTTAACGGAAGCTCTGGCAGCTTCTGTAAGCTACAGATAAATGGATATCTATCTCGCACCTCACCTGAGGTAAGCAGATACGAGCTGAAGGGTTCTAGGTGTGAGAATATAAGCCATTCCTCATGATTCGACGTTTCCTTCAAAATATTTGTCATTCTTGTTGTATTTGACGGTATATTCAACTGAAAATATGACCGTGCAGCAAAAAAGGGAGCTTAACTTGCTAGAGGTCAAATCTGAGTTAAAATTTTTCATTTTTCTCCAAATTATGCTGAACAAAATCTTTTTTTTTTTTTTTTTTTTTTTTTTTTTTTAGCATTTTCCAATCAAAATTTATGACGATTTTTCAAAGTTTGAAAAAAAAAGAAAGGCCCCAAAAATTGTACATTTTCAGCAGGTTTCAGCGAAATTCAGCAAACTTACAAAACTGCAGTTTTTTGCGATTATAAATACCATGAAAAATGTAGAAAATTCAAATTTTGATAATTACTTATTGGAAAAAAGATAGTTTTGGGGCCCAACAAAATATTACAAAAAAAGTCATTTTTGACCCAATCTTTGTTTTTTCGTTCTCCTGAAAAAAGAAAGAAAAGCCTTGGCAAGTTCGCTTTTCCTTTGCACGGTCACAAATAGAGTTAAACGGAAGCTCAGGCAGCTTCTGTAAGCTACAGATAAGTAGATATCTATCTCGCACCTCACCTGAGGTAAGCAGATACGAGCTGAAGGGTTCTAAGTGTGAGAATATAAGCCATTCCTCATGATTCGAAGTTTCCTTCAAAATATTTGTCGTGGTTCAAGAAAAATACCACTGAAAATAGAGTTTAAAATCAAAATATTTAGTTGTATTTGACGTTATAGCAACACATATTTGACGTTATACACATCTGACTCACACCTCACCTGGCAAAAGCTATTGAAAACTATACGATACAATGTAAAAAAGGTTTATTATTTCTGTGTTGGATAGTAGATCTTCTACGCAGAAGACCTCTCTATAATTACTAAACGAAGTCTACTATAAATCAAGTATCTAAATATATCTGCATAGGTGTATACTTAGGTACGTAAAAGTCATGAAAATCCGTATGTACCAAATTTCTTGGAAAGCTTGGGCTGACACCCCCCCCCCCCCCTTTCTCAATCAGGCAATTCATTTTTTAACCTTTCAGTTGGCGCAATGCAAATCCTAACACGATCAGACGCAATTCATTTGACAGATTAATATCGTAATGCAAATGGATTAAATCCAACTAATTACATATATTGGTACCTATGTATTGGTACCTTGTACGTATTTGTGGTTTTAGATAACTCTTCCATAGCTTTCAACTACGAGTATAAAGCAAAGACAGGAACGCAGCCCACCGGTGTATGAGGAGGCGGGCGGAGAAGATTCCCACATACCTGTGTTAGCAAAAACCTAGAAAAGTCCCGTTTTTAGCCCATTTTCGGCTCATAGCATTGATGCATGTGAAGCGATCGGGCTGGCTAGACTTTAGGACCAACTAGACCCCAAGTGGAGTCCATATGCGAAAGAACGGATTTTTTTTCATCAAGTCAAAGGCCATTTTTTGGACATTACAGTTTTGAAATTTACGCTCCTTAGAACGTAAAGTGAAAGTTTGAGAGATTTTTTCCCCGAATATTTCGGTTGAATAGGTACCGCCATAATAGACGTGAGCATCAGATCTTTTTTTTTTTTTTTTTTTTTTTTTTTTTTTTTTTTTTTTTTTTTTGTGCATAAATTGCAGTTTTCGCTATATTGGGTAATGCATTTTTCATTAGGTAATACATATTTTTAGTTATCATATGATACTAAATATTTTTATAGATCACAGTTAATTGTACTAAGGTCAGAATAAAATCTAAGTTGACTGGAGCTGGGATTTTATCGCTTATATTGTCCATAAGAAGTTGTCGTTCTCAAGAAAATATGGGGCACTCCAATATCTTGTGTTGCTCACTGTCTTCCTCTCCACAGTGATCGCAGCCGCTGGTTACATTTCCAATCCCAAATCGTTGAAAATAGGAATTACAGAAGATTTGTCCAGTTCGTAATCAGGAAATAGTTTTTATGAAGTTTTTACCTTCAGATGGATAGAAGTCAAACTAAGGTTTTGTTGGGGGTGTTAGAAAGAGAGTTCTGTAGTAGGTGCCTGACGGGTAGGAGTTGAAAAGATTTTGCCATGTTCGACGCATGTCCTGGTGGATACGTTGATAAAAATCCCTGAATGGTAGACTTTTGTGCAGGATATTGCCCCTAATTCCTCCATACTTTGCTGCCGAGTCCGCCATGTGGTTGCCAGATACTCCCACATGTGCCCTTGTCCATACGAAAACCACTTGTTGTCCACGGTCTTTTAGACGAGCCACTACTTCTAGGAGTTCACCAATTAAATGTGTTATTTTAGAGTTTGGGTCAAAGCTTTTGAGTTTTACCAGTGTGCTAAGTGAGTCGGTTATTGGGATGATGAAATGGGACGTATTTGAGTGTGGTAGTGCTTCATAATGGAGAAGAGCTTGCTGCATCACAATGATTTCTAAAATGTAAATATTAGCATTCTTGTCGAGTTTATAGCCTGCTCTTAAGTTGGAATTGGCGTAAAAAAACCGCATCCTACAGCATCTCGTGTCTTGGAACCATCAGTGTATATGGTGTTTGAATTTGGCCAGAAAATTTTGTTTTGAGGAACCCAGACTCAATTCCCGTCTATGAATTCTGCCGTACATCTTAGTTTTAGCGAATTTTCGTAGAAAATGAAGCTATTGCAATGGCTCGGAAAATGTTAAAACTGAAATTTTTGGTAAATCTCTTCATTGAAATCCGTTTTGAGGCATTCTGAAACGATTCCGGAAGTTTGCGCTTTTATATATATACACGTGTGTGTCATTCCAGACGATAACCCTCCTTATGATTTAGATTAAAAATCCCGTTCTTGCGCCAAAAAATCAAGCTTTTAAAACGAAAGGAAGGGTTTGTTGGCCAAAAATGTTTGAGCACATTAATTTGGTCAAATTTTAAAAATGTACTCCAAAAATCACTAAAAATGGTCAAAAACGACCACAATCGTCCAATTTATAATTTTCAGCAGAGTTTCAGTCAAAACCAAATCATCATCGATTACCTAGGACTTTTATTTATGAAATTTATGCACGAAATTATGTTGAAAAACGTACCCGAATTGCATTAATATTACCTGGAAAATCTATAAAAACCGCGAAAAAAAAAGAAAAATCCAAAATCTTTTTTGAATACCCGAATTTCCTTTGGTTTTTTTTTTTTTTTTTTTTTTTTTTTTTTTTTTTTTTTTTTTGTCATAGAATTGGTTTTTAACAATTTCTTTCCACTAAAATCGCACAATTTCAATACAATTTAACATAATACGATAGGTAATTTAAGAAAATTCGCTCATACGACCATGCTGCATGACCGGAACTTTTTAGTTTTGTCAGGAGTCAGCTCTGTGTCGGTTCAATATTGAAGTCGTACGGGGAACCTCTCAAAATCTCGTAGGAAATGGAAACATGGGAGATGAATTTTCCAACCCCAACGTTAATTTCGTAATTGATTGACCCAAGGTGGTTGAGTGATTGATTGACCCAACGGGAGTTCTGCTTGAAAGGTAAAATAAATAAGGTAAAATAATTAGAATTTTGTGAATGAGTTTCCCGAGAAAGGTCCATTGACGGAGGTTTATCTCTGGGACTTTCCTCTGTAAATTAATAATTAGTCATCTGCCATTCTCAGTACTACATGTAATTAGAAATGTGGGAGGTTAATATGAAATAAACCAGTAGAAATGCCAAAATCATATATTCGAAGCGGACATGTTGCTGTCACAAAGAGATATTCAGTTGATTGCAATACTGACGAGAAATAACACACAGTTTGAAAGTATGATGCCATAATTTTCAGAAAATCTTAGGTTTTTTATTCATAATGAAACAAAATTCTGAAAGAAAAAGTCTTGCATAGTGGTCTGCAAGACATTGGGACATTTTATGTCTTCAAACCCCCCCCCCTCCATGTACCATTTTCGCTGAGAGAGAATTTCACCTCCTATTCAAGGAGCTTCCCGTAGAATCTTTCAAGATTATTTTATTGTAAGATGGTAATGTCGGCTAATTAAGTTGTTCTTCACTCTTCCTAAGACTCCTTAAAATAAGCGGAGAACAAGATAAAAAACATAATATTTGTATGGGTGAAAGCTCATGCAGGATTGTTTGCAATTGAAAGGGTGGATCAATTAGCCAAACAAGGAGCGGCAACAGGAAGAATATTGAATACCCCGGTCATGATAGAGGAACTGAAGCCATTAATTGCCAAAAAATATAGAGAGAAATGGAGACAACAATTTATTCAATCACACAATGGCCGGTTCTACAAACAAATCCAACACTTCCTACTGCAAATACCATGGTTCTTCGAAAAACCAGTTAATAAAAGTCTCGGAAGAACAATATGCAGATTAAGGGCTGACTACGGAATTCGCGAACAATATTTGTACCGGGTCCAACAACTAGAGTCACCTAAATGCCGAGCATGTGGGCATCCAAATGGAACCCTTGAACACTTAATAATGGAATGTGCGACGCAAGACGGGAATAGAGCAAACTTTTTCAGTGCAATGTCAAAAAGAACCTCAATTATTTAAAATTACAACTTTATCCTAGCATCAAAGAATTTATCAATTTACAGAGAATTGAACAATTTTTTAAGAAATTCCAACATAAAAATATAATGTAACTACATATATATATATATATATATATATATATATATATATATATATATATATATATATATATATATATATATATATATATATATTAACCTCATGGCTGTGAACATAATTGCAATGCCAAAATAAAACAATTTAAAAAAAAATATAAAAAAAACTGCCCCTTCGTTTGATAAAAGATTCTGCATTCCACCTTCAGCATTCCAAATTGGGTAAAATGGAAAGAAAAGTGGCACTTTCTACTTGATTGCTCACCTGATTTTCCTCTCAGAACCAACCATAGCGGTCTTGTCAACGATGGAGAAGAGTAAACGATTATTGCTTGGAAACTTTTGAAGTAGGTAGGTACGTAGGTAATTTTTTTCCTTACACGGTGGTATTTCCACTACGTTCTACGAAATTTCGAAGAGGTTATAGAAACCCGAGCATGAGTTACTGCGTAAAGTAGATGAGACTGCGGCGGCAATGTTGGGAATTGGATGAGAATTTCTCAGCTCTCAAGTTCCTTTAACCGCTCGTGTAACTGTGGCTGCATTGTGAAACTGTCTTCAACAACCCTCTTTCCCGCATCTAGCTTTTATAAGAGTTGTCTCTTATAAGAGTTGTCTTTTGAATGACACCAACTAATCCAATTTACGGGAGAGTGCCCCTGGTCGCACAAAAGGCTCCCGGGACCCAGACTCCTGTGAAAAGGAGCTCAAGGAGGGGGAGAAAACGCTGGAAGGTGGTAGATAATGTTGAAAAACAACTCTAATATCCGACACGACCACGATAGGGGTGGGAGGTTATGAAGTGGCGAGGTTATCCTTCACGTCTGCCGGGATTGAAAATTGAATGATGAAAGGGACGGAACGCGTCCCGTCTGGTGAACGAGCCTCATAAGTGTCGGACAGGAATCCTAAAACCGCCCTGTTTAACCCTCTCCGGGGGAGGGGGTTAACATCCCCTCTGCTTCATTCCATTGCTGCAGCCGATCTCACCCCCACTCTCTTCTTATTCCTTCTCTTTATACTCATTTTCTACATTCTCTTCCCCATACAGCCCCTTACACCCTCCCACTCCACATTCTTTGTCATTTCTCGTGTTATTACGTTTCATAAGCCCATGAAGGCAATTTGTTCTTTGAGGGGACGCCCTAGTAGCATACCCCTGAATCACATGTATTCTCCTGCAGTGCTTCTCTGTATAACAATCACAAATGCTCTATAACCCGCTAAGATACTCAGCACCCACAAATGCATTACAAGGTGAAGCAGGATTGTCCCCACTACACCTTCGAAGGTAATGGCTCGGACAAAAGAGAGCAATAAAGATATTGGCAGACCAATAACACACATACACCAACTTTACAGAAGACTAAAAAGGAAGACCTCGACAGATCGTTTTAAAAGACGTTGTACACATGGGACTTCGGGAAATAGGTCAATTACCAGACAATATCCACACATCTCCGATCCAACTGTCATACTCTTTTAACGCACCAATTTCAAGCATATTGCTGTCCGTCAAAACTCAAGTTCCAGGAGTAACATCTGTCTAACGAAAATTATCTACAGAGGAAATCAAAGCATGCACTCTGGAAATGCCGTAAAGAATTTACAGCAACGCACCAGAAATGTACGCCAATGCTTCCAAACAACATGAGGTTTGTGGGATTGGCATACATGACGCACAAACTGTCATCCTCGAATCAAATCAATAAACCAGCAGTGTGAGTATCATGACGGCAGGATTGTTTGGTATATCAATAGCAGCAAAATCTCTAGTAGTTGAAGGGCACGTATGTGGAGTCATTCTAACTGACTAAAAGAGTGCGTGTGAGGAAATCGCTGCTTAAATAAGTCCTCACACCAAAATTTCCTTTACTTCGAAGTAGCAAATCTCCTTAAAACTTTCAATATCAACATAACAGTCTATGGACCCCGGGGTACTGCGGCATTGAGGGGAACGATAAAGCCGACCTAGCTGCAAAGGAAGGCTGAACAATGAAGTTCCGATCCCTGACTTAGTAAACTCCCACAAACGGACAGAAACGACTCTTGGCAATCTGATTATGGCAGAAAAGCTTTGTATAAAGGCTACTTTCACCATTGTGTTCAACCTACAATCACTCACAAACCGTGTACAATCCCAAAAGTGTGGAACCTAACACGCCGACAATTTGTTCAACTCACGAGAATTCATATGAATCACGGAAATATCAAACGTACTATATTCTTGTGCAAGAGATACTTCAACGAACGGAAGCTTATTTTAGGAGCAACGCTCACAGGAAACGATGGTTCGTTAGTACAAGTGCTGAAAAAGTTGACCCACTCCCGTAACCAGCTTGAGCAAGAGTTGTCTTTTGAGTGATACCAACTAATCCAATACACAAAAGAGTGCCCCTGGCCGTACCCAAAGCTCCTGGAACCTTTTAGAAAAGTATCTCAGAGAGAGTGGAGGAAACGCTGAAAGGCGGGAGATAATGTTGAAAAACAACTCTTATATCCTAATTGACTACAGGCAAGAGATAGGAGGTAGGGCTGGAGGTTATGAAGTGTCGAGGTTATCCTTCTCGTCTGCGAGATTGAAAATTGAATTATGAAAGTGACAGGACGCGTCCCGTCTGGTGAACGAGCCTCATAGGTGTCGGGCAGGAATCCTAAAAACGTCTTGTTGAACCCTTTACAATCCGTCCCCTCTGCTGCATCACATTGCTACATTCGATCCCTTTCCTCACTCCCATTACACTCATATTCTCTATTCGCATCCCCTCACAGCCCAATACAACCTCCTATTCCACTTTCTTTGTCATGTCTTGTTATCTTTCCATCAGTCACTGCAATTCGTCCTTTGAGGGTTGTCCTCAAAATATTCCCCTCATCCGTACTAATCCCTAGCGGGGCTTTCCTGTATCACATTCACAAATGCTTGTATGTAACCAGCTGGGGTAATCATCACACACCTAACTTCATGTAATTTACAATTTTGATTAAGAAACCGAACTACTCTTCAGTCAAACTCGACAAAGCTATTCTGACATAACAGGATAACTCCAAGTGATATTTTCATATGGAGATTAAACTGGCTTTGGGTGCTTAATTGCTTCTTATTTTAAGGGTGTGAAATTATTGTGATCACTTTGGAATTGTTTCGGATGTTCCAGTCATGCATATCAGCAATTTGTCGTAGTTTCCCACATTATATTTTTATAAACATAATTATTTGTAATTTGAGCACCACCATATATTACATACATCGTTTGAAAGCTCATCACTTGAAGATTTCTTTGAGAGATTTGACAAACTTCAGGAATTCGTTTGGAGAAAAAAAAGTTTCAAATATTTTAAGAATAGGTATTTTTCAAAATCGTTCATGATTAGGCTGGTAATGTGGTCTTCAAATGGTATTTATTGGTATTTACTGAGAATCTCAAAGGACACTTCTCTCAGGCCAAACTGTAAACTCCGTTACAAAAGTTGTTAGTGAAAGTAGCCCTTAGCGTGATAGAATGCGACCAAACACTTTTTTGTGTCCCTGGCAACTCTAATACCCTGCACTTCCAATAAATATGTGGGCTCATTTTCAAATCACTTCCCGTTGAAACAGCCGTTAATGTACGCAAATAGCATGAACAACAGCTTCCGGGGTGTTGTTATATTAACAGACTCTAGAAGTGAAGCTTTCTCTCATCAAAATCTCATCTCATCTTTCGAAGATCGAAGCGGATATTATCCATGAAATAGAAAAAGCCAGGAATAGCGGAAGGAGAGTGGGGCTCTGCTGGGTGAAAGGACATGCTGGAGTGAGGGGTTACGTTATCGCTGACGTGGAAGCTAAGCGAGCGGCACTTCTCCCTGAACCGTTGCCATCCCAAATATATCCACATACCGATATAAGACGCTCAGCCAGTAAAATTGTCCTGGAAGAATGGAAAAGACGCGTTTGAAGCACATCCAGCAGCTAGTTGATACAAATCTCTCTTACCTGTTCCCAAAAATTAACCTGGTTTGACGCTGTCAAGTCAAGTTCCGATCCTTCTACAGATCAACTATAAGGCTGCGAACTGGGCAGCCTAAAACTAATTACCTCCTACACAAAATAGATCCAGCTGTTTCCCCACTTTGAGTATGGTGAGACACCCGCTCAACCTCGACACGATTATAGGGAACATTGACATTATTGTTTATGAATACATTTATAAGTTCATGTGCGAAGTTGATTTGTTAATTTGAATTTACATGGTTGTTGGGAAGTGGTGGAAGATAGGTAGTATGTCCTAACATGTCGTCCTATCCATCTGCTTCTACTCCCACCTTTTATCAGATCAGTTCAGTTTGCCGTCGGCTTTCCTCTTGCCCGCAACACCCTCCTGCTATTTTCAGCGCATAAACTCATCCTTCCATAAAACCAGTATTCCTGTCATTGTACATCATTACCCCCACTCGTGTATTACGTCAATTCGCGAGTGAATGATCTTCCTGCAAACGACGGAGACAAACGGGGCCCCGTACATCGACTGCGATTAACCGGCTGGT
The DNA here is from genome assembly GCA_030762985.1 of Adelphocoris suturalis. Classification (NCBI taxonomy): domain Eukaryota; kingdom Metazoa; phylum Arthropoda; class Insecta; order Hemiptera; family Miridae; genus Adelphocoris; species Adelphocoris suturalis. The sequence continues at coordinate 98,661,839 of CM061043.1, forward strand.
GAGTTCCTTTCAAACTTTCCATTCCTTTCATTTCAACTAACATATATATCTGTTTTCCACTGTTCCATCATTGCTCTTTTTTACATTTAACGTTAAATAGACATTCTTTATCGAACATACAATTGGTCCTTCGAGCCAAATCATTCATACCTGTTTACAGTCCACTAAAGAAAGTAATTTTAATATAGTTCATTGTGGTCAGCCATATTAGAATTGCGTTGCGTAGGTTCAGTTCCCCGTACTTTCTCCTTTGTTCAGTTTTCAGGGGATTCTCTTTGGAGTTACACTCTTTTAGCCAAAACAAGTTAGGTTGGTACCTAGCATTCTTATCAGTAGGCTTATCCAAGAACTCTGCTAAAGCCTTTGTTTACGTTCTCCATCCTTCGCAATGTCCAAGGCAGCGGAGGCTTTGAAGGCACTCCAGGGCCGCCGTGAACGATATTGGCAACAACTGCAAGCCACTTACGCATTAATTTCTAAATTACCTGCACAAACAGATAATTTCATCGCAAGATGCAAGAACCTTCAAGCTCTATCAGCCAAATTCGAAGAAATTCTCATCGAGATAGAACGTTTAATTTCCGTCAATCCCGAATTAACTGATGATACTGTTAAAATTCAATTGAGTTTTGATGACGTATATTTTGCTTGTATTTCTGAATTTGAAAAATACAATTCGCAACCATCTACCAGTACTGTTGCGCTTCCAACATCTCAATCTTCGAGGCGACCTTTACCAGAAATCAAAATACCTACATTCTCGGGGGATATTCAATCTTTTGAATCCTTTATCTCTCTCTTTGAATCAATGGTCAATAAAAATGAAGATTTATCTACGATCGAGAAATTTAGTTATTTGAAATCGCATTTAACCGGTGAACCTAAGGATTTAATCGATTCAATTCCGTATAATTCAGCTAACTATAATCTCGCTCTCAAAACATTGAAAGATAAATATGGCAATCAAAGAGTTAGAATTTCTTATCACTTCAACAAAATCTTGAACATGCAACCGATCAAACAACATTCCATTGTGCAACTAAGGGAGCTAGTAAACACAGTTCATATTAATGTTGAGGCGATCAAAAGAATGAAATTACCCGATCTTGGCGGTACACTTCTACTACACTTTATTCTAAGATTGCTGGATTATAGTACTCGTAAAGCTTTCGAAAAGGAACATATATCCACACCCGTTCCAACTTACGACCAGCTCATATCTTTTCTTCAGAATCAATGTTTAATTGATGAAATATCGAATCAGGATCCAGTTAAACTAAAACCTGTAGATGCTAATAAGGTAAATAACAAATCATCTATTATCTCTAAACTCAATCCACGCAAAACATTTTTTGCAACACAATCAACTGATAATCAGAAAAGGGCTTCGTCATTGAATCTTTGTAAATTGTGTTCGAAGGGTACACATAGGATTATCAAGTGTTGGAAATTCCTAGAAATGCCCATACCACAGCGTATTGACACAATCAAATCCTTGAATTATTGCACGATTTGTTTATATTATCATCCTGACAAACCTTGTTCTTCGTTAGGCCAATGTCGGTGGTGTTCCAACACAAAACACAATCGCTATTTATGCACTCAATCTCCCAAGTCGGAAAATGAAAGTTCATCCACTTTTCATAATTCTCCGGTAGTACAAACTACCGCAAATGATACAGCTGCTTCATCCAGTTCGGCGGTCACTACTAATGCCCTTTCTTGCCGCCTTGATAATCGCTATGTTCCTTCAACTCAAGTACTTCTCGGTACCGCTCAGGTACGAATCCTTCATTCGTCCGGTCAGTGGTATGGCCCCTGTCGCATCATAATTGATAGTGGATCTGAGGTTAATTTCATATCCGAATCACTTGTCCAAACATTAGGACTTCCTCGGAAGCCGTGTCCCTATCAAGTCACTGGCGTCGGACAAATGGGTCCGCTTCCTGTCAAAGGAATTACATCATGTACCTTATCTTCCATGCATGATCCAGATCATGTCATAATATTTGAAGCTGTGATTACTCCTCGTATCGCTATTGACGTTCCTTCCGCCACACTACCTAATACTGTTGCTTCTCGATTTTCACAAATTCCTCTCGCAGATCCAAATTTTTACGTGAAGTCGAAAGTTAGTATGCTCCTCGGAGTTCAGGCGTCATTGGAAATTCTGAGTCAACCATTTACTATGATTCGTGGTAATCCTTCGGCTACCCAAACCATATTCGGCTACGTTCTCAGCGGTAATGTTGAAACCCAGGTTAAGGGTTCCCAACGTCAGTCATTCATGGTCCAAAGTTCTCAAAATTCTATTGATGAGAATCTCAAAAGATTCTGGGAACTTGAGGAAATATCCTCGAATATTCCACTTTCGCCCGAGGATGAATGGTGCGGAAATCACTTCCGATCAACTATTCGTCGTAATTCTTCTGGCCAATATATTGCTAGTCTACCTTTTAAAGACGGTGAACGTCCTTTATTAGGCTCGAACAGAGAGATTGCTCATAAACGTCTCGCAAGTTTGGAAACTCGTTTTCGTCGAGATTCTTCGTATTCTCAACTCTATAAAAATAATATTCTCGATTATGTACATCAAGGGCTCGCAGTTCCAGCTTCGTCGCAATCAGATTATCTTCTCACTCATCACGGTGTTGTAAAAGATTCAAACACTAGCCCATTGAGAGTTGTTTTCAACCCATCAGAAACATGTTCCACTTTCAAAACATTAAATAGTTTTCTCTGTACCGGACCCAAATTACAATCCGACATAGGAAATATCACTCTTCTGTTTCGGCTCCATCCTGTAGCCCTCACATGTGACGTGAAGGGTATGTTTCTCGCAATATCATTAAACGAAGAAGATCGTAAATATCAACATTTTCTCTTCCGATTCGATCCAAACGAATCAGTTCAAGAATGGGAACTAACTTGTCTCATTTTCGGTATGGCTCTTCTCCATATATCGCACAGAGGGTATTAAAACAGCTTTGTGACGATGAGGGTAATTTATTCCCATTAGCTGCACAAATCCTTTCGACTTGCTGCTATGTTGACAATATAGTGTGTTCAGTTTCATCCCACGAAGAAGCAGTAAAACTTCATAACGACCTTACTCAACTACTAGCTAGTGGTGGTTTCATTCTTCGCAAATGGGCATCTTCCGATAAGCGTGTATCTGATGTCATAGCGTCAGAGCTTCGCGATCATCCCCGTCCTTTGGGATCTGTGGAATCTATAAAAATCCTAGGTACCGAGTGGGATCCAGTATCTGATGCATTCTGTTATATGATAGAGGATTTTACAATAAAGGAACCTACGAAACGCTGTGTTCTCTCTCAGATTGCTCGCATTTACGATTTAAATGGCTATATAGCGCCTGTCGTTTTCACTTTGAAACTCCTACTACAAAAAATCTGGCTTGTAGGATTACAGTGGGATGATCATCTTCCTAATGATTTAACTCAAGAATGGATTTTGATTACTTCAGATCTTCCATCTCTATCTCAGCTTCGTATTCCTCGCTATATTATGGGCCATGCCAATTGGCATTCGGCTCAGCTCATCGGCTTTGGTGATGCATCTCAGCAAGGAATGAGCGCGGCGCTTTATCTTCGTGTGGTTCAAAGCGATGGTTCTGTGTCTTGCAACTTGATAAAATCAAAAACCAAAGTAGCTCCACTCAAAACGGTCAGTATACCTAGGCTCGAGCTTTGTGCTGCCCTTCTACTATCTCGCCTAGTTCATTCTGTTCAGACCATGGTGGATACCCTTCAGGTTCAGGAATTGTATCTCTTCACAGACTCCACCACTACACTTTCGTGGATTCATACACCACCTTATAAATTAGTCACATTCGTTGCGAATAGAGTGGTTGAAATCACTGACAATACTCCCATATCATGTTGGCGGTATGTACCTACTTCACAAAATCCGTCAGATATAGCAAGTCGCGGTTTACTCGCCTCCGAATTAATTACATGTGACATGTGGTGGCATGGTCCTTCCTTTTTGCTGGGTGACTTGTCACAATGGCCATCTCGTCAGTTCATCATTCCAGACACAATACCCGAAATGAAACCACGAAATACCTTCGCAACTACTAAAATTGTAGTTTCTCCTATTCTGCCTCTCATTGAAAGGTGTTCCACTTTATCAAAACTTATTCGTGTCATAGTCTATATTCAACGTTTCTGCGAAAATTGGTTTTTGCCTAAGGAACAATACATCAAAGGTCCAATGAGAGTTGAAGAACTCAACCGAGCATTATCAAGTGCTATTCGTATCACCCAATATCATTATCTTGCGGAGGAAATCAACCATTTAAGAAATGGTGAATTGTGTTCTAATAGATATCGAAGTCTGACACCATTCCTCTCACTGGAGGGTTTCGTCATGGTGGGGGGTAGACTCGAGAATTCTCCGCTTCCTCTGAAAACTAAGCATCCACTATTAATACCAAATAAGAGTCCTCTAGCGATTCTTATCGTTGAACATTATCATCTCAACTCCTTACATGGTGGTCCGAAAATTGTTCAAGCCCTCGTTCAAAGATATTATTGGATCCCTTCGATTCGACAGCTCATTCGATCAAGGCTTCATAAATGTTTAGTTTGTTTCAAATTTAAAGCCAAACCTAAGCAACCTCAAATGTCTGATCTACCTAAGTCCCGTTTTTCTGAAGATCGTTGTTTCCGCAACACTGCAATAGATTTTGCTGGTCCATTTTACATCAAAACGTCTTTGAGACGCACTGCAGCTAAAACTAAAGTATATGTGGCTATTTTTGTGTGTATGGCAGTAAAAGCCACTCATATTGAACTCGTTTCCGCCCTATCAACTGAAGCTTGCTTAGCAGCATTGGATCGTTTTATAGCACGCAGAGGACTTCCAACAAAAATTTATTCAGATCGAGGACGAAATTTCATCGGCTGTGCAAGGGAACTCAAAGAAATAAATCAGTTTCTCCAACAATCGAGGACATCTTTCATTGAACACTTAGGACAACGTGGCATCGAATGGATTCATCATCCCCCCTATTCTCCGAATTTCAACGGTCTCGTCGAAGCTGCGGTGAAATCAACGAAATTTCACATGAAGAGGGTCATAGGCACTCAAGTCTTCTCCTACGAAGAAATGCACACTCTTCTAACTCGCATCGAAGCGGTGTTAAATTCCCGACCTCTCTGCCCTCTTTCAAATTCACCGGACGATGACTTCAACTACTTAACCCCTGGACACTTCCTCATCGGTGTACCTCTCTTGTCGAGACCCGAGCTTGACATCACTGATGTTCCCCTCAATCGCCTAAATCGATGGCAAACAGTCAGCCACGCTCTTCAGTCTTTCTGGCGTCGATGGCGAAGAGAATACCTTCACACCCTCATGCAACGCACAAAGTGGACTTCGCCTGAAAAGAACGTCGAGGTTGGAGATTTGGTGCTGCTTTACGACGCCACTTCCTCTCCGTTGTCTTGGCCCTTGGGTCGGGTGGAGGACGTGAGTCCGGGCGTTGATGGTGTGGTCAGAGTTGTCAAGGTTCGAACACCTAATGGCTCAGTCCTGAGGCCGACCAACAAAGTTGTCGGACTTCCTCAGGAACAAACCCAATAACTCAATTTCAAACCCAATTTAGAAGTCATATTCTTTCTTTGATAATTTTTCCTTTTCTAGTTATTTTTCGTTTTCAATATCTTATTCAATTTTGTATTTTGATTAATTCATTTGCGTTTGTACCTACATAAAGATCTCCTTTATTCTTCAGGCAGACCACAATGATATCTAATTTTCTAAAGAATAATTTTTTCTCTCTCCTTTTCATCATACCATCCAAACATACATTTGGGTGGGGGGTATGTTGGGAAGTGGTGGAAGATAGGTAGTATGTCCTAACATGTCGTCCTATCCATCTGCTTCTACTCCCACCTTTTATCAGATCAGTTCAGTTTGCCGTCGGCTTTCCTCTTGCCCGCAACACCCTCCTGCTATTTTCAGCGCATAAAACTCATCCTTCCATAAAACCAGTATTCCTGTCATTGTACATCATTACCCCCACTCGTGTATTACGTCCATTCGCGAGTGAATGATCTTCCTGCAAACGACGGAGACAAACGGGGCCCCGTACATCGACTGCGATTAACCGGCTGGTGAGTTCCTTTCAAACTTTCCATTCCTTTCATTTCAACTAACATATATATCTGTTTTCCACTGTTCCATCATTGCTCTTTTTTACATTTAACGTTAAATAGACATTCTTTATCGAACAATGTTTGTACACTAAAATATTAATTACAGAAAAAAACTCAGCCCTTCGCGCCTCACAAGGGGCTCCGCCCCTGGACCCCCCGGTTGCTTTCCGCTTTGAGCCTTCGGCTAAAATACTAAAACATGGAACATACTTACTTCCCGCTAATTCGTAAATGTAAATAAATTTAAAACTACGACATCCATGTTTTACTAATCGAAATTAGTACAGAGTGCCTAGGTAGGTAATTTTCTGTTATGGTGCGCGTCCACAATTACTATTACCAAGATTAACTTCTCAACCAAGTGACAACAAAACAAGCGGCATTGTTTACGATACCCATTTATAACATAAATAAATATAATACTAGGACATGAATAGAAGAAAAAGTACGAAAGAAATGCGTGATAAATCGAGAGCTTTCCAACGAGTGGAGAACGATTTTTGTCTGGTGAAAAAAAAGAAGTTTCATTTCCCCAGCAACGGCTTGGTTGTACGTGAAAATCAAAAGAAATAATTTCGTGACACATCCGCGTAACGTTTTTCGCTAGTTAGTCCAAGGCTAAAGCATGTTCCATGCTAAAATTTCGTGACACATCCGCGTAATGTTTGGCGCAAGTTAATCCAAGGTTTCGTGACACATCCGCTCAACGTTTTTCGCTAGTTAGTCCAAGGCTAAAGCATGTTCCATGCTAAAAACAGCCGTTAGCCCCGGCGAGAGTTTTGGGCCGACTCATCGGGTATCTCAATCCGAAGCCTCTCTCCTCTTGGGCGAACCCCATTCATCACTTTCCGACCATGAATCCCGTTGATTGGCTCGCGAGGGCAATGGTAGCGATAGTTGGTAACTCCTAAGTTAGGGGAGAGAGAGAGAGAGAGAGAGAGAGAGAGAGAGAGAGAGAGAGAGAGAGAGAGAGAGAGAGAGAGAGTGATGGGGGCGTTGGGTGAAAGGGGTTGGGAACTCTTAACTCGGAGGTTAGGGGCGGCGAGGTTTATCTTCCGCTATATAACTGAGCTGCAAGGAGCGGGGAGCCCTTTGGGGTTTTTATCGTCCTCACGGCAGATGTCTCTCGTGTTATTTATACAGTATCTCTCGCGATTCTGCCCCACTACACATCATAGACAGTCCCCGCGAACAACAAATGTCTCATAAATTGTTTCTTCCTTTTTTTTGTGAAGCTCGCTGCTGCTGAGGAGTGGGAGGGACGGTGGCTGGAGCCCCATCGTTGTTACAGCGAAATTAATTTTAAAGGTGGTACTACCCTGCTGGCAATATCAAACACATGACGAGAAAGTAATATATCAGATGCCTCCTTGCATTACTATATTATCTCAACTGTTTGATGGATGAGCATCAATTTGGAAAATATCTCTTTTTAAAGATAGTTAGCATTTATTTACGCGGGAAAACACTTTAAAAATAATAATTGTAAAATTTGGCTGAAAATTTAGTAAAACACCTTCATGCTCAATTTCTCTCATAATCCGTCTTTGAGATAAGCATGGTTTTTGAAGATTTTTTATAAAAACCACTTGTTTGCCACAAAATCCCATTTTTCTTTTCTGCGAATGTGTCAATTTCAACTTTTGAACTTTTGAAAACTTTGTTGCCGAGCAAGAAAACTGTTTTTAACCCCCCTCCTCCCTCCTTCCACCTCAACATTTGTAGGTTTACGTTGGGAGAATCGTAGATTCCAAAGAATAATAATTTTAAAAAATCCGCCTGTAAACTGCACAATGGTCCGAAAAAGCCCAAAAACCCCGCTCCCTCCCCCTATTCTCTCACTCCCTTCTCCCTCCATCGCTTGTTAATTGAGGGCATTCGGCAGGACCTATGGATGCTGCGACAGGTTTTGTGTTAGAAGATATCGCTTCAGTGGGTTAAGGCCCATTGTGGAGTGCTGGGAAATGAGGAAGCAGACTTTCGTGCTACGAGGCGGCAGACTTGGATGGGTGGTGTTCGACCGGTTGTCTCTTACCATGGTGAGGAATATAGGGAATTTTAACCGAATATTGGTATGGGAGAATGTGTGGAAGGCTGCAGCTAACAGCTCTCATACACATCGGTTTTTCCCCACTGTGGCATCACTACTCAGGAGAAATTTCCGGCGCTGACTAGCCATGGCCGGAATGGTGCGTATCTCCATCGCTTTGGAATCAGAGATAACCCTGAATTTTCTTGTGACGCTTCGATTCCTCAAACATGGGACCACTTAATCTTTGAATGCCCTAACTTTGATGACATCCGTAGCAGATTGGTTCTCTCTCTCACTCTCTTTCTATCTCTCCCGCTCGCTTGCTCTCTGTGATCAGCTGTGAGCTAAATTCCCTCCTGTTCTCTCTAGGAAGTTAAAATTTGATAGGGTGGCTCTTCTGGACAACAAGAGGCGATTGAAATTATGGGTTCTTTCCTGATCAGCTGAGTGGGCTAAATTATCTCATGTTCACCCTAGGAAGTTCAAATTTGCTAAGTAGACTCTCTGGAATGATAAGGAGACCATTAAATGATGGTAGAATATAATTACAACTTGAAGAATCATCTTAATCAGCAGATTGAACTCTGTACCTAATTTGGTTCCAAGCGAACTTAAGATGCTAAAAATTGGAACGGGACGTCTTTGGGCGTGGTAGAGTATAAATAATACAACTTGAGAAACCACTTTAATGTGTTCAGTGGGCTCTTCAACTTATTTTGTTCCTATTCAGCTTTTCAAATGTACCTATACTGATTTTTTTAACATGTTTAATGTTTTAGGGCTGGGGGTCGTTCTGTGAATTCCGACACGACACGCAAATCTGCAACGTTTTTTTTCTGATGATTTCCGCTTACAACCGAGTCGTTGCTAGGGAAATGGTACTTCGTTTTTTTACCGGGTCTCTCTGGGTATGGTGGAGCATAATAACTACCTGCGATAACACTCTAATCAGGTACAAGTCGAAACTTGATTGCTGAAATTTGGATTGAAGCTTTTTTGGAACTGCTGGGTAAAATTGACAAGGTACGCAGCTACCTTGGAGCTCAAGGTGCTATGTAATTACCATAAATTGCCCATATGAAATCCAATATGTGTAGGTTTGTTCGAACGGCTGCACCGATTTTCATACGAGTGGGTGCAAATTGACGAGCAAGTCCCGGATTAGAACATAGGGTATCAGTCGATTGAGCTCCTACAGCTAATTTCCATGCTATTCATCCAATGAAGCTGTAATTTAGTATGTAGCCTCCGTAGGACCTTTACTTTACGATGCCAAGAGCTGGGATCAGCTGAGTGGCTCCTTAAGTTATTCTCCATACTATTAATTGTGCTAATTTCCATGCTGTAATTTGACATATTGCCTCCGTAGTTACGTTCACAGTCTGGATATGGTTATTTCAGCTGTCTATGAACCAACTAATCGGTACATGTGGGTCCGTGCAATGAACGGGTAACCTGCTAGTGTATTAATAATCCTCAACATTCAAATTTCTCCAATAAGTGCACATTTTCTTCTTCTTTATTTAATAATTTTTGTGACATATTTAATTACTATTGTATTGGGCTTACTTACCATTATTGTAAAACATATAAATAACTCCGAATCCTGTCATTATTGTTATTGTTATTTGTTTGAGCCCATGGAGACTTTTGATTAGGGCATCAAAAACTATTTTGTGAGCGCAGTTCCATAAGAATTCTATGAAACCCAAATCCCATAAGAATAAGGCGGGGTCGTTTGCCGAAACTCCGAAATCTGACTTCTGTCAAGTGTGATTATGTTTTTGCGAGTCCTTATAACAACTCGGAGATGCCTAGAAAAGAAATTTTAAGTCTCGTTGAAATAGCTGCTCCCTGCGAATGTGACACAGGGTTTATGTTGTTTGCTAGAGTTCCACGAAGGAGCGCGGGAGAAATTATGAAACTACTACCCAGTACCTAACCCTTGCGACTTCACACTGAAGAGAACTTTACAGTTTGCATAGTTGTCCGTTTAATTCCCTCACTCCGTCAAATAGGGGAAAAGTTTCCCGACAACCGTTGACTTGTACAATACTAGTTGTGGAAAACAAATGGTGCTTAAGGGAAAAAGGGAATAACTGTTGCCGAATGATGTGAAAGGAGGCAAACAAACTTCATATGTCAACTTTACATGTAAACTTCACCCGTCAGTCCCTAAATCGTAAATTAAACGGATTGTAAATCATGCGAAAGCACACTTCGTATTTCCTCATGTTTTGGGCGACTTTAGGGGCAGTGTTGGGCATAATCTTATCGGGGAATACGAACACTATAATTTTAATCGCGATTATTATTCGTTGATTCTCAGTCAACTGCGACTATATTCGTATTCGTGTTTAATCGTATTCGTCTGTCGGCGATTACACAAATACAACCCATAAAAAGGCACGGTCATCAATTTCAACAGGGCGTCCCTCCTATAATATGCGAAACCTTACTAATGTTACCTAGCTTCAGAGGGACGTCCTATTGCAATAGATTTGAGATAAATAGGCTGACCTCCAATCGTTGAATTTGCTTTAAGGACGTCCCTCTGAAGCTAGGTAATATTAGCAAGGCTTCGCATATTATAGGAGGGACGCCCTATTGACATTGATGACCGTGACGCATTTCTGTGGGTTGTATTCGTGTAATCGCCGGCAGATGAATTCATTACACGAATACGAATCTAATAACGGTTGAATCAGAATCAACGAATAATTATCGCGATAAGATTACGCCCAACGGTGGTTGGGGGTAAAAAACATCTGGGCCCTGTTGCTCGATAGTAAGTAATAGGTACAAGTAAATACACCCGCTGGCTACCTTTCAATTTTTCATCTGTATTCACGTAAATTTTTTGACATTTTATGTCTTTGCTATGACACTAAAAAAACGTCACGGAAATTGAATGACGAAAATTGCTCACGAAAATATTCTGATGATTTCCGCTTACAACCGAATCGTTGCTAGGGAAATGGTACTTCGTCGTTTTTCATCCCACAAAATTCGTTGACCATTCGTTCGAAAGCTCTCGATTTATCTAACCATATTATGTTAACTACTGCGAAGTGCGAGGGCAACAAGATGGGTTATGAGCATGGTTATTTGAATAATTGAGTACAATCAGGTGATCATTCTCAATAATTGATGTTTTGAACATGATGGCAACCGCTTGTTAATTTTTGATGACTTCATTGAGCTAGTGTTTCGATGATTTGATTCATAGCAGGTGATCCAAATATTGCGAGAACGGTTTGATTTGTGAAGCGGTGGTTAAATCATTTTAATAGGTAATTTCTATACTTTACACTCTAGGAAGCTGTAATTTCGTATGTAACCTATTTAGGACATTTACATGACGATGCCCAGGGTCCGGATCAGATGAGTGGCTCTAAAAGCTAATTTCTATGCTTTACACTCTAGGAAGCTGTAATTTAGTATGTAGCCTCTTTAGGACATTTACTTGACGATGCCCATGGTCCGGATCAGTTGAGTGTCTCTTAGAGCTTGCATACGAGTCTGCAACTAAAGACATAAAATGTCCCAATGTGTTGCAGACTCTTATGCATGCGTTTTCGGATCCTCTGGTAATTATTAGCTTCACTAGGTCCCAAGCAACTGGGGCACGGGATGGTATACGTTTTGCAGCATGTTTTAGAAGCGGTTACCGTGGGTGCCAATGAGACCGCGGGCGGCCTCATGGTACCAGGGTTGCCTTCAGTACGGTAATTACTGAAAAACAAAAGATAATTTTGATGCACGTACGGTTAAAATTATAGTTCCTAAGTTAAACTTGATGTCAATCACCTATATTTTTCGTGCCTAGGTGATTTCTGTGCCTTAAGAAGGTGGCCATCTTGGCGCCGAAATATCGCGAAAAAGTTCCAGTCATGCAGCATGATCGTATGTGCGAATTTTCGTAAATTATCGTATAGTATAATGTTGAATTGTTTTGAAATTTAGCTTTTTGAGTGCAAGGGAATTGCTATTAATTTTATGGGGAAAAACGTATTGTAAATAATGATCTATTCAAATGGAGGTTTTGAATTTTTAGCTTTTTTGCAGTTTTCATCGATTTATAAGCATATTTTAATGAATTTGAAGTACATTTTTCAGCATAATGTTGTACGTAAATTTTTGAATGTTCTATTTTATAGTTAATATTCTTTATTTGAGCAATATTCTACCTTTCACATTACCACTTTCAAAGGACTCTAAAGATTTTTAGTTTCTTAATTGATTCAAAGAACGGTTCTGAAAACTGGATAATCCACAACATTTTCGCGGCTGATGTCTGGAACTTGTAACACTTGTTTGTCAACTTCCCAACACAAATTTCATTGGGATCTCGACTGCACAAACTAATCTTGCGTTCACAACGTTTCAGGTCATTGCCGGATTATAGCTTGATATAATTTGCATGAAATTTATTACCTGGCGTAATAAAATATACATACATACATACGAAGAAGCGTTAAACTCTAGGATTCGTTTCAGAAAGCATCAAAACGGATTTACCTATATGAAGAAAATTTTTCAAAAATTGATATCTAAAATTTTGCGAGCCATTGAACTAGCTTCATTTTCAGGCTCATTTTCACAAGACTGGCGTGGTCATTAAAACCCAATTCAGCATTGAACATCGACCGAGTCAAAATACACACAAAGTATCAAGCTGCATGACTGGGGCTTTTTTAGTATGGGATATTGCAATGCAATATTTCCAATTCACTCGCAGGTGTTGGGAGTTTGGATATCACTACAGCGTTTTCCCCTTTACTGGAGGTTGTTCCGAGCGCGAGACTTATCGAGGACTTGGGATACACCGGGAAGCCTGCAAGTGTCAATCCCCCGGGGGTCAGTTTGGAATAGAACCTCTCCCACTCTAAATCTCTCTCTTTCACCCAACTTCCCCTTTCACCCAACTCTATTTTTGCCCAACTGTAACCCCCCTTTTACCCAATCTATTCTCTTTACCCGATCCCCTCGCTACGGTTACCTTCGGCGATGAGGGACCGCGAGCGGAGCGTGCCGCATTATTTTCGTTCGCCTGCCCATAGAAAACAATGGTGACCGCCCGTTGGCCGTAGGCGAAACCGCTTTTTTTAAAGGGCGACCTCTGGAAAACTTCTCGAAATTTATTACCCTCCCAATCGATGTAAACCCCTGAAGCGGGCAACTTTACTGTATATTGCTCCTGTTTCCAAGTTATTTCCTCCAACCCCTGTTCCATTCAAAACCTAAAGTGATACCACAGAGTGGATATTACGGTCGATTTTGAACTTTTATAATATTCATGTACTATATTTCCAATATATTTGATTATATAATCGACGAAGGTGGGCAATTTTCAGTACGAGAAGCATTTCACAGAAATATTTGCTCAACTGTGGGGCGAAAACTATTTCGTCCGCTCAATCGTACCTACTACTATATCTGCGTGGTCTTTAAGAACAATTCGGATTGAATGCCAACTCCCAAAGAAGCAAAGGGGAAATTTCAACCAAAATGCTGCTACCTATACTGCCGTAGGGTGGTGAGGCCAGTGTTTAACCTAAAGAGACATTTTGACTTTGACAAGAAATTCAGTTATGTTTTTTCGTTTGTTCAAACTTGAATCTACCTAACATCTATTGCTGCATTAGGATGTCCTCAAACTGCTCGGTATTGAAAGAAATCACTCATTCAAGGCGAAAAGCATAATAAATTTGTTCTTTCGAAATCAATTTTTTGACCCAGTATTTGACAGCCAAATTTTTGGTTGTACCTGTGATTGACACCCTATGATTGACATAGCAGTTCTTCTGCAATAAATGATGTATATGTGTATGAAAAAAAACATGAAATGTGTATAAAAAACACATTTATTTCAACATCTTACAAATAAATTGAGCATTTGAACTTAGTTTTATTAATCTAAATATAAAATTAATATGTGTATTCATAAAGAAGAAGTTGAAAATATCACCGGATGTTTCATCACAAAATAGGTTCTCGATACCATAGGCACAATATGTTTCTAATGGTAAACTAGCAGCTTGTGAGTTGCTATGTATTTATATAAGTATAAAAAGTAAAGAACAAATGACAAGAACGTATAGAGATCCATATTGACAGCACTGTCAATCACTGAGAGGAGTATCAGTTTAGGAACTAGTAATTGACATTTGAATTTTCACATGTTATCTTTGGTTATTTCCAAAAACTGATAGCATAAATGCAATCTACACAAAAAACTTATTGAGAAAAATTCAAATTCAATTCAATTATCTTATTGAGCTAAATTTATTTGTTGGTAACAATCTTTACAAATAGGTTTCAAGTGCTCTGAACACAGAAATTTTTCACATAGTACGCAATTGTGAGTCGTCAATCAGCCGTCACTTCTGTAGCTCACTTCTTCGACGCGTGAAGGTCAACTGATTCTGAAGACGGATTGAAGTTAGGAAGGTAGAGGGAAGGGGGCCCCTCTCCGAATGCGATAGCGAGCGTTGCAACCCTTCAAAGCCATGTTTTGTATCAATTTGATACCGCGCCTATCCGAGGGTACCATCTACTCAATTTGGCCAAAAATGCAGATACGGGATCTATTCTTAGTAGGGTGGAGGGACGAGTGTTTGACAAGGACCCAGTGGTTGACTCTCACCAAACAGTTTAAATAATAAGGCATAAAAGTGTTTTACTGGCTTGATCCTTTTGAATGTTGAGACAAAATACCTTCTCAGTGAAGTATAAAGGCGGTCAAAGGTTTCAGGCGGGTTTTAGTGAAATCTAGAGAAGGTTACCCAACAGAACCTCGTGTTGTAATTTTTTTGGTGCTGTTTCTTGTGATTTTGCCAAGGGAGTAAGTGTTCTATTTTGCTTCACTATGCCCTCCACATTTTCAAATTCGATATTTTCCATGGTTTTTTGTCCAAATTGCATTTACTTATGTCATCATTTTTTGGAAATAAACAAAGATAGGTAACATGTGTAAATGCAAATGTCAATTACTAGTCCCCAAACGTATGCTACCCTCAGTGATTGTCAGTGCTGTCAATATGGATCTCCAATCGCTCTTGCATTCTTTCTTTATTTTTGTATATTTATACATATAAATACATAGCAACTGAGATGCTGCTAGTTTACCATTAGAAACGTACGTACTGTACTTATGGTATTGAGAAAACCTTGTACCTACCTATTTTGTGATATTTTCAACTTTGTCTTTATGAATACTCATATTAATTTTATATTTAGATTAATAAAACTAAGTTCGAATGCTCAATTTATTAATAAAATGTTGAAATAAATGTTTTGTTTATACACGGAATCATTTATTGCAGAAGAACTGCTCTGTCAATCATGGGGTGTCAATCACAGGTGCAACCAAAAATTTAGCTACTGGGTCAAAAAATTGATTTAAAAAAAAAACGAATTTATGAAGTTTTCTGGCTTAAATTAGTGATTTTTCCAATACTGAGCAGTTTGAGGACATCCTGATGCAGCAGTAGATGTAAGATTCAAGTTTGAACAAACGAAAAAACATAACTTAATTGCTTGTCAAAGACAAAATTTCTCTTAAGGTGTCAACATTGGCTCCTCCACTCTACGGCAGTATAATCAACAATGCTGGGAATGAGGCCATGGAGGCTTGGTTCAAAGTTTTAAACTCCGTTTCATATGCCACAATGGTTCTTATGCCTTATACTTCTGAAGTTTGCGGGGTACCATATCTCGAGATAATAGAGAGAGTGCAGGTGCGAGCTTTCAAGTCGAATCTTTCCTCGCCTGCAAATACACCTGATTATACGGCGAGTTCGGTTTATCTCACACTTAGATTCAGGTGTTGAACAGGGCATTGAATTGGTAGCGGAAACTTTGTCTGATGGAGGATTTGTTTTGAAAGACTTCTGGCTGTATTGGCGAACAGCAGTCAAATTAAAAAAGTTCCAGTCAAGCAGCATGATCGTATGAGCGAATTTTCGTCAATCATCGTACTATATTATGATATTATATTGTTTTGAAAATTAAGGACTTTGAGGGAAAAGAAATTGTAACTACCAACTTTATGGCAAATACTTCTAAATAATATTCTGCAATTTAAAAAGAGATTTAGGATTTTTAAATTTTTTGCAGTTTTTATGGAACATTTTTAGCACATTTTAATGAAATTTAAGTACATTTTCCAGCATAATTTTGTACATAAAGTTGTAGACAACAATACCAATCTAGTGGTGAACAAGTTTCTATTTGGACTAGGGACTAACTAGGTATTATGATTAATCAGTGTTCCAAAACTAAAGAACATCATTCGTTTAGACTGAAAATGAATAACCTAAAAAATAATGGAGGAAAAATAATTGAAAATTCCTCAGATCTCTGTATTGCAGTGTAGGTACCTACTTAGCCATTGCCCAGGCAGTTTCATCAGCGTTTCAGACATGTTCTTATTTCTATAACTGAGGCAGCTTTACTTGTTTTATTGAATGAATGAAAGGATAGATTTGGTAGTTTGTTGGAGTAAACAAGGTAGGTTGGTGCTCCACCAACAAACAAAACTACGTAGGTACACACAGCCTACCAAATTCGCTGTTGGTTAAAAGTAAACTAAGTAGGTAGGTTGTTGCTCTGCCAACGAATACAACTGCTTATCAACAAGTTTGTCGAATATCGAATCAGGAAATGTGCAACATGAATTATAAACCAGCTGTAAGGAAAAAAAACCTTGAAATTCATTCTTCTGAAGGTTAGACTTCATAGACTGCATTGTCAGTGCAGTTATTACGTGAGTTTTGCAGTTACGCAAATTTGTAGGACAAAAAAAGTTGATTAAGTAGGTACCTAGTTCAATTTTTGTCTATGGAAGTACATGATGAATAACAAGTAATAATATACGGAAAGTAGGTAGTGCATGAAAGGTACAGAGTAGTACAGAGGTAGTACCTACCTCTCTAGGTACATAGTTTTCCAAAGGCGATACCTACCTAATATTCCCTTTTGGCAGAGCTCTCATGGCACGTCCTTTCACATGACCACTTTCAAAGAACGGTTCTGAAAACTTGGTAATCCACAACATTTTTGCGGCTGATGTCTGGAACTTCTAACACTTGTTTGTCAACTTCCCAACACAAATTTCATTGGGATCTCGACTGCACAAACTAATCTTGTGTTCACAACGTTTCAGGTCATTGCTGGATTGCAGCTTGATATAATTTGCATGAAATTTATTACCTGGCATAATAAAATATACTGAACTATGAACTAGGTAAATACTGAACCGTAGGATAAGTAGGCATGTAGGTGGTGACTCCTAACCATTACAACATGGTGAAATAACTTCGAAAATTAGGTTTTTAGCTTTGCCTCGATGTAAGGATGCGCTAGTGTCGAAGTCACGAAATATCCCCTATACTTATGGTCGAGAACGGTGAAAAATACTCGACAATTTTAAGGTTTAAGCGCTTCTTGAAGACTCTGGACTGCTGTGAGACGTCCTGAAAACTGATTAGGTATCTGAAGCTGACTATGTATGTTTCATGATGATGATTCTGGCAACCCTTTACCAGCAGTGATCACTTTATCGTGACAATAATTGTCATCACTACAACATCAACTGTACTTCTAACTGTATTCCTCCAAACAGCTAAGCGGTCGAACGCTAAGCGAATGGATACAGTTAAACCCTCGTACACAACATCTGGCGAAGACTGATGAGATATTAATATGTTCCATTGTGGTCCGCAACAGAAGGGAAACCAGGCCAAACTGAACCCATTCGAAGAGTAAACTGATTATCATTTTGAACAACCGTAATAACTGTATTGATTTGATAAGACAATAGATCTGCAAAGCATATTTGAGAAGCCAATTTTCAAAACACAATGGTAATGCTCACATTACTGGCTCTTCCCCACGTATGGTTTGTATATGATTTTGGTAAGAACCGTGAATAGCTAGTGATTTCACTGGATGTAAACCCACCCCCACCCCCTACCCCAAATTATAACCTAACATGAATGTGGTGCGTTGAAATACCCTCCTCTCCTCTAACACTCAAAACCATTGAGAAGTAGAAAGTTCCAGTTATGCAGTATGATCATATGAGCAAATTTTCGTAAATAATCATCGTATTGTATAATGTTAAATTGTTTTGAAATTTAAGCTTTTTGAGAGAGGAAGAAAATGTTAACTATTAATTGTATGGAAAAAACGTTTTCTAAACAATATTCCACCATCCAAATAGAGATTTAGAATTTTTAGCTTTTTATGCAGATTTAATCAATTTTGTATGAAATTTTAATGGAATTTAAGTACATTTTTCAGCATAATTCTGTACATAAATTTTTGAATGTTCTATTTTATTTAATAAAGTTCATTTGAGAAATATTCTGCCAAGAAAATATAAATTTAACAATTTTTAGCCGTTTTCAGTAATTTTTTAAGCACATTTTTTTTTAAATTTAACCAATTTAGGGTGCTCAAAATATGCTGGACAACGAACTCATCCTTTAGCTTTGGGAGAACGGAATTTCTAACTCAATCTTGAGAAGGAATGACACACACACACACACATATATAGGATTCGTTTCAGAATGCCTCAAAACAGATTTCAATGAAAAAATTGTTCAAAAATTTTGATTTTTAAAATTTCCGAGCCATTGCAATACTTATTTCATTTTCTACGAAAATGTGCTAAAACTGCTTCTACGAATCGGTTGAAAACACCACGATATATCGGTACCCCCCCCCCCCCCCCTCATCAGTTATGAAATTTCAATGTATTTGAGATATGCTTTACCAAGAAACCAAATACTTCTAGTAACGTAGTATAATAGTCGAAAAAATCGGTTGAAAACAGCTCAAATCCCCGATTTTAGAGCACATCTAAACTGAAAGATTACAAAAAAGGATGAGGGAAAAAACAAGGATGAGAAAAACGAAAATATCACAATTTTCGGAATTTCCCACTCCATTTCCGCCACGCCGTCCGAAAATTTGAACCTTCCAAGGTTTTGGGATTATTATTTTCAATAATGAACCATAGTAATCGACCACGGTAAACAAAATATTGAATATTTATGTAGGTTTACGTTGAAAGATACGTAAAATCCAAAAATCAAATTATAATAGTTCGGCAAAGTTATACTTAGGCTTATTATTTCTGTATTAGATTGTCCTTCTACACAGAAGATTATTAAGCCCCGTATATAGTAAACGATAAAAACTTGGCGCATCGTGCCTTCCAAAAGGTTGACACCTTACAGCTCCATGACCCCTCAATTTTACTGCATTTCAAGAGCCTTATTACTGTTCAGATACCCATCACATAGCACATTTTTGGAAAGCTCTCACAAAGATCTCTCTATTGAGCGAATAAAAAATAACTGTGAAAATTCCCCATTCCAATGAGATTCTCACATCACAGAAATCGAGTTTATTATAACTTTATCACCTATATCTACGTTGGTAGGTACATTCATCAATGACAATTTACTTGATTTCTGATGTACTATTGTACATGAAAATCATCTCTTGTTAAGCACAGGACTGGTAAAGTGTTGTTTCTTTATTGAATTTAATAAACTTCTCCTCAGTAGGCGCCTATGCCTACACAGTTGAATTTGGATAATGTATAATAGATTTGTTTAATAAATTATTACAGACCAGCCATCGGCGGAGAAGGGCTATCTCATACAGAAATAAAAAACCATTGGGTAATATTCGGCAACCTTTTTTTCCTTTCCTGTCCTTGTGCCGTCTGTTCGATTACTGAAGAGACCAGTTCCTATAGTGGGTTGTCTAGTGGGATATTCCATCACATTCTCCAACTAACTACCCTTTTACTAGCCATCTTGATATTTAATAGTTTCTACTAGTTACGAACTGAATTAAATTAAATAAATTTAATAGAAAAGCGGCTTGTAAATTTAGGAGAAAAGCAATGGATAAGAATACCTTATTATGGGAAAATTTCCGATAAAATCGGCAAAATTCTATCATCGAGAGGTTACAAAGTAGGTTTAAAAATTAAAAATAGGCTTAAAGCATTACTAGGATCCGTCAAGGACAAAATTAATGTTCAGGATAAAAGTGGGGTTTATAAACTAAAATGTTCTTGTGGCTACGAATATTGCGGTTAAACTGGTAGGAAATTCAGGGAAAGACTAGATGAACATCAGGAGGATTTCGAGGAAAATAAGGGTAAGTCTACATTTGCGAAACATCTTAAGGATTTCAATCATAATTACAATTTTGATTTGATAGATATACAGTTTGTAGAATTTCTTCATTTTTGTCCAAAGGGAGGTATGATGAATGTACTTGAAAAATGCGAAATTATCAAAAGTGACAGATCTGGTAAATGTTTAAATGAGGATATCCCTCAATATATTTAACTACTGAGATTTACGTTCTTGTAAAGCTTGGAATTACCTATCCCTTCGAATTGCTGAAACCAGTAATTTTTCCCAGTAATCGTCTATTACCTATAATCCACCTTCACTTTTCTTACACTTAATTGGTTGGACCTCCTGCCCCCTTTCCTTTCTCTCGACTAATGGGATTCAATATCCCTTCACCTGTGGCTATATAAGTGATGTCCTTTCTAATGTGTGTCCAGTTATTGTTTGTTACTGATGATTGCCTAACCGTCGAAATCGATTTAACATTGTAACTCTTTATGTTTCGTGAAAATAGACAAAGTTTTTTCACTAACTTCCGTTTTGGTTAAACCATCTTAGAAGTTCGTTCCGAAAGGTTATTTATGGAAATCTTTTGCGATGTACCGAATAATTCATTATATATCGAATTTCATACTTATAGATGAGTAGATGTGTGTACAGGTTGTACTTTGCGTTATGAACCCCATAAAAAAAGTAAATATTTTTAAGTCACTTCTTTTAAAACGCTTGGTTTTCGAATATTTTCAAGTTTAAAAATTTTCTCGTGTTTTCTACGTAATGACTTTAAAACGGTTATAACTCACCTCAGGCGTACAATAAAAAAGTTGGGTACGATTTGAATAAACGTTAAGTTTCCTATCAGAATATGGCCCTAGCAATAATTTAAAAGCGCATAAATTAGATTAAATTTGTGTTCAGTTATTGTTTGATACTGATGATGGCCTAACCGTCGAAATCGATTTAACATTGTAACTCTCTATTTTTCGTGGAAATAGACAATTGTTTTTCACTAACTTCCGTTTTCTACTAGATAGTTTACTACTTCATGCAAATTTTCAAGGTAACAATATGATGAAGGAATACAGTCTATGTATGTAGAATTCCCAGCAGTAAATAACCTCTGCATTAAATAAACAAAGTTAATTGGTTCTTTGAAGGTTGCCTACAAAAACTTGAGGGATTCCGCAGATTGATTGTTCTCCCCTTCCTAAGTCTTTTCTTCATAAGAAAGCACAATACCTATTAAAATGACTTTTAATTATTCAAGAAGTAAGCTAAGCGGAATTAGAGATTACCGGCATTAATTAAAAAAATCTTAGTTGATGGTGGCAACGTGAGGTGGAGAGGGGAAATGTATTTTAACCCTCTTCACCCTACTGTTATACCTCCAAGGAGTTTTCCTTGTGAGCTCGCGAGATAAGTGAATGGAGCGGGTAATTTGGTTTCCCTCTATTACGATATAAATTCCACCACCCCTTCCGTTTTCTGTATTATCAGTGCTTAGAGCCAGTAAAGTTCGGGTCGGTTTTAAAGTCGAAATTAGGATCCGTAACTCAGATCGGAAATACGATCTCATTTTAGTTTTGGAGCTCCCAACTTATCGAGCAGTATGGTCGATTTTCCATAGAAGTTAATGATGGTATTATAACTCGAGTCTATGTATACTTATCAAAACGCTGCAAATTATTACATAAAGGTTTATTATTTCTGTAGCAGGTAGTTTCTACGCAGATCTCTGGTCTACACTGAATTATTAAACTGTAACAGAACAGTAAATGAATTCTTTGTCAAACAATAACAGTAATACGTGTCCCTTGGGATACCCACATAGAGCAGATCTCCAAATAATGGTTGTTATTATATTATAACGTTAGAAAGGACACAGCTTGTATAGTCACAGGTAAGGGGAAATTCAATCTCGTTAGTCGAGAGAAAGGAAATCAATTAACTACAAAGTGAAAGGGATTATAGCTAATCAAATGAAGTGACAGGAGGGGTTTTGCAGAAATGGATCTATCATTGGTGAAATAAATTGAAGGATTTTCTCATTTGAACGTTGACCAGACCTGTCGCCTTTGATAATTTCGAAATTTTCCATTATATGCAACAAACCTCTCTTTGGGCCACACAAAATAAAACGGTTAACTGCAGAGATTTAATTGGTTTTTATTTTATTCCATAGAAGTAATTTACAATACTGGTTTATGGTAACTGAAGTAAGTTACCTATAAGTATAATTTTTTAGTCAAGCTGTTCAATGTCGCGTGAAAATTAAGTCGATTCTAGATCCTCAAATTTCAGCTTCCTGCGTTGAATAGGAGAAAAAATTGAGTTGAAGCTCACTCAGCTGATCACTGATGACTCAGGCGTCTTCAGCTTTCTCCCTTGACCCTCCCTCTCAAATTTCAGCTTCCTGCGTTGAGTAGGAGAGAAAATAGCGTTGGAGTTCACTCAGCTAATTGGTGTCCTGTGGGTCGTCTTCAGTATTTCCCCTTGAGCCTCCGTCTCAAATTTCAGCTTCCTGCGTTGAGTAGGAGAGAAAATGGCGTTGGAGCTCACTCAGCTGATCAGTAATCACTCGGGCGTCTTCAGCATTCTCCCTTGACCCTCCCTCTCAAATTCCAGCTTAATTCGTTGAATAGGAGAGAAAATGGCGTTGGACTTCACTCAGCTAATTGGTCTCCTGTGGGTCGTCTTCAGTATTTTCCCTTTAGCCTCCATCTCAAATTTCAGCTTCCTGCGTTGAGTAGGAGAGAAAATGGCGTTGGGGCTCACTCAGCTAATTGGTGTCCTGTGGGTCGTTTTCGGTATTTTCCCTTGAGCCTCCCTTTCAAATTCCAGTTTCCTGTGTTGAGTAGGAGAGAAAATGGCGTTGGGGCTCACTCAGCTAATTGGTGTCCTGTGGGTCGTCTTCAGTATTTTCCCTTGAGCCTCCCTCTCGAATATCAGCTTCCTGCGTTGAACCATATGTGATAGCGGCTGTAATTTCGTAACGATAATATCGTCTCGTAACTATAATTTCGTCTCGTAACGGTATTCTCATTTTTGGCCGGGTTATGATGGCAACATGTTCCATGTTAAAAAACTATCTATTTGCCAAATCGAAATTGTAACAATGATATAATTCCCATAGATGATTTGCGAATTTAGATTTACCTATATTTTCCATGAAATCCTTTTCATGTTCGTTCATCCTTCCCTGAATTTCCTACTAGTTTGATCAGAATACTCATGGCCGCAAGAACATTTTACATTAGCCCCTCTTTTAGCCTGAACACTGATTTTTTCTTTGACGGATCCTAAGAAAAACTTAAAGGCTATTTTTATTTTGAAAACCGACTTTGTAACGATGTAATGATAGAATTAGTAGGTAACTTTATCAGAAATTTTCCCATAATTAGGTAGGTATACTTACTTATCCTTTTCTTTTTTTTCCTAAGTTACATTTTCCCTAGCCGAAATGGAGGCTTTGTCCCTACTCTTCTTCCTCAAAACCTTATCCCGTATGGTATCAACGAAATCTCCTCAGTATCCATAACTTGCGGCTATGCGTTTAATAATTGATTTTTCTTTTATGAATTTCATTCGCTAAAGATAGTGCACGGTTGATCGTAGTATGGAAGGCCGCATGCTTATGGACTAAGTGGTGATTTGATACATTATGGATAGTTATATCGCTAAACGAATCATTCCTATAAATTGAAAAGTTATGTATTTTGTTTACCAAAGATGTGGGAAGATCAAGACAGTTGAGATTATTCCCCTTGAATTCGAAGGTAAATTTGATGAAGTGATCTAATTTATTGAATTTTCATGAAAAGAATTTAGTTGTCTCTCTGTTCCTTCCATAGATTTCTACCATCTACGTAACTATACCAATGGAGTAGGTTATTTGAGCTAAATGTTTTAAATATTGTTTGTAGATGGATGTTCCGAATTACCCCACTCCACTCTGAGTCTTTTTGATGAAATTTTCACCAAGACAGGGTGGCCCCCAACTGGAAAAGTCAGGAGAAACCTAAATCACCAAATGTCAGGGATTTTTTAAAATAAAAACTTTATGTAATAATTTACAGTGTTTTGAGGTATATTCTAACTCCAAAACAATCATACTTCAATAGCGTACTTTATCATACTACCTATCATTTCAAAGGTGAGTTATGCGTATGACAAAAATAATTATCTTGTGGTTCAAAGAGTAAGAGAGTCTTTGGCACCTCTGTTTACTATATCACCTATTAGTAAACCACATGTAAGAAAAATCAACAAAGTATTGAACTAGGAGCAAACACAGCAGACTAGTGGATTCATCCAATGAGAGTCCCAACAACTAGTTTGTATAGGCACATAAGCTTCGACTTCTCATGAGGATTAAGGTGAGGCGAATTGGCCCATTGAACTGTGGAATCTTGTATAATAAGAATAACTTTCGTGTTACCAACGAACGATTTTAGTGGATCGGAAAATCAGGAAGTTATATTCTCTCTAGCAACAATTTAGTTCTAGGTGGAAATAAGCGTGAAATTTTTTGCTGTTGGACAAAAGTTTGGAATTAACCTCAGAGCTAAGAAACGTCCATGTCATATATATATACATTCTTCATTTTAAATTAATAAAATTTGAGCTTCAACAAATTGCTTCATCGCTTCATTTTTCAGTACGATTTTATGCATATATTTTTAAATGTTCAAATTTAGGTATAGTTGATAAACTTTATTTGAGTAATATTCCGCTAAATATGTAAAGTTATCGATTTTTAACCGAATTGGCCATTTGGTGCTTTTTACTAAGTTTTTGTTTTTAGTTATCTTTCACCTTAAGTATGTAGGTAGGGGTACTCAAAACCGTTCCTTTCCTGGGAGTCAATGTCTAACTGCGATATTTTAAAAATTGGTTATACCTACATTCTTTCTCAAATGGGATTACTCAAAAATGTGTATCTTTTTTCCATGCTTTACATTCATTATTACCACCAGTATGCTGAAATAGGTTGGTTTTTTTTTTTTTTTTTCTTCTCTCTCTCTTAAATTGTACGGTTTTCGTTTTAGAAGCATTAAAGGTGGCGCGTTATACCTGCTTTAGAATGACGAGAAAAAAATATTTGACTGCTATTTTTTTGTCAGGGAAATCTGAACTTCGGTCAGGGGAATGTCAGGGAAATTTAAAATTTCCATTCGGTTGCATCCTGCAAAATTTTACTCAACTACCAGAAAAGTATGTTTATTTACCTAGATATTTATCAATTCGTCTTCCTGCGGGGGAAGAGCTAAAAATTTTTTAGTCATCAGCTTAGGGCGTAAACTTTACCTCCTAACTGTGGTGTAAACGCTCTTGAGGCATCAAATGTTCACGTTTAACACATTCGACTGAAATGAATTCCTAGGCCCTTTTCGCCTAACCGACCACTCACCAAAGCCTGCGGTCAGTTTCGAGAGTCAAGCCCTTTCGGACTAATAGCTTGGCGAACGGCCCACCCGCCCCGTCTTACCGAAACATCTGCCTCATTTTCCCCGACTCCACCACTTTAGGTCCCACCTTACCGACGTCCTTCCCCCTCAGGCCCACCCTTACCGATAACCTCCCCCCAAGGGTTTGAAGGACTGGTAACAGGGTTACGACTCTCGCCCACCCCTTGAAAACCTCAGGATCGGTGGTTAGTTAGCAGTGCTGATGATGCCTGCGGGAAAACCCTCTGTGGGCAGAGGTTTTGCCCCTTTTACATTTTACACGCACACCCTTCCACTCTGTCAATTCCTTTTGCAAGTCCACTCAAAGGTTGAAAGTTCGAATTTGAATTGCAAAGAAAAAGGTTGAACTTGATTGTGACTAAAATAGATGTCGTCCTGCTTATTCTGTACAAATGCTCATAGAGGTGCTCTTCAAAATCACAATAACAATAGATATTCAAAATTTATATAGAGTTTTCACTTTTTCTATGAAATCATATGCAATTGATTGGGCTTCGAGCCTTTCTGTAGCCAGGATATTATCCAGGTTGAAAGGGCTGAGAATGTGGGGATGGAGTTGTTGGAGCATAGCTGTTCTGTCATCGTTGTGTGCTGGGCACTCAAGTATTAAGTGTTGGGGTGCTTCGTCAAATTCGGTGCAATATTGGCAAAGGGGTGGTTCTGTGTTCCCGAACGTGAATTGGAGAAGGTTAGTGTTGCAATGCCCGTTTCGAAGTCTGCTTAATGTTTTGTAGAATTTCTTCGGCTTGATATCTGCCACTTTGTCAAACCAGGTTGCTTTCTTGGGTGGAGGAGAGAGATCCTTATACTAGTTTCCCGAGTGGTAGGTATGGTGGTACTCTTTCCAGCTTTTGATCATTTTGGTTTGAGGTCTGAAGCTGTATAGGAGTGGGAGGGATGTGGCTCAGGTTGTTGCGCAGCGCACTTCGCTGCAATGACAGCTGTAACATTTCCTCTGATATCAGAGTGGCTTTGTGGTTTATTTTGACCCTATTCAACATAGGATACTGAAGTTTTGAATGGGGCTTTACTCTGTGAAGTCGACTATAATTACATTTTGAGAAACCTTTCAATTCAGCAGAGTGAGCTCTGTACGTAATTGTTTTCCTCCACTTAATATATTGAACATTTGACCGAACTGAATTTGGGTTTTGAAGAGTATAATTACAACTTGAGGGATCACTCTAACCTGCTCGAAGAGCTCTTGAGCTAATTTATTTCTTATTCAACTTGATATTCTGAAATTGTTAACGGAGTATCTCGGATTGTGGTTGAGTAGATCTGACTGCGTTACTTTTATGACAGCACTGAGACATTTGATACAGGACAAAATCAATGTTCAGGATAAAAGTGGGGTTTATAAACTAAAATGTTCTTGTAGCTGCGAATATTGCGTTCAAACAGGGAAAGAATAGACGAGCATCAGGAGTATTTTAAGGAAAATACGGGTAAGTCTACATTTGTGAAACATCTTAAGGAATCCAATCATAGTTACAATTTTGATGTGACAGATAGACGGTTTGTAGAATGTCTTCATTTTTGTCCAAAGGGAGGTATGTTGAATGTACTTGAAAAATTTGAAATGATCAAAAGTGACAGACCTGGTAAATGTTTAAATTAAATCCCTCAATGTATTTCACCATTGATAAGTCCATTTCTGTGAAGATTGGAATTATCCCTTCGAAACGTTGAAACCAGTAATTCTTCCCCTCCTTTCACTTCATCTGATTAGCTATAATCCCCCTTCACTTTGCTTGCACTTGATTGGTTGCACCTTCTGGCCCTTTCCCTTTCTTTCGACCAATGGGATTCAATTTCCCTTCACCTGTACTATTATAAGCTGTGTCCTTTCTAATGTTTGTTCAGCTATTGTTTGTTATTGATGATGGCCTAACCGTCGAAATCGATTCACCATTGTAACTCTTTACCGCGAGCGAGTGTTGGTTTGGTTTTTCGTACTTGTACATTTTTAGCGCCCTATAAAATTCGCTCCATAGGTCATGCTGCACAACTGAGACATTCCGTTGAATGATTTTTCAATTCAACGAAACACAGAGAGTGAGGGAAATTTCTGACATCGTTCTTCTACTCGATATAATCCACCAAGTACATTCTAGAAGAACATCAACGTTAAAGTGAAACATAGGAAACGTCTCTAGCAGCCGTCGGTTTCAAAACTTTTTTTTCTCTCCTTGGTAACTCGGAAAATTCTTAATCCTCCCTTCATTTTTTGCGCGAAACGGAAAAGGGACCCCATCGTGCTACTCAAAAAAAAAACCTCACTTCCACTCGTTTCGCTTAGCGAGAAGACAGATTAATCTCGCTGAATTACTTCATAATGATTAAAGGATTAAACTGTGCTTTTCACGTTCCTCCCCAGAGGCATCCGTTTAATTACCGGACGGTTACCCCCTTTTTCAACCCTTCTCCCTCCACTTCTTCTCTAACCCCCTCGAAAATGAAAAAGAAATGCCCTTAAAAATTTTTCCTTTTTTTTTCACAGAGCAGACCCGATAAAAGAGGTCTTTGATGATGTTTCGCTTTATTAAAGGTCTTTTTTTGAAATCTCTCTTTCGGTCGATGTAATTTACCGGGTTAATCCTCGGAGCCGATTGATTTATAAATGTAAAAAAATTTCCGACTGACCGGGAATGTCACGTTGCTGAGAGGTGGAAATCAAGAGACCCCGAAAGTGAAAATAGATTGACGTGATTGAGCGTGGGAAGAAATGAAAAAGGGATTTAAAAAAGAGAATACTAAATTCGTTCGCAGGAGCAGCTTTAGGACGGCAAGCCTTCAAATAGCTGATGAATAATTCTCATGTTTGTGAACGAACATTCAAGATATGTTTTGTGTATTCAATAACTTGAGCTTGTGGAGAACTTAATACTTTTATTAACTCAAAAGAATAAAGTACTTGACATACGAGACGTTCGCGAACAATCAAGTTGAGTCACGAGACTCTAGACCCTGACGAACTAATCTAAATTTTCACTGAGGGATTGACTACTTGATGTTATGTATTTTTGAGATGCGAGCGTAGCATCCAGACCACTAATCTAAGCCAAATACTGATCTGTGTAAAATCTCATGGCGAATGGAGCGCTGGGAATGCCTCGCGGTGGGCAGTCGAACGAATAAATAAAGAGCAAGTCATGGTCAAGAATCTTGTGTCTCAACTGGATTGTTCGCGAACGTCTCGTTTTATTAACTCAAAAGGATAAAGTACCTGACATACATGTACATGACAACTTGGCTTCACTGGTTTATGACAGTTCCCGTCAGATTCTAAGAGAGGTCGCGTCTATCCGTCGAGCGGCGGACCAAACCCCCCCTTCCAACCTTTTCGAGTTCTTGGAATGCTGCGTTTGGTGATAGATGAGGATCCGAGAACCGGAAACCAATCTTCTCCGAACATAGATATGAGTTGTATCACTTATGGTGCTGTCACACTCCCCTCTCTCTATGAGTGCGGATTTAGGCCCCATTGCACCTCTGGGGGCGACCTAAGTCCGTGACAGGTTCTAAAGTAACGATTATAACAACTCGAACTGTTGGAGTCAGACACAACAATATGATTTTGTGTAGTGCAAACATACCTACAAAAGTGTCTTCGAAATAATAAATGTAATACTAAATTTGCTTAAGATTTAGCATTGCATTTACAATATCTACATGAGCAGTATGTTTGAACAAAATTATTACAAAATACCTATATTTATCTTCTTTATAAATAATTCCGAACGGTCTTTGAAATTGTGAAGAACTTTGCGGTCCGATTTTAGTGTTAGACTGCTCATTCGAATCAGCACGGCCCCAAGTTTGTTGCAAAAGTGTCGCCGTTCGTCTCCATACCCGCCTTGATCGTGTTCTAGGCTGTCCTTATCAACGAGAGTTGTTTATTAGGCTGTGGCGGTAACAACAGTTGCCATCAATTCACGGTCAGTAAGAAACGTAGTGTAGTTACTAACATCTAGGAGAGTTATTTCTGAGACTTTATAAATGTATAATTCCGAACGGTCTTTATACATAATTCCGAATCAACACGGCCCCAAGTTTGTTGCAAAAGTGTCGGTAAGTAAGAAACGTAGTGATGGGGTCTTTTCTGATCAGCTGAGTGAGCTAAATTCTTTCTTGTTCACTGTAGGAAGTTGAAATTTGAAAGGGAGACTCTCTGGGACATTAAGAGACGAGTGAAGTGTTGGGGTCTTTTCTGACCAGCTGAGTGGCGAGGACCACCTCAACTGGTAGTATTTATTTTATTACATTACTTACATTTTGATCGTTATTTCCTCTTTTTTAATCATTTATTAACATCACCTTAGCTTTGCACCAGGTCACATAACGCCGCAAATAGGTAGGACTTATTATATCGTTACTATAATGTGCTGGGTTTCTGTTAGGTACTACTGTTGTACGGACTAGGTTAGGGCTTTCCAAGCCCTAACAGGCCTCTAGTTATATATAAAGGTTCCGAACGGTCTTTGTATATAATTCCGATTCGCACGCTTACAAAGAAACGAAGAAGACTCGAGATAGAATTACACCATCATCTCACCATGCCCAAATTCTGAATTCCCCGATTCAACTTTTTGTTTAGTCTCATAGTGGCGAGGACCACCTCAACTGGTTGTATTTATTATATTACATTACTTACATTTTGATCGTTGTTTCCTCTTTTTTAATAATTTATTAACATCACCTTAGCTTTGCACCAGGTCACATAACGCCGCAAATAGGTTAGACTTATATCGTTACTATAATGTGCTGAGTTCCTGTTAGGTACTACTGTTGTACGGGCTAGATTGGGGCTTTCCAAGCCCTAACAGGCCTCTAGTTGTAATATAAACAAAGCACCATGCTTATGTAGATGGGTTCCATCTCCATGGTTTGTTCTGTTGAACATGGTTTTATTGTCAAGTCTATCTACCAAGGTAGCAGAAGTATTTTAATGACTTTGGAAGTTGGAGCCAAGTTCTAATAAATCATTTGACCAAGGGAAGACTGTCACTGTGAACTGAAATAATATCTCTCGCAACGAAGTTGTAGAAACCCATTTTAAAACGTAAGTTAGTGGAAAAACGCAGTCTATTACCACGACAAATAAAGAATTATAATGTTAAATCGATTTCGATGTTTAGGCCATCATCAATAACAAACAATAACTGAACACACATTAGAAAGGACAATGCTTATGTAGTCACAGGTGAAGGGAGATTGAATTCCATTGGTCAAGAGAAAGGAAAGGGCCGGGAGGTACAACCAATTAAATGCAAGCAAAGTAAAGGGGGATTGTAGCTAAATCAGAGGAAGTGAAACGAGGGGTATCCTCATTTAAACATTTACCAGATCTGTCAGTTTTGATAATTTTGAATTTTTGATGCAGGTACATTCCTCCCTTTGGACAAAAATGAAGAAATTCTACGAACTGTCTATCTGTCAAATCAAAATTATAACTTACTACGAGTATGATTGGATTCCTTAAGATGTATCACAAATGTAGACTTAACCTCATTTTCCCTGAAATCCTCCTGATGCTCGCTCGTCTATCCTTTTTCAGAATTTCAGTTTGACCGCAATATTCGTAGCCAAAAGAAAATTTTAGTTTATAAACGCCACTTTTATCATGAATATCGATTTTGTCTTTAACGGAACCTAGTAACGCTCCAAGACTATTTCTAGTTTTAAAAAAACCACTTTCACTGCACAAAACATCTTCCAGGAACTATGAAATAATATTCTTCCATGCAAAGAAACATGACATTGATAAAACTAAAATGAAAAGAACTTCGAGTCAAATAAGAAACTTCGGGTAGAATCCTCTCTGATTATTATAACTTCCTTGAAGCGGCGTTTAAAGAAATTGATATTGAAAGATTTCAACTGATTAATTTCCTATCTCATTCAATATTTCCTTAACCTCAATAAATACATATAGATTTATATTGTTGAGAATTAAAAATTTAATCACGACAATCACTCAGATTGTCAAAAAATTGTGATGTACAGGATAAAATGCGACCTTTTCGTAGATTTGATAGTTTAATCGTATTGACGCAAATAAATATGTACATTACCTATCCATTAGCAAGGTGATTTTACTTACAATGAGTTTGTACTTCCTTGAAATTCACCTTTCGATAACAATGCCTTCTAGGCAGCTAGGCCAACTTTCTGAGGTCTGAATCAGTTGTCTCCTCAGTTCCTAGCTTAAGAAATGAATCACTTAGATTGTCACAAAATTAAGATATCCAAGATAATGCGACCTTTTAGTAGCTTTGATAGTATATTCGTAATTATGCAAATATGCATGTTACCTATTCATTAGCAAGATGATTTTACTAACAATGAATTTGTACTTCCTTGAAATTCACCTTTCGATAAAAATACCTATAGGGGAACGCAGTCCAAAATCCCTTAAAATTGTCATCAAAATCGGACTGTGATTTTGTACAGTTTTGCCGGTAGCGAAGATTTTCCACAGACCAACTCACGACGAGAAACAAGGACCAAATTTCGTTAATAAGCTGTGTGGAAATTTCAGTTGCGAAGGAGCAACAATTCGTATTCACGCAAATATGATGCACGTTACCTATTCATTAGCAAGGTGATTTTACTAACAATGAGTTTGTACGCCCTTGAAATTCAACTTTCGATAACAATGCCTCCAAGGCAAACTTTCTGAGGTCTGAATTTTCTCTACTCATCGTCAGCTCTCTCTTCAGTTCCTAGCTTGGGTCTATACCACTTCCCAGCGCCCCTCTACGCAACAAAATCTCTCTCTTTACTTTACCTACCAACCCTCATCGCTTTCTCTTTACCTCACTTCCTTCAGCCTTAGCTCTCCTTACCTTCCAGAAAAGACTTTTCCGGTCTCCTTAGCTCTTCTCTCTCTTTCTCTTTCTCTCACCATCCTTACCGACCTATGTACCCTATTTCTCCACCTACCTCTTTGATACGACTTTTTTTCTCCTTTTTTCTTTCTTTTTATTTCTTCTTCCCCACACTGTAAATCTACCATAACGAGAGACACTGGCTTTCATCCGGTCTGCAAAGAATATCTTGCATATATCCTTCCAGGCCGCGTACACCCAACGACAATCCTGAGCTTGTGGGCGTTGTGTACGTACGGGAAATGGGCCGCGTATCTCTGTGTGAGTCTGTGATTCACACAACAAGATGAGCTCGTATTTGTGTGTCCCGACCTCCTTCTTTCGCACAATAAACATCCCGCCCGCGAAATTCCTGATCGTAAAGACCGGAGTTTGCCTCAGAAACGGCCGCGGTCGGTGTATGTAATGCGGACTACAAATTACCCGCTCGCATCGCTTACTGGATACGGGCTTTTCCTTTTAACAGATGAGAACCTCGCATTGAACCTAACGGACCGAACTATTTCATTGTGCTCGATAAAAGTAATATCGATGGTGCATCCTATCGTAAGGACACAGAAAACTCTTGTTGAATCAAGAAATCAAGAAAAGAAGGAAAGAATCAAAAGAAATTCTCACTAGCTGACCGGTGCAGCCAATGAAAATTGTACAAAAACCTCTCCAAAAATACGTTAAAAAAATATGTAAAAACAGACCCCAAACTTGTAGAAAAGAATTGCACGTTTTTCAACATACAAACATACTTTTCTCCCCCAATTAACGATATAAAATAAAAATTTATTATACCGGTAGAAAGCCGAGATTTCGGGCAAGGTTTTCCTGTAATGCGTACGGTTTTTTTACAATTTTTTTTTTTAAATACTTAACGCACCTTAAAAAAACAGTAATTTTCAAAAATTGAGAAATCCTCGTGTTTAGTCCATTTTTCGTCTACGTGATTTACTGTAAAAAGAATCCAAATACCTTAGGGAGATGAGAACTTTAACGCTCTTTCCAAAGATATATCTATTTTTAAGATTACATTGTAAGTTAGAGGAGATTTGACCATTTTATTTATGTGAGGTCGAAAACACGGAAAAAACTCTAAAGATAACAAACTCAAAAATGAAGGGTTTGAAAAAAATTTTAGGGAGGAACCTGTTGTTGGAAATTAGTTGTAGAATCGATCCCTAGGAGGTTACCAATGTTAAGTGTGAACACCATGTATATGTACAGTACCAACATAAGTTCTAATTCAGGTAGAGAGGTTTAACAGATACTACCTTAAGAAGGTGTTTGCCTTACCACAAAATACCCCAAACTATATATTGTATGCCGAAAGTGGAGTTGAGCCACTGGAGTTTCATTTGATGAAATTACAAATGGATTATACCATCAGAGCTATTAAGCTTCCAGCACAGAGGTACCCAAAGATTGTAGCTGATGAAGTTGCAAGGAACAAGGTATGTTCGATCCAGGAGTACCAGGGTTCGGCAGAAAGGTTCGGTTTGGATTTGGGAGGAGATTGTGGAAAAGTAAAATGGGTGCAGGTCTTGGTGGTGGTGAGGGAGCGGTTGAGGGCTGATTGGTGGATGGACGTGGGAATTGGCGGCTCAGAGCTCGCAGCAACATGGGTTATACTCGCAATTGAATAGGTCAGTGAAGGGAGGAAGGAAATTCTTGTCTGGTGTGGATTTTTCGGATACTCGTTTGATTTTCAGAGCCAGACCTGAGATGCTTAATGTTAATTACAGATGGTGGAGAGAGGGCGACAATAGGGGACAAATAAATGCTCATTTTGCAACTTGGGTGAATTGGAGACCACCTTTCAGTTTCTAGCAGTCTGCCCAGTGTTGGGTGAGTTTCGGGTTGCTTGTCTGGGTGAGCCTAGACTGACGATGGAACAGTTAGTATCCATATTGAATGGGAATAAGGGTTTATTCGGATTGGTGAAATATCTGCGACGTGCTGGAGGTTACCGTCAGTTCTTGGTAGAGCAATTTAATTTTACAGACAATTAATAAGAGTTCTTTTTGGCAGTGGAGTCTTTTATTCTTCTGGAGTTTTAAAGGAGGCTAATTTACTTACTCGTTCGAAGTAATGATTCAAGTTATCAATTCCCTGTGACGATCCTATTGGATCAACAGTATAAGCATTGACAGGCTATTGTAATTGCTATAACATGATACGGCTATAACATACTTAAGGATAATAATTAGTTTTACCTTAAAAGAGAAAAACTATTTTGTTTTACTTAAAACAATGTTCAATGTAGCTAATTGTATTAATAATTATTTGTATAGGTAGTTGTATACTCTGCCTTATATTAATAAACGCTTTTACTCTCACTCACTCACTCATAAGTTATAATGATGCCTATGAAATGTTTCTAAATTCAGATACCGTTTTGAATGTTCTAAAAGGAAATTTAAGGACACTGTGTTAGTTCATGTTTATAACGAATCCCATCACTGTTTTCTGCTGTATGCGGGTGCCCATTTCATTGGGTTAATTTTCTATTACCAAAACTCATCATCCCCCCCCCCCCCCCAGGGGTAGAGTGGGTGGGTGAGGTGGTGGGGGAAGGAGGGTAAAAAGGAAGAAGATCCTAATAAAGTGGCGGGTCGGAAGTGAAATATCTGGAAATCCCGAGATTAGACCAGAAGTGGGAGGTTTCAATTATGGTTAGAAACTAAATGAGGTTTTAGACGGTGGAGTTAGGGGAGGGGAGGGGGTAGGATATTATAGCTAGAAGAGAAGGGGTGGCAGGGTAGGGGGTCCGGGCGTCTGAAGAAGTGATCTATGCTTCTCCTACGATGGTCGGAGCTACCGTATCCTCAAATAACCCCCAGTCCCGACCTTAGTGATTTATCGTTTGTTATTTGTGTTTTTTGTCGTATTTTTTTCTCTCTCCTTCTAAGCCTCAAGAGAGTGTTTCTTATTTCTATGCCATCTTCCTCCGTAAACCTGGGGTGAATTATTGATCTTGGCCCGGAAACGGCGTGACCCACCTGTGATTGTGAACAGCAACATTTTTAACCCCGGAGAAAATTGTATCTCTCCGAGTTCAAGGGGTAAGTAATAGTGAGGTAGCCACAGACAATGAAGTTGAGGCACTGGCAAATATTCAAAGAAATTGTCACCTTTGCGCTGTACAAAAGAAACCTCGCTATATAGTGGGTGGTCAAGTAAGGATTTCTAAATATAATATAAAAAAGTTCCCGTCATGCAATATGATCGAATGAGCGAATTTTCTTAAATGATTATCTATCGTATTATTATATATAAAATTGTTTTGAAATTTGAGCAATTTCAGTTAGAAAGAAATTGTTAGAAACCAGTTTTATGTCAAAAAACTCGTTCTAAATAGAATTTGAGCTTGCTACTTTCTGTAGATGACCCGATAGCGGGTTTTTTTTTTTTTTTTTTTTAAAGGATTTTTACGCTTTCTGCGTTGAATATAAGACAAAAATGTCTTTGGATCTCACTCAGCTGATCATTGAGCTCTCAGTCATCTTCAGCATTCTCCCTTGCGCCTCCCTCTCAAATCTCAGCTTCCTGCGTCGAATAGGAATAAAATGGCGTTGGAGTTCTTTTAACTATCAATGAGCTCTCATGCGTTAGCGGCTCGTGATGATACATCTTTATCCTCGCCATTTTACAGATTACATCCTTACCAAGTTCAATCAAAATCGGACGTCGGGAAGTGGCATTTAAAAAGATTTTAAGAGGACATACATACATACATCAAAACTGACTAAGTGAAAGACTGGAAAGACTGAATGAAACAAAGTCAGTGCACATCAACTTTACTAATCGAAAAATCTCAGCCTCAGAAGTTGAGATCAATTCAAATAAAATACCATACTCTGACACTGTAAAATACTTAGGGATGCACCTTGATTCCAAACTTAACTGGAAATACCACATTGAAAAAAACAATCAGGAACTAAAAATCAAGTTCAGAAAGATGTACTGGATTATGGGAAGGAACTCCCATCTCTCACTACACAATAAATTACTCATATATAAATAGATACTGCTCCCTATCTGGACCTATGGGATTCAGCTCTGGGGTTGTGCGAAAAAATCGAATATTAAAACAATCCAAACCCGACAAAATATAATACTGAGAAGTATAGTTCGGGCCCCCTGGTTCATGCGGAACGATGATATTCATCGTGACTTGAAGATAGAAACGGTCACTGAAATTATTGCCAAATATGCAAGGAAGCACGAACATCACCTCCACAAACACGAGAACCTGGAGATGCTCAACGTTTTAAACAACGAAGGAGAACTTCGGCGACTCAAGAGAAATAAACCTCTGGACCTAATTGTGCTGTGCAAATAGTGCAAGTGTAATCCAGTGTTGTTTTTTAACTGTTCTTGTTACAATTACGGGCCAGGTTTTGCTGTAAGCTAGTTAGAGGGGCGTGCAAGTGTTACTACCATTCGAAAAAATATGTAGACACTGACCCCAAACTCGTAGGTTCATAAAGGTTCATTTTTCTAGAAAGCCCACGATTCCATTGACAAAACCACGTTTTTGAACATTGAAACATAACTTTCTTCCCAATTTATCAAAGTAAAAGTAAAATTGACTATATCGAAATAGATTAATAAATAAGAAGGGGGTCTGTAAGATTAATTTCAAAGGAATAGCTCATGTTCAAACATTTAAAAAAAATTCTCAATGTCTGAAAGAGCTAACGTTTGTTTTTTTAATAAATGAGTCTGAAGAAGGTTATTCGTTCGCCCTTGTTATGCAACAAACATTGAATAGATCGTGAGGAAACCTGAAACTGCTCTTATATTTCGAACAGCGTCCGGTATATGAAACTTCTATTACCTTCCAATCCCCAACTGTTTTCGAACCAATATTAAATCTCCCTTTCCGGCTGAAGTGACTTGCTCGACCGGATGATCTAATAAAACCTCCACCACAGTCAAATGAAACTTTTTTAACAAGATTTTCGAGCCCCATTGTTCGGTCTGTTTTTAACTTGGCGTTTTAGCGAATTATCGTGGCAAATCCATACTCAACCATCGCTTTAAATCGCAAGCTCGATGCCATTTTGTAGTATTTAATCATATCAGAGTTGCCTACCAGTTTTAATGAGCCTAAGGTTTGAAAAACGAATTCTAACCATACATAGTGCTCAAAAATACATAACATCAAGTAGGCATTCCCTCAGTCAAAATTCAGATTAGTTGGTCAGGGTCCCGTGACTCAACTTGATTGTTCGGTATCAACGTATGGCCTGTATCTGAGAGTTAGCAAATCCCCACGAATTGTAATGAGTCATTTAGACTTTTGAAAGTCTTTGAAATCACAAGCTGGAATAATTCCTCTTTCAGACATCAGGGCTAAGTACTGTGGATGATTCCGGGCACTAAGTGCTTTTTGCGCCCACTCAGAATACATGTTGTCACCTGTGATACTTGAACTTTCTCGATCACACTACCCCCCTGGTCCAAACTCGCTTCAATTTACAATGGAATAGAATAACTCTGCCGGGAGGAATCCCACTCCAAGCCAATAAACCTGACAATTTATACATTTACTTACGAGGTACTTTGGGACAGTGGTGGGCATAATCTTATCGTCGAATACGAATACGATTGTGATAGCGATAATTATTCGTTGATTCTTCGTCTGCTGCGATTGTATTCGTATTTCTGTAATCGTATTCGTCTGTCGGTGATTACACAAATATAACCCATAAAAATGCGCCACGGTCTTCAAGTTCAATAGGGCGTCCCTCTTATAATATGCGAAGCCTTCCTAATATTACCTAGCTTCAGAGGGACGTTCTTAAAGCGAATTCAACGATTGGAGCCCAGCCTATTTGTCTCAAATCTATTTTAATAGGACGTCCATCTGAAGCTAGGTAATATTAGGAAGGCTTTGCATATTATAAGAGGGACGCCCTATTGAAATTGATGAGCTTGACGCATTTTTTTAAGACGTATTCGTGTAATCGCCGACAGACGAATACGATTACACGAATACGATTATAATCGCAGTTGACTCAGAATCAACGAATAATTATTACGATTACAATCGTATTCGTATTCGACGATAAGATTATGCCCAACACTGCTTTGGGAGACGTTTATCAGGTAATTTTAAAGTTTTCAAAACATATCTAAAGTGCATCCCTTATGTGCATATGTACAATGGTTTCAGTTCTGTTTCCAAAAAAATTATATAGTTTGGGGTAGATTGAAGTAAAGAGTTAATTATTATTTTCACAAAAAATCGCAAAACTGCTTCCACTTGATCGCTATACGCAAAACCCCGACTCTGCGGACAATAACATAAAGTTGCACGAGCTACAGCTTCAAAAACTCAACATACACTGCTGTGAAAAATTAAGGGATCACTGTCGGAAAAACTCAGTTTCCGATTCATGGTGGCCGGATCGTAAAATAACTGTCCACTGAGAAAAATTCCCACTTGACGGTAAATATACATCGAGGAAAAGAGTTTAAGACAAACACCAGCTCAATAGAATGGCCCAGTCTGAAGTAAACCAAGAATACATTTTGTAAAAAAATCTATTTTCGCGTCTTCAAACAAATGGTCGTCCAATTGGTCTCTCTCAAGGGTTTACAAAAATTGAATAGGTAATTAAAAAGCTGAGTTCATGCCGAACAATAAAAAAGAAATATTCAAAAATGGTTCATTATTTAAGTGTTTACAGCCAAAAATTGTGTTCAAAATTAAGGGATCACTGTGTTTTCTGCTTTTTATTGGTGTTTTGAGGGTTGAGCTGAGCTGAAGGCGTGAAAGTTGGTCGATAGGACTACAACTGTCACAAAACATTTTAAAAAATAGAATTAAAAAAATTTACGATCAAAGTCTGAGAGAACGGTTTGAAAATAGATATACCATTTCTTGCTTTATAAATTATCCGCACCATCCTGTCATTGAGATAGGGATATCAGTCAACGACATCAGGATGGTGCGGATATTTTTTAAAGCAAGAAAAATGGTACATCTCATTTAATACCGTTCGCTCAAACTTTGATCGGCTGATCGGCTGAGAACTGCGGATTTTTTTTTTTTTTTTTTTTTTTTTTTTTTTTTTTTTTTTTTTTTTTTTTTTTTTGCAGTCGTACTCTTAGCAACCAACACTCACGCCTCCACCTCAGCTCAACCCTCAAAACTCCAATAAAAAGCAGAAAACACAGTGATCCCTTAATTTTGAACGCAATTACGAGTATTAAAAAATGCTTACTTTTTCTAGTGAATTTTTTGCTATAAATCCCTAAATAATGGGTTGCTTGTATCATTAACTGAATTCATTTTGTCTCATGTCATTTCTGACGACGGGACACATGGATCGCATCAGACCTCCCCTGTGTCTCTGATAAGAAGTTTGTATACAGGCACGGTTTCCTCAGTTTGGACAAAAGATGGCGCCAGTGAGGGATTTACTGTTGGCTGTGGTGTAAGGCAGGGTTGTCCGATATCCCCCCTTCTGTTCGCTTTATTTATCAATGATTTGGTTGACGAGCTGGAAAATGGGGTGAGGGTTGGGGAATCTGCAATGACAGTCAAGATTCTACTTTATGCGGACGATCTGGTGATAGTGGCGGAAAATCCGGAAGAATTGCAACGAAACATAGTTATTTTATAAGCCTATTGCGAAAGATGGGGGCTAATTGTAAATTTAATGAAATCCAAAATTCTCATTTTCCAAAATGGGGGAAGGCGGCGAGCTACCGAAAAATGGGATTATAAAGGTGATGCAATTGATATTGTCTCTAAGTATACGTATTTAGGAGTGACATTGACGCCCAGACTTTCATTTGCGAAGCACCTCCAGCTGAAGGCTAAATCGGCAAAGTTCACTATGAATTATGTTTGGGGTAATGCGCTGGGCAGTTCTAGCCTTCCTTTGCAGGCCAAGCTCCAGGTGTTTAATGCTATAGTACGGGCAATCTTAGCGTATGGTGCGCAGGTTTGGGGATATATGGAGTACTCTAGTGTAGAAGCTGTGCAGCTATTATTTTTAAAAAAGCTTTTTCACCTACCCATCAATGCCCCTAATTATATTGTATACCTGGAAACGGAACTAAGCACGCTGTCCACCTATACCCTGGGTCTGCACCTTGGTTATGTTGCCAAGGTAGCTGGGATGTCCGATTCTCGCCTGCCAAGGATTGTTGCGGGTGAGGTTGCACGTAAGAGAATTTTTTGGGCGGGGCACTATGGGGAAATGACAGAGAGATATCGGCTTCCCAACCCGTTAGAAACACTCGATGGCAGTGCATTAAAAGAAAATGTAGGGAAATTACTGTCAAGTTATCACAATGAGAAATTCTCCAGCTTCCGACTCAAGGTGAACGAATCGCAGACCTATACATTATATAGAGAATTAGATCCCACAGTGAAATGCGCTAGCTTCATAAAGGAGACAGATGATATTGGGTTGGGTGGTGCTCGTTGGCTCTTCAAGTTGCGAAGTGAAACGTTGAGTTTAAATGGTAGGCCACATAGTTCGAGCACAAGAGAAGAGTGCTCATTGTGCAATTTAAGAGAGCGGGAAGACGTATTTCATTGTTTGTGTATCTGTCCTATCCTTAAAGAATATAGATGGGCTGCATTTAACAGTGGAACTCTCTCGAGAGATAGGGCAATACAAATTTTAGATGGGGGTATGGGATGGTCTTGCTTAATACAATTTTGTAAAGAAGCTTGGCGTTACAGGAAGTTTCTTGTAGAACAGTTTAATTTCTAACAAAAAAATAAAGCCGATTCCCGATGTATATATTAATACAAAGTACACATGACTATTAGTTGCAATTTATTTATTATATTCTATTTCTAATTTTTTTGGAAAATTTTGCGTTATTTTAATATTATTCTGTAGCTTTAGAAACCAATGAGTTAGGATTATGGCTCGAACCTCCGACGGACGGTTACACCAACCACGTTGTAATGTTTATTCTAATAACGAATGT
The DNA here is from genome assembly GCA_030762985.1 of Adelphocoris suturalis. NCBI lineage: Eukaryota > Metazoa > Arthropoda > Insecta > Hemiptera > Miridae > Adelphocoris > Adelphocoris suturalis. The sequence goes on from CM061043.1 coordinate 98,703,539, forward strand.
ATTTTTCATTGTGAAGAGCTTTGTGTTCAATAAACGTTTTTCTTCTTCTTCTTCTTCTTCCCTAAATAATGAACTATTTTTGAAGAATGTTTTTTAAAAATTAATCAGCATGAACTCAGCTTTTCAAAGACCTTTACAATTTTTGTAAACCCTTGAAAAAGATCAATTGGACGACCGTTTGTTTGAAGACGCGAAAATAGATTTTTTTACAAAATGTGTTCTTGGTTAACTCCAGACTGGACCATTCAATTGAGCTAGGATTTGTCGTATACTCTTTTCCTGGATGTCTATTTAACGACAAGCAAGAATTTGTTTCAGTTGACAGTTATTTTGCGATCCGGCCACCATGAATTTGAAACTGAGTTTTTTTCGACAGTGATCCCTTAATTTTCCACAGGAGCGTCAAAGGGTCAAACTCTGTTATAACGGAGTTGAGGACATCTGCAAGTGTTGCCATTCGATTCAGCGGGAAAAAATATGTAGAAGCCGGCCCCAAACTCAAATTTTTTTAGAGGCTGATTTTCCACGTAAACCCTTGATTTCATAGGAAAAAAAACATGTTTTTCAACATACAAACATACTTTTTTCCTGTAACTCGCAAATTAAAATTAAAATTGATTATAACGTTGGAAAAGTGGAATTTGGACCAAGTTTTTCCCTTACCGTGCGCGGGAATTCGGGGATAATGTATGCCGTACTGCGATTTAAAAAAAAATACAAGATTTTCAAGTTTCGACGATTTTTTCAATTTGCCGTGAATTTGTGACTGATAAATCCGCATATTTTCGAACATTGGGTAGCCTATCAATATGGAAATTTAACGCTCTTTCCAACGGTATCCTCAAATTTGCATTTGGGTCATTTCACGCGAACGGCCAAACTTTTTTTTTCGATATTTTTTTAAAGTCCTGATTTTCTAGTATGCTGTACCCTTTGGTAATACAAGCTAGGAGCCAAATTTTCAGACCTCTTCTTCGCCCAGCCTTTTCTCTACAACTGTCCGAAGTTTAGGGGTGTGCGCCAAACACTAACTTTTGTTTTAATTGCTCAACCGTTATTGTGCCCAAAAAAATAATAAGGTGGCCAATTCTTATGGTAAATCGTCTGCTCTTTCTGGTAGTCATGTCTAAATTTAAACTTAAGCTTCCTCATGAAAACTCAAAATAAAAACTTCTTTTTCACATTTCATCAATTTGGCATTTTTTGAAAAAAAAAATTTTGATCTTAAATCATACCTACCTACTAGTATGTAGAATACGAGGTTAGGAGGACGTAATGGGCCGACAAACGGTTTGTCGCCAGTGGTACTTAATGTACGGCCTGAACTCCCAAAAAAACGTAAGCTTCCCCATAAAAACTCCACATTTCATCAATTTCGCATTTTTTGAAAAAAAATATTTTGATCCTAAATCATACCTACTAGTATGTAGAATACGAGGTTAAGAGGACGTAATGGGCCGACAAACGGTTTGTCGCCAGTGGTACTTAATGTACGGCCTGAACTCCCAAAAAAACGTAAGCTTCCCCATGAAAACTCCACATTTCATCAATTTCGCATTTTTTGAAAAAAAAATATTTTGATCCTAAATCATACCTACTAGTATGTAGAATACGAGGTTAAGAGGACGTAATGGGCCGACAAACGGTTTGTCGCCAGTGGTACTTAATGTACGGCCTGAACTCCCAAAAAAAACGTAAGCTTCCCCATGAAAACTCCACATTTCATCAATTTTGCATTTTTTGAAGAAAAAAAATTTTTGATCTTAAATCATACCTACTAGTATGTAGAATACGAGGTTAGGAGGACGTAATGGGCCGACAAACGGTTTGTCGCCAGTGGTACTTAATGTACGGCCTGAACTCCGAAAAAAACGTAAGCTTCCCCATGAAAACTCCACATTTCATCAATTTCGCATTTTTTGAAAAAAAATATTTTGCTCCTAAATCATACCTACTAGTATGTAGAATACGAGGTTAAGAGGACGTAATGGGCCGACAAACGGTTTGTCGCCAGTGGTACTTAATGTACGGCCTGAACTCCCAAAAAACGTAAGCTTTCCCATGAAAACTCCACATTTCATCAATTTCGCATTTTTCGAAAAAAAAGTTTTTTGATCTTAAATCATACCTACTAGTATGTAGAATACGAGGTTAAGAGGACGTAATGGTCCCGACAAACCGTTTGACGCCAGCAGTACAAAATGTACGGCCTGTACTCGAAAAAAACGTAAGCTTCCTCACGAAAACTCAAAATAAAAACTTCTTTTTCACATTCATCAATTTCGCATTTTTTGAAGAAAAAAAAATATATTTTTTGATCTTAAATGATACCTATCAGTATGTAGAATACGAGGTTAAGAGGACGTAGTGGTCCCGACAAACCGTTTGACGCCAGCAGTACAAAATGTACGGCCTGTACTGAATAAATAAAATAAAAATTGAGTTTTCATTATAAAGTCCCCAGTTTATCAAATTTGCTTAGAACTAACTTCACATTTGACGGCACATCAGATAGGTGCAAATTTTATCATGAAAATTCAATTTTTCTTTTATTTTGGTAGTACAGGCCGTACATTAAGTACCGCTGGCGTCAAACCGTTTGCCGGTCCATTACGTCCTCTTAACCTCGTATTCTACATACTAGTAGGTATGATTTAAGATCAAAAATTTTTTTTTTCAAAAAATGCAAAATTGATGAAATGTGGAGTTTTCATGGGGAAGCTTACGTTTTTTTTGGGAGTTCAGGCCGTACATTAAGTACCACTGGCGACAAACCGTTTGTCGGCCCATTACGTCCTCTTAACCTCGTATTCTACATACTAGTAGGTATGATTTAGGATCAAAATATTTTTTTTTTTCAAAAAATGCGAAATTGATGAAATGTGGAGTTTTCATGGGGAAGCTTACGTTTTTTTGGGAGTTCAGGCCGTACATTAAGTACCACTGGCGACAAACCGTTTGTCGGCCCATTACGTCCTCCTAACCTCGTATTCTACATACCAGTAGGTATGATTTAAGATCAAAAAATTTTTTTTCAAAAATGCCAAATTGATGAAATGTGAAAAAGAAGTTTTTATTTTGAGTTTTCATGAGGAAGCTTAAGTTTTTTGTAAATTTAGACATGACTACCAGAAAGAGCAGACGATTTACCATAAGAATTGGCCACCTTATTATTTTTTTGGGCACAATAACGGTTGAGCAATTAAAACAAAAGTTAGTGTTTGGCGCACACCCCTAAACTTCGGACAGTTGTAGAGAAAAGGCTGGGCGAAGAAGAGGTCTGAAAATTTGGCTCCTAGCTTGTATTACCAAAGGGTACAGCATACTAGAAAATCAGGACTTTTAAAAAATATCGAAAAAAAAGTTTGGCGTTCGCGTGAAATGACCCATTTACTTAATATGAAAGGGAGTTATAGCCGATTTCGTGATTTAAGGTTGAAAACACGGAAAAAAATCTTAAATCGTGAATAACTCGAAAACAATGCCTCTAAAAATAAGTCTAGGAGGCAATTTTTGTTGCAAATTAGTTGCAGAATCGACCCCTAAGAGGTTAGTAACCAAAAGTGTGAACACCGTCTATAAGTGTTATTCAATTGAGCTGGGATTTGTCGTGAACCCTTTTTCTGGATGTCAATTTAACGAAAAATTGATCTCAGTGGACAGGTATTGTACGGTCCGGCCACCACGAATCCGAAACTAAGTTTTTTCGACAGTGATCCCTTAATTTTTCTCAGCAGTGTACTCACAAAGCTCCTTTATTCAGCGAAGGCTATTATTCCATCGCTTTTATTAGCTATTTGGATTTCAGATCAACATTGTAACATCCGAAATAAGAGGAACGTTCGATAATATGAACATCGTTTTTAAAAAGTATTGTTTAACAAGACCACTTTTCGGTATTGCCGCAGGGCGACACCTTACGGAATGACAAGCGGCGTTAACATAATACGAAAATGCTACAGGAATAAGGAGTTTCTCAAGTCTCGAAAAATCCACAATGAAATACACTCCCGGTGTTATTTATAATATCTTTCCCCGGGTCCCCTATCTCATCCGGACGACAAAGAACAAAAACTCATTTGCAATTCAGCCCCTCCTCCAGGTCACAGTCGCGAAAACCCCTTGTCGGTTAGTTTGAATTTCAATGGAGAACCCTTTGGCCTCTTTTTCGGAATAAAGGGAGTGGCCGCGGTAGGAAAAGAATCCTGTAAAGCGATACAGGGGTCGGTGTCAACAGATTGTTATTGCCGGCGGGATCGTGGAGTTCCTATTTTTCCGATCAGAACACATACTCGTACTGTTATTAGGTGTGCGTGCTTCGCCGCAGACGATTTATGACGCAGTACCTTGAAGGGGTTCGCTCGTGAAACTAAGCAGCGATGCCACTCTATGTTTATTATATGCAAACTCAAACCGTTTTAGCACGTCTTCGGAGAAAATGAAGCTATTGCAACAGCTCCAAAAACATCTCTATTATTTATAAGAATGAAACTCCGTCTGTCTGTTTGTCTGTCTGTTTGTCTGTCTGTCGTGTCTATGCACGGCCAAACGGCTGAGTGGGGGGAGTGTACGAGTGGGGGGATCTTCTTGAGATTTTCCGAAAGGTGGAACGAGCGAATTTAAAATTGTTTAATCCCACCCGAACCATGGGCCGTAGGGCGGGAGGGGGGTCGAAGTAATAATTAATGTGCGCTTTTTGGACTTCCCCGCTTCCCCGACCCCTCTAAACGGCCGTTGACAATTCCGGAAAAATACGGGTTTCGTAGGTTTTTGAACGAGGAAGACGACGGCGCGATCGGATCGCGAAAAAAGTATCGGGAAATGCGTTAAAAAAATGCGAGAGTACGGACCCGTTTTCTCGAAAAGTCCGCCGAAAAACTTGGTTTTTTCCGATTAAAATATACCCCATAAAGGTACGTTTTTCGGAACGGTTTTCGCGGGCGAAATACAGCTTTGTGTCCGCCGAATCTGAATCCGAAATCGGATATCGAAAAAAGTGACGGGCAGTCGGTCAAATTGCGAGCGGAATTGCGAGGGAAGCGTTTAACATCAGAAATTAATCGACCACGGGCCGCCGTTACACAACGTTGCTTACCTGAAAGGGACGCGATGAAACCCAGGGGACTCACTAAGCACTTGACTCATTTCAACGGAATTTCATACGGGTATTTCCCAACACCTATGCAGCAATACCTTGCGAGCGAAGCGAGCAACATTCCCTAATAAACTTTTCGTGGTTCCACGTAGTTTTATAAGATTTAATTTGTTTGTAAGAATTTCCAACAGAAAAAAACGTCTGCCAAGTTGGGTGGGCAGTATAACTTCCTCAAGCGAGCGAAGCGAGCAGCATCCCCTACAGAAGTTAAACCTACCCTTAGGGATCTACCGTTTGCGAGCGAAGCGAGCATCATTCCCTACATGCCATACTTTGCGAGCGAAGCGAGCAACATTTCAATTTGCGAGCGAAGCGAGCAACATTCCCTACATGCCAGAGTTTGCGAGCGAAGCGAGCAACATCCCCAAATAAACTTTTCGTGGTTCCACGTAGTTTTATAAGATTTAATTTGTTTGTAAGAATTTCCAACAGAAAAAAACGTCTGCCAAGTTGGGTGGGCAGTATAACTTCCTCAAGCGAGCGAAGCGAGCAGCATCCCCTACAGAAGTTAAACCTACCCTTAGGGATCTACCGTTTGCGAGCGAAGCGAGCATCATTCCCTACATGCCATACTTTGCGAGCGAAGCGAGCAACATTTCAATTTGCGAGCGAAGCGAGCAACATTCCCTACATGCCAGAGTTTGCGAGCGAAGCGAGCAACATCCCCAAATAAACTTTTCGTGGTTCACGTAGTTTTATAAGATTTAATTTGTTTGTAAGAATTTCCAACAGAAAAAAACGTCTGCCAAGTTGGGTGGGCAGTATAACTTCCTCAAGCGAGCGAAGCGAGCAGCATCCCCTACAGAAGTTAAACCTACCCTTAGAGATCTACCGTTCTTTGGTTCAATCAGAAAATCAACAATACATGGCTCAAATTTCAAAAATTCTTCTAAACATTATTAGCGAATTTTTGAAGAAAATTAAGCTATTGCTCTCGCCTCAAAATTTGTAGAATGTGAATTTTTTAAAAAATTTTATGCAGAAATCCATTTTAGGCTATTCTGAATCATATTCTGAAGTTTAACGGATTTTTTTATGTATGTATGTATGTGTCATTCCAGACGATAACTGTCCGTAGAATTGTGCTATAAACTTCAAACAAATTTTAAAATATTAAGGACACAAAACGAAAGTACAAGTTCGTTGGCCAGCATGATCGGATTACATCTTCGGGTTGCAATTTTCAAAAATGTAGTCAAAAATTTCAAAATACCCTGTTTTTTGCGATTTGTTGTGCGAAATAATTTTTTCAGCATACTAACATGTGGTATATTCGGAATCAGCGTAAAATTTCCTATAAGAATATATATCAAGTTTTCAAAAATTTCAAAGTTGAAAAATCAGTCAAAATCGAAATAATGCCGTTCGCTAGTTGTAAAAATCGGTAATATTTGTATACATTATAGTGTCCAAATTCAGATTGAACTACTCTTATGGAAGTATCCCTGTATAACCAATCCAAGAACCATGCTGTTTAAAACGTAGGTAGTATCAAAATCATTAACTAAAATTTCTCTACATGATCAATAGCGACTGAAATGTCGAAGATTTCTTCAAAAATTCGCTAATCGGGTCATGCTGCATGACTGGACTTTTTTTTCTAATCCTCCTTTTTCTAGTCTTACCTTGTTTTTTTGCCCATCCACTTCTACCAGTTCTCCTCAACAAATTTTTCTGAAATTTGAAACATTTAGGCGATATTTGAATGACGAAGTGTTGTTTGGGATTTCGGAGCCGCAACGACCAAGTCGTATTAATCAGCCATATCTAATTAATTCAAGTCACAGAATCACATCCACTATAATTATTGAATCTCTCCCAAATGTTTAGCTAATTTTCTTATTTAAAAAAAAAAAAATCCATTCGTGCAGCATGACGGTATGAGCGAATTTTCGTATATTATCGTACATGTTACATTGTTTTGAAAATTTAGGACTTGGAGCGAAAAGATGTTGTTAACCCCCAAATTGATGGCAAAAACTCGTTCTAAATAATAATGTGTAATTCAAAAAGAGATTTTGGATTTTTAACTTTGTTGAAGTTTTTATCGATTTTTTAGCACATTTTAATGAAATTTAAGTACATTTTCAACATAATTTTGTACACCAATTTTTAAATGTTCTATTTCATAGTAGTTGATAATCTTGATTCGAGCAATATTCTACGAAAAATATAAATGTAACAATTTTTAGCCGTTTTTAGCTATTTTTTCAGCGCTTGTTCTAAAATTTTCCAACGAAATCGTTCTTTCGTTTAGAAAGCTTGATTTTTTGGCGCAAGAACGGAATTTTTATCTCAATCCTAAGAAGAGTTATATTCCGGAAAGTGCCATCAATGTCTTATCGACAAGGATCGTCTATCGGCGCCACCACCAATAGGTTTGCATCCTTGTGGCAAGCGCAGATGTAAAGTTTGCTCACTGGCTATAGAGGAGGATCACTTCACGTCTGCTAATAACCCCAACTCATACGCATGCAAAGGGTCAGCAGATTGCCAGACGGCTATGTGCGTGTGTGTGTGTATCAGTTGTTGTGCAAACAATGCCCAGCCTTCTACGCAGGAAAAGCGGAGACAGCAGTTAACTTGTGGTTCAATAACCATAGATCATCAGTAGTTATGAAAAAAGAAGATATGCCAGTAAGCCACCATGCCTCGTCGTATGATGCTACGTTTGATGACTGCTATGGTATGAAGGTATTGAAGAAAATGAGACCAACAGAGTTAATGCTGCTTCAGTCAGAGAGGGCTCTCTCGAATGTTTTGGGCTCGTATGATCCTCCAGGGTTGAACATCAGACGTTAACTGAGCAACTACGCTTCTCCATGGCAAGATTTTCTCACCAATTTACAAAAATCAAATTTTCTCTTCTCGAAAATGAAAAAGGCATAAGCCGAAATATAAAAATTAGTTTCATGTTGTCAATTATTGTTTTTCCTTAAACATTGTTTGAATATGTACATATTCTTGTAAGGCCATTTCATTCGCTTTTATATATATATTAGGAGGTTGGGTTGACCAAACTAGACTTGAGTAGTTTTCTTCATGTTTTATTCAACAAAAGCCACAACGTTTCTGCCCAGGGGCTGGGTCCTAATCATGTGGTAATAACAGTTTCTTGAAAGTGGTGGAAGGAATTCACCAGGTAGATAAAACATTAGTTTTAAATGTAGGAACATATAAAACTTTAACAAACTTCGAATTAGACTAAGCATTACATACAACTCTGTTGCAACGGAACTGTATCTTGGGCATTTATCATCGTACAAAAATCGTTCGCCAATCGTTGGAAAGCTCTCGATTTACCTGACCGTATTATAGTAAGCTTATGAGCGTGGTTGTTTGAATAATTGTTTACATGCAGGTGTGATTCTTCTCAAATAATTTTATAAACATGATTGTAACCTCTATCAGACTGGAAAGAAACCGGTTGAAATTTGATAGGGATTATATGTTGTTTTGACATTTTCATGTCTTTCATATGGCACATAACGAAAAAATCGTCACGAAAAAAATTGTCCCAAGTGGCCACAACGATGATTATGACCATCAGAAATGACGTTGACCATTCATAGGTAAACACATGAAAATGTCCCAATGCGTTGCAGACTCGTATGCAAGCGTTAGTTTCTGATTTATGTTCATGATAGCCACTATAATGAGTTGTTGTTTTGTTTGTTTGTTCACAAAAGGATGTTAGAAATAATATACAGAATATAAAAAAATTCCGCGCTGAATAAGAAGAGAAATTCTCTCAACGAGAAATTGTGCGAGGGGGGGGGGGGGGGTGAAAACGTAAATGTCTCAATGTCTTGCAGACCACTGTGCAAGTTTTTAGCATGAAACATGCTTTAGCCTTGTGCTAACTGCCCGAAAACTTGGACTGACTAGCAAAAAACGTTACGTGGATGTGTCACGAAATTTTTTCTTTTGATATTCACGTACAACCATGCTGGGGGATTGAAACTTCTTTAGTTTTCACCGGACAAAAATCATCACCACTCGTTGGAAACCTCTCGATTTATCACGCATTTCGTTCATACTTCTTCTTCTATTCATGTCGTGATTTTATATTTATTTATGTTATAAATGGATATAGTAAACAATACCGCTTGTTTTGTAGTCACTTGGTTGAGAAGTTAATCTTGGTTATAGTAAAAGTAGACGCGCACCATAACAGAAAATTACCTACCTAGGTAGTCTGTTCTAATTTCGATTAGTAAAATATTTAAGTAGTAGTTTTAAATTTATTTACATTTACGAATTAGCGGTAAGAAAGCCTGTTCCATGTTTTAGCATTTAAGCCGAAGGCTCAAAACGGAAAGCAACTGAGGGGTTCAGGGAGTCCATTTTTTCTTTCAGAATTTCGTTTTTTTATGAATAAAAAACCTAAGATTTTTCTGGAAATTGTGGTATCATATTTTCAAACTTTGTATCATTTCTTGCCAGTTTTGCAATAAACTGAATGTCTCTTTGTGACAGCAACATGTCCGCTTCCAGTATATGGTTTTGACATTTCTACTGGTTTATCTCAAATTAACCTCCCACATTACTAATTACATGTGTACTGAGAATGACAGATGACTAATTATTAATTTACAGATCTAAATCTAAGAGATAAACCTCCGTCAATTTACCTTTCTCGGGAAACCCATTCACGAAATTCCAACTATTTTACCTTATTAATTTTACCTTTCAAACATAACTCTCGTTGGGTCAATCAATCACTCAACCACCTTGAGTCAATCAATTACGAAATTAACGTTGGGGTTGGAAAATTCATCTCCCATGTTTCCATTTCCGACGAGATTTTGAGAGGTTCCCCGTACTTCAATATTGAACCGACACAGAGCTGGCTCCTGACAAACTAAAAAGTTCCAGTCATGCAGCATGGTCGTATGAGCGAATTTTCTTAAATCACCTATCGTAATATATTTAATTGTATTCAAATACACTTCAAACTGTACGTAACACCAGACATCAGGTAATTGTGTGACGTCACTAAGTTCTTTTGGCGTCACACGACTCACTTCTTCACTGTTACATCTTTTATTTATTAAAATAAAAATATTAAAAACGAAATATACAGAGGAAAATTTTTAGTTTTATTGGAAACAGAACAGTTGCGTAGTTTGCGGAGGGGGCAGGGTGGGCAGAGCACCCCATGAATTGCAGAGGACGCAGAAGTTTGTGGTATGGATGCAATCAAAATTAATAATTTTACGCTTCTAACTTCAGTACCTAACACCTTCAATTGGAGAATGTAATTAGTAAAACACAATTACTATTATTATACGGATCCGGTTTCCTAGCAACTTCAGACGCTCTTAGAAGTTGAGAAGAAAAAGACATTTTTATTAGGTTCGTTTGTATAAGGGCGAAATCGCGTGGATATTTTACAGCCCCTCGGAGAGTAGTAAAATCACCTAGTCAACGAAACGGAAATGAGGATACTGCAAACTGAAATCAAGTCGTTCCCCACTACCTTCTGGGGCTTACCCATATGCGATTTTTCCCTAGAAAGATATCCATTGTTCAGTATCCACCGAATTCTCCTACGAACTTCCCATACGTTTCACTGCCTACTTGATCAAGCTTGATTGTTTTCCTCATTCTTATATTGCTTATATTGCTTGTATTGCAATATTAACTTTGATTGCTGGAATATCGTTTGTATTACACCATTTACGAATTAAATCACAGTTAAAATACTCGTAAAGAAAAAAATTGAAGTGTTCTGTGGTCATTGAATTAGTTTAATAGAAAAGATTAAAACAATCTACCTATTGTAGCAGTAGGTATTTCTATTCTAACCTACCATATTTCTGGTTTGAGTTTGTTTAGTTTACGTTTTGTTATTTGTCGTTCTCGGTTTCATGCCCCGTTTTTTATTCCGCGTACTTTTATAATACAATTTATTGTGTGCTATTTCCAGATCAACAAGTAGGTAACAATTTATTGTGGACCTGTAAGTGAGGAACGATCACATACGTAAATATATGATTTGGCGGGCAGTAAGTCTAGTATAATAGTATATAAACCTAGTCGTCCTCTGTTCATCCGTAAGTATTCGTATTTATCGTCGTTTTCAACGTTCCTATTTATTAGTTAATTGGATAATATTTATTCTAAATAGTATTAGGTACCTATGCTTTAATAATCCATAGTTAGGTTTGTGAATATGAAAGCGTACTTGATTTCAAATCATTACGAAAGACCATTGAATATCTATTTATATGAACGTTTCACATTTTATAGAATTGAATACTAAAGTTATAAAATAAAATGTAGTCCTAGACTTAATTTTATTGTTGCCTGTTTGCCCTCCTTGAAAAATTACTTGGCTACGCCACTGAAACGGAAAGATGTTACACTGGAGAAGTGCAGACGTAAAGAGAACTCATTGACGTCCCACAATAACCTGCTGCCTGGTGTTCAATAAATAAGAACAGACGGTAGAGCTACGGTTCAACATTCAGATCATTTAACAGGACGTTTCCATTTTCCAACTGTCACATCCCGGCGAAAATATTGATTTTCTATTGATTTCCGCGTACAACCAACGCGTTACTAGGGAAGTGTAACTCCCATAGTTTTCATTTCAGGAAAATCGTTCACCACTTTTAGGAATGCTCTCATTTCATCACATCTCATGATCCCTAAGACCCTTTAGTGCCAAGGAAAGTTAACGCTAAGTTATTAACTGATATTGCTAAGTAACCATAATGAACTAATAATGTGTAAAATTAATCGTTATTAAATTATCCAACTGTAGAATGGTTAATTTTACAAGCGGTTGCAGTCATGTTCACAATATCAATTATTGAGAATAATCACCTGTGCGTAAACAATTATTCAAATATCCACGCTCACAATTCAGCTTGTTGGCCACGCTCTTCGCAGTAGTTAACATAATATGGTTGGATAAATCGAGGGCTTTCGAACGAATGGTCAGCGAATTTTGTGGGATGAAAAATGACGAAGTACCATTTCCCTAGCAACCACTCGGTTGTAAGCGGAAAGCATCATAAACTGGTGACCCTGATGTGACGGTCGGAAAATGGAAATGTCCTGCAAATTATAAAATGTCTTTAGCAACCCTCAATATTCGAAGTTTACGTTTTAAATATTATGAACAGAATCACAAAGGTTCGTTTTTGAAAACAATAGACCAATAATAATGCACGAAGATTGGATAATATTAATCTCAGTATCACTTACTTTGAAATATATTTAAGAGAAATAGGCTGGGCTCCAGTCGTTAAATTCGCTTTAATTACGTCCCTCTGAAGTTAGGTAATATTAGCAAGGCTTCCCACATTATAGGAGGGACGCCCTATTGAAATTTGTGACCGTGACGTGGGAAAATGGACATGTCCTGTTAATCATTACTAAATGATAACACCTCTATTCTAGCTTACGAATTCGTGCTCATTTAAGTTAATCATGCTAGGAAATCACATTTCTAATGCAACGTCGATTCATATTGAATTTTGTGAGAACCTGAATATTTCAGGAAATTTATTGCTAATCGTCACCTCCGTATGAAATTACCCTCTCCTATCTGCACTCGTAGACATCTGTTCAGGAAATCTCGTATTCTTGCTGATATTTCACTTTAAATTATTATTCCTTTATACGATTCAAAAATATTATTAGGCGTTAAAATAATTACTGAGCTTGTAACTTGGAGTCGGGAAGCTGGGAGAAGAAGCCAAGTTGTGCGATGGAGCGTGTTGGCTCTTTTATCAAGTTTGTGGATCGTACACAAGTGTTAATTTGCTTCTGGAATTAAATTTTACTTTGGGAAGACTCTTGACTCTTGGCGCATGACTTCCAGACCCCAAGGAAAGTTTGTTGGGAGATGAAAGATTTTCAGCCTACCCCTTCCTTTCCCTGGTAATTGACAATAATATTTTCTAATGTGCTTGATTGATTTCAGAACGACTGTAGTGGTGCACCCATTATGTTTGTTTAAGACATATAGGAACAAAGCTGGAGTGACACAATAGAATAGAAAAATTGTGCTAGTTTCAGGTCCAAGTCAAAAGTAAAGACGGGTAAGCGTGAAGATGGTCCCCATCCATGGTGGATGAGTTTCGTTGTTCCCAAATCAATACTTCACTCGGCCCATGCGCAAACGTAAATTCCTTCAAGCATAATTTTTTACGCCCTAGTCGTCCAATCCCGCTCAAATTTGGTGCATACTTTGGGGACAATTGTTTAATTATTCCATATTAATTTCAACATGATTGCATCATTATTAGCTCCTGTGCATCCGCGAAAGTGTACTCCGAGGAACAAGGTCTAGTTTTCATCAGATTTTAATTACATTTTCTGTCTGGGAATTTGTGGGTTAGCCTGTATATTGTACCCTACTAATTTCATTTTTCTCAAATCATTACTCCTTTCTTCGCATACGCTAACGTAAATTACTTCAAGCATTTTTTTTTTTTTTTTTTTTTTTTTTTTTTTTTGAGGCGTGAAATTGCGGGGTCTTGAGACTGCAAAAGTTTGAACACTTCTCAGAGGTTTCCTCTGCAGTAAACTATATCTACGCAGCTATATTGATGTCTACCTTCGGATCTGCGATTTGAAATGGACTTCCTTTGTATTATCAAGAATTCAATATCAGTTCACACTGACCAGCTGTGGAGCTTTTGAGCCTAATTTGTTTTTTATTGACTTATGATGCTGCAACCTGAAATGTAGCTCCTTTTTGGAGATCTGGAATACAATTACGAAGTATGGAGGGACTCAGATTAGCTTCGGGGCCTCCGAGGCTAAATTTCCTAATCGACTCACGGTGTTGTTATTTAGATGGAGCTCCTCTAAGACTCTTTGGTAACAATTACGAGGTACGGGATGCAATGATCAGCTGAGGGGCCTCTGAACCTATATTCTACTTAACCTATCGACCTTTTTTTAAACATCCTCACTGTGAAGCGTGAAATTGCGGGGTCTTGGAACAATAAAAGTGTGAACGCATATCAGAGGCACGATGTGCCATGGTCTGACCATATATTTCATACGGGATTTAATAATTATAGACGAATGATCTGCGTTGAATGGCTATCTAACTCAAAAATAAACCATTGTTTAATAATTTGCATCGTTTTGCGGTTGTATCTGACTCAGTGATGCTTCACAAATGGTCTGTATAATAATCTTCGAGTATGTAAGGATACAATCCTTATGAATGGAATGTAAGGGGTCTGTTCATGACTATAAACGCCTGAGGGAGTTGAATACCTACTACAAAGGCTTCCGTGAATTCATTAGTGCCTAGGTAAATTGAAATCAAACACTAAGTCTGTCTTAGTCCCCAGTTAATATTAAGCAAGTACCTAGCTAATGAAAATAATTTCTCTACCGGAATGAGTTTTCGTTTTTCGGAGGATTCAAGTCGAGGTTATGACCCTCTCGCCCCAGTGTCTCTCGTTCCAAATGAATTCGGTTCACGGAATTTATGTGTTTATTTGTTCCTTTCACCTTTTAGTATTAAACATTCCATTCAACTTCGCCTCACAAATGGCCGAGTACCCTCAAACAATAACGACTTCAAATGAAACGTGGGTTCGCACGGTTCTCCAGGAATAACCAAAGTCAAGAGTTTCTATGATTTATATCAATGTACAATATATGTCAATACAATTATTATTATTTTCAATCGTACAATTAGTCAGACTTTATCAAATCTCAACTTCCAAGGATGAACAGGAGAGATTTTAGGTCACTCAGCTGATTAGGAAAGACCCAATTGCAATAGTCTAGTACCTACTGCTTACAAGTACCTACTACTCAATAGCATACCTACCATGTACCTAGTGCCTTCTTTTCACATTATTCGTTCATTATGGTTACTAGAAATATTAGTTTATAACTTGGCATAGTGAATCAGCTTTCCTTAACACCAAAATGGCTTAGGGATCATGAGATGTTGTAATAAAATGAGTGCATTCCAAAAAGTCGCGAACAATTTCCCTGCTATGAAAACTAAGGGAGAACACTTCGCTGGTAACGCATTGGTTGTACGTGAAAATCTAAAGAAATAAAAAATCTAAGGATGAGGAAAAATATGAAAGAAAAAAAAAAGTGTTTGGCCCATTTTTGGCTCATAGCATTGATGCTTGTGAAGCGATCGGGCTGCCTAGATTCTAAGACCAACTAGACCCCAAGTGGAGTCCATGTGAGAAAGGGCGGATTTTTTCACCAAGTTAAAGGCCTCTTATGGCCTGGACGGCAGATGGACATTGTAGTTTTGGAATCTACGCACCTTGAAACGTAAACTGACAAAGTTTGAGAGAAAATAAATTTTTTTTTTTTTCCTATGCGATTACAAAAGCTTATTATTGGAAATAATAAACCAAAATCTAACCTCGCTCTCGTCCTTTTTTCGACATCAACAGAAAAATTACGAATGATGGAAGGTTACGCAAATTTTGACGTTTCATCTAGGTGGGGGAGAGATGCGTTTGACGTAATGCTGATGCGTTGGAGTTACACCGAAAACGCATCCCCAACATATTAGGGGATACATTCTAGACGATGCTTTATTTCGAATTTGGCACGGAAACTCCCTACTAACATCTTGCTTGAATTGGAAACCAGGGCCGGCCTGAGGGGTGTGCGACATATGCAGGGTTTTATGGCTTTTGTAGGAGCATAAAATTGGCCTATTAGGATTAAAAAAATTAATTTGGCAAATTTTTAGAAATAGATTTAAATATTGGGCAGAAATATTAAACTGACTAGATGGAACTTTGTCTCAAAACTATTACAGTTGAATTTCAAGGTAAAACCAAAGATATACTCCAATGAGTTCTGAAATACAGTAGTGTGATGCCCTTGACCTAGATCCAAGGTCAATATAGCAGTTGTCTCCCCGTGTGTTTTATTTTCTTTTACCCATGAGACATGGAAATTTATCTTAGGTCCGGCGGATGGTGATTCCCGCGTTAAATATTTATTCTGAGAGTGGGTGCTTGCAATTCAAGTGTGAAAATCATTGTATCGTGACCCAGAAGCTTTCATTAGTTTATTTAACATAATATTGGTTTAAGGTACAAGAAGGAGTATTGAACCTATCAAGTCAATCGATTGATTCAATAATAAATCAATTTGAGAGACTTGAATTTAAAGGTCTAAAAGGCGTAAAAGTGCATAAAAACTGTGATTTTATACCATACCTGGGGGGGGGGAGGGGGGCATTCCACACCCCACGTTTGGGGCTTACAATGTGAGTCTTGCACACTAGCAATTTTCGCCTTAGGCCGGCCCTATTGGAAACGATGACTTCTTGTTCGAATAAAGTCTTTGCAGTCAAATATGGTTTTGAAGATGTAAATATTTACGCTTTGAGGACTATGAACTCCTTTTAAACAATGTTATACACAAAAATCTCCCACGTTTTCTCATGACTTTTGTCCACCTAGATTGGTAATTTTGCCCACTATAAGCCGTTATGTTGATCTTCGATTTAATTACTCGTCAGCTAGAAATATTGTTGCAAAATCAAAGAGAGGGGAGCAAAATCCGCCTACCCGCAGCCGTATAACACGCGGAAACCGCCCCCTCAAACTCACTCTAGAGGTTCTCAGAGCAATGGAGGCAATAGTTGAGGAAGTTCCAGATATTTCACTCAAGAAATTTCAAAAAAAAACATCGTTTTGAGTAGGTTTTCTATAGATAATGGTCTCTGAATGTTGCGAAAAATGCTAAAGAAAGCCCAATTGAGCTTGATAGGATGAATGCAGAAAGAATCATTCGACTTCAACAGGAATATGCGATCAATTGAAGTTCAATGAAGTACTCCTTGGGAACTGGGAAAGCTTGATATTCATAGATAATTCTGGTTTCAATTTACATATGAAACGCAGCCAGGCTCGATCGAAGGCCAATACCCGGGCAGTTGTGACTATACCTACCGTTAGAGGCCGTAATGTATCTTTAATCCTCGCAATTCATGCTCAAAATGTTGTGCACCATAAAATAATATCATCTGGTACAACTAACGCCGAGCTTTTTGGAGGATTCTCGTCAGAGCTACGTGAAAAACTGCCAGATTCTATCACCAACTACGTTTTTGTAATGGACAACGCGAGAATTCATCGTTCGAAGCACATGCAAAATTTGACACGTTCGTCTCAAATGAACTTGTTGTTTCTCCCTCCGTACTCTCCCATGCTCAACCCCGTGTAAAATTCATTTTCCAAAATTAAGAAAATAGTTCGGAGCCTCTTGAGTGAACGTGGTGAACATCAGTTAGAGGAGGTAATTTCAAGGGGCGTTCAAACAATTATTTCATCCGACTGTAGTAATCATGTCAAGAACATGTTCCTTCTTCTACCTGCAGCAGCAGCTGGACGACCTCTTCACTGAAAATCAGTTCAAATTCAGAAATTTTTTTTCTCTAACTCCAGTTTAGGAATTCTGTTTTGTAAATTTTCACTGCCTACCAACCTATATTAGTAATAAAGCGTTATTTATAAAGTATCACATAGTTCCTTAATTGTATTTTGAACGTGTCGAAATCATTTTGGAAAATGTCCATTTCATTTTGGAAGATGTCGAATTCAATTTGGAAATGCTATAAAAGCGAGTTTTCAGCAGAACTGGGGTTCCAAAGCAGGTTGGCGCCAACCTATTTACTTACTCAAGAGGCGAGAGGACCCCTTCTTCTCATCTCCCTCTGCCTTTGGGTCCTTTTTGACGAATTTGCTTCCTTTGGTCCGAAGTCCCTTTCATTAGACCGCTACTTAGGACTTGCTCACTGAGGGCGCTCTCGCTCAGGTTTGCGGGTTTTCATTCGAGTCTTCCGGCTCTAACGATTCGTTTGCAATGTGGCTCCCTTGGTGAATAGACAACCACATCGTTCACTCGTTACTCCATCACTAAACCACAGCTACTGGCCAACTAAAACGAAACGTTGCTGCGTTGGGTGGGCAGTATAAATTTCTCACATATTGTAACATGGGCGTATAATAGTTGAAATGATTGAATGCAAAATGTAACAGTATCTAATTCATGTGTATACATGCTAGAATGCAAAGTAGAGCTACAATTCGTGTTTGCATGTGCGGATATTTTCTAGAGGTTAACTTTATTAACTTTAGGTATTGCAGTATCTTATTCCGTTCTCGAATTAGAGCCGATAAACCATAAAGAAGCGCAATTTCTTCTTAAAGTACCTATTTTTGGAAAAAATCGCAATTCCTCGTGGTTCATTAGCTCCAGGCCGAGAATGGAATTAGATATTGAAATTCTGGTTTCACTGTCGTGTTCATCAATAAACGAAAAGTCTTTACCATGAAGTGTCGTTTGGCAGAAATCGAAAAAATATTTTTGAAGTACCCAATACTTCCCCCATTTGGGCAGTACAAAAACTGGAATTCTGGCTGGGCCTGTTTCCAGATGTATCTAGTCCTTTATTTCTCAGTTCTAGGGACATGGAATTCTACAAGATGCTATTATACAGCTCAACCAATCGGAATGGACTAAAACGTGAAATTCGAGTGGAAATTTTTATTTCAGTTTTCTTGTGAGGAGATCCGCGAGAAAAAGACGCTTCCTGCGTTGAATAGGAGACAGAATGTCTTTGGAGCTCACTCAGCTGATCGATGACCTCTGAGGCATCTCTCAGCCTCCCTCTCAAATTTCAGCTTCCTGCGTCGAAAAGAGACAAAATGGCTTTGGAGCTCAATCAGCTGATCAATGACCTCTCATTCGTCAGCGGCACCTGATACATCCTTATTCTCGTCATGTTACAGATTTTCATCCATACCAAGTTTCATCAAAATCGGACGTCAGAAAGTAATTGATTCTAAGACAGCGTGGACCCCAAATGAAAAAGTCAGGGAAAACCTGGAATTGTCAGGGAATTCTTAGCATCGGGAAAAGTCAGGGAAATTTCAGGGAATTTTGCAAAAACCACCAAATGTCAGGGAATTTTTTTAATGAAAACTTAGTGTAATAATTCGCAGCATTTTTAGGTATATTCTAACTCCTAAACAATCGAACTTCAACAGTCTACTTTATTATACTATATATATTATTTCATAGGTGGTTTATACGAATGTCAAAAATAATTATCAAGAGTGGCGGTAAGACTGTTCAAAGATTAACACGCAGATACATTCTGTAAATCGATATGTTTTGGCTCTCGGTTGATACAAAACCTAGCAGTAAACCATATGTGGGAAAAATCAACCGAGTATTGAACTAGAGAGCATACTAAGCAGAATCCATGAGAGCCAACAACGCCATGAATGGCCATGATTGGTCTATTGAGAGTTCCAACAACTAGTTTGTATACATAACCTAGGATTTCTCAGGAGGGTTAAGGAGGGGGACATTGGCCCATTGAAATGCGGAGGCATGTTTAATAAATTCAAAGCTTTCCAACGAGCTATTATTTAGAGATGGGAAATCAGGAGTTATATTCTCTCTAGCAACGAATGGATGTACTTCGACTATTGTCAAAAAACTGATTTTGTAGTATTTTTTTAGACTATGTAATTTGCAAATTGTAGATTGTATTCTTTGATGTAAGAAATGGATTTGTAGGGGGTCCCCGCCCCCTTCCTCCCAATTTTTAAATTTCGAAGCCATTTAAATAGCTCAATTTTTCTTTGAAAATTCGTAAAAATGACAAAAAATAGTATTTGATTTTTATATTTTTTGTCAGGGAAATCTGAAGTTCGGTCAGGGAAAAATCAGGGAAATATCAGGTAAATTTCAAATGTCCATTTGTGGGCCACTATGTAAGAGGACGTACATACTACATCAAAACTGACAAAGTAAACACATATCGCTAAAAACGCTGCAAATCATTTCACAAAGGTTTATTATTTTTTCAATTGAGTTTGATCGTAAGTAGTTTTAGTTGGCTTGTGTACGTCATAAGGCCCGTCCAGACTCCTCGGCGTGTCCTATTTCGAGTTGCCACAACCTATACTTCTATAATTAAATACGCATGTTTATATTTCTCGATTTGAGCTCCTATCTATTCAAATAGTTATTGCCTTAATAATATCGTTATCTAAGTACGTACGAAAAGTCGAGAGGATATGTTATTAAATATGCGTAGGAAAAGCATTGGTATTAACACACAAATGTGACCTAGAAAAAAACATATATTCATGCCTCGAAGGAACGCTGTACCCACCTCATGGTGCCGCGGCGCCTCCTCTCACTCCACCCCCCGCTCACCCCCTCACCACCCACCGTGACCCCCTGCCAGGCGTGCGTCTAACACGTCTAACACTCAAAGCCTTGAAAAAGACATCAATTCATTAAGTTTTACGATTTAAAAAAAATGCTTCCGCTACTTATAGGTAGACCTGGAAGCAATAATAAGGAGGTATTGTATTTTAATGGTGGGGGAGAAGGAGAGGCGAGTGGAGAGGAAGGGAAGGGGCGGTCAACCGAGACCCCCCCCCCCCCCCCCCCATCAAGACGAATCTCCTCGCTACTGGAATATTGAAGGAATTTATGACATTTTGAAAACCTTCTTTACCGGGTAAATAAACTAAGCTTCATCCGAGAGAAGATACTCCCATTTTGACCGAGTATACAAAACAGGAGACCGGAGAAAGGTCGTAAAGGAGGGAAATGACAGCGGGGTTTTCAATTCCGAGCCGCCGCGCCCGCTTTGTACCGGGCAAACTGGAAATGTGAATGCGAGATGAGGATGGGAAGAGAGTGGGGGGGATTGGAGAACCAATCAGAACGCTCCAGAGATTTATAGCTGTTGAAGGGAAATCAGAGAACTTGATTTAAAGCTGGGGAGCCTTGGCCGGCAGTTATTTGTCGCCCTCTCCGAGCAAAATACAGTCAATGACCAACTTCGGAGAGTTGGGGCGACTTGGAGGGGGCGTGATGGCTTTTCTTGGTGAGTTCTGCGTATCGGCTGGGGAGGGAGACATTTCGACACCAGATGTCGCTCCCTGGAGGATGAAAACAAAGAAACTCCAACTAGGATATATAGGTCAGTCAGGACGCGTCAAGCCAGTGGGTTATTGTTTCATCCTTCAGTTTATTCCCTTTATCTACATCTCAAAACGTCTGCTTGCCCGTATCCATAACAAAAATATATAAATCAGTGAAGTATTTTAAATAATCTTTAAAGAGCCCAGGCTTGAGCAAAATCGGTCTATCATTTATATTGCCACCAAGATGTTACAGTCCCAGACGAAAACGCCATTACGAGGCAACAACGCACGGTGGACTACAATCAGAAAACGCTGCAAATTATTACACAATGGTTTATTATTTCTGTCTTAAATATCCCTTCTACGGGGACCATTGGTCTATGATTATTAAACCCCGTAGGTATGTAATATATGATCAGAACATCGTGCCTCCGAGAAGGGTTCGCACGTTTACAGTTTCAAGACCCCGCAATTTTTCGCTTCACAGTGAGGATGTTTAAAAAAAAGTTCCAGTCATGCAGCATGATCGTATGAGTGAATTTTCGTAAATCATCGTATTATATAATATTAGATTGTTTTGAAATTTGAGCTTTTTGAGTGCAAGTAAATCGTTAACTATTGATTTTATTGAGAAAAACGTATTCTAAATAATAATCTCCAGTTCAAATAAAGATTTTAAATTTTTAGCTTTTTTGCAGTTTTCATCGATTTTTTAACAAATTTTAATGAATTTTAAGTACATTTTACAGCATAATTTTTTACATACATTTTTGAATGTTCTATTTCATAGTTAATAGACTTTATTTGAGCAATATTCTACCAGCAAATATGAATTAAACGATTTTTAGCCGTTTTTAGCTATTTTTAGTGATTTTTTGAGTACATTTTTTGAAATTTGACCAAGTTGATGTGCTCAAAAAGTGTTGTCCAACGAACTCATCCTTTATTTTGAAATGCTTGATTTTTTGGCGAAAGAATGAAGTTTTCATCTCAATTCTATCGAGAGTTATCGTCTGGAATGACACACATATATATTCATATAAAAAAGCGTTAAAATCCTGGAATCATTTCAGGATGCCTCAAAACAGATTTCGATGAAGAAAATTTTTGAAAATTTTTATTTTAAAATTTTTGGAGCCATTGCAATAGCTTCATTTTCTAAGAAAATTCGCTAAAAGGTCGATAGGTTAAGTATAATATAGGTTCTAAGGCCCCTCAGCTGATCAGAGCGCCTCCGTACCTCAATATGTTCCCGATGAGTCCCAGAGTAGCTCTATCTAAATTTGTTGGGGATGGTTCATTCATCTATGCTGTTGAGTCCACTTTTTTGAGCTCGGCTTAAGATCTCACCGTGATGGAATAAAAATCAATGGCTCAAGTCAAATTGACTGAACACTGGTTCACTGTGAATCAACTCAAGGTAAATCCAAGCAAGATGCAATCGATTGTGATAAGCAACAACAACCACATTGTTTTGGAGCCTGTCAAACTCCTGGGGTTTCTCCTGGACACACACATGCGATGAGCAACACACGTGGACAAAGTGTATTCCAAACTGTCAAAACACCTGTTTCTTCTTCGTCTTTCGGCTCTTCGTGAAACCAAACAAGTGCTTTTTACTGGGTACCATGGCTTGTTCTCCTCGGTTATTTCGTACGGCCTTATTCTGGGGAGGTGCTCCAGGAACAAAAAGAATCTTTCGTCTGCAGATGAGAGTCGTGAGGATCGTCCTTAAAGCGAATTCAACGATTGGAGCCCAGCCTATTTGTCTCAAATCTATTACCCTCTGAAGCTAGGTAATATTAGCAAGGCTTTGCATATTATAGGAGGGACGCCCTATTGAAATTGATGACCGTGACGCATTTTTATGGGTTGTATTCGTGTGATCGCCGACAGACGAATACGATTACAAGAATACGAATTTGATCGAAGTTGACTCAGAATCAATGAATAACTATCGCTATTACAATCGTATTCGTATTCGACGATAAGATTATGCCCAACACTGAGCTCAACTGGTTGGGGCACTAAGCCATAGCTATCAGAGTGAAAGCTCTTGCGTGACAACGGGGAATGCGAGCCACTGCGTGACAACATGTTTCTCATAGCTTCGCTCCCTGAAGGCTCGTGGAGTAGTTAGGAGGAAGCCTTAACAAAGTTCAGTCTACTCCAGCCGGGGTCGTGTAGTTGGGGCGGCGGGATATCATATTCCGATCGGCAAGTTCCCAGCGAAGTTCAGCTCTTTGCGAAGAGGGAGGAATTTCCGATCGGCGCCTCCATCACTCTGGGCGGATGTTCCCCGTCAAAGTTGATACTTTCGTATTCGATATTAAGTAATCACACTCGCTTCCTTATTGATGCCACCTGGCAGAATAGGCATGTTTCC
This sequence comes from Adelphocoris suturalis, assembly GCA_030762985.1. Classification (NCBI taxonomy): domain Eukaryota; kingdom Metazoa; phylum Arthropoda; class Insecta; order Hemiptera; family Miridae; genus Adelphocoris; species Adelphocoris suturalis. The sequence goes on from CM061043.1 coordinate 98,727,009, forward strand.
TAAGTCGCACGAACGTCCAAAATACCTGAAAAACAGCAACCAATGTCGCAGAAGCGTTGAAAAAACCCGAAATTTGGCACTAAGGTTCGATTTGGTCCTTAGTTGGTCCAAACATCTTGGCAACCCGATTTCTCCTCACCTATGGATGAAAAATGGGTTATCGGTGTTTTAGAGAATTTTCGTTGAAAAAAAATAACTATTGCAATGGCTCGGAAAATTTTTAAATCAAGATGTTTTTTTTTTTTTTCAATGAAATCCGTTTTGAGACATTCTTAAACGATTCATGAAGTTTGCGCTTTTTCACGTGTATATATATATATATATATATATATATATATATATATATATATATATATATATATATATGTCATTCCAGATAACTCTCCTTAGGATTGAGATAAAATTACCGTTCTTGCGCCAAAAAATCAAGCATTCCAAACAAAAGGATGAGTTCGTTGACCAACAATTATTGAGCACATTAAATTGGTCAGATTTCTTTGAATTTTTTGGCTAAAAATGGCCTAAAATCGTTGAATTTTTATTTTTTAGAAGAATTGTAGTCAAAATTAAATTGTCAAAGATTAACTAGGATTAAAAAATTGTGCTCAAAAGTATACAGAAAAACGTAGGTAGTTAAATTTAATTAATATTTAATAAATAATCTATAAAAACTTCAAAAAACTTAAAATCCAAAATCTCTCTTAAATCGCCGAAGCTTATTTAGTATGAGTTTTTTTTTTTACCATAACATTGGTTTTCAACAATTTCTTTCTACTGAAATTGCTCACATTTCAATACAATTTAACGTGTACGATAGATAGATTTCTTTGAATTTTTTGGCTAAAAATGGCCTAAAATCGTTGAATTTTTATTTTTTAGCAGAATTGTTGTCAAAATTAAATTGTCAAAGATTAACTAGGATTAAAAAATTGTGCTCAAAATTATACAGAAAAACGTAGTTAAATTTAATTAATATTTAATAAATAATCTATAAAAACTTCAAAAAACTTAAAATCCAAAATCTCTCTTAAATCGCCGAAGCTTATTTAGTATGAGTTTTTTTTTTTTTTTTTTTTTACCATAACATTGGTTTTCAACAATTTCTTTCTACTGAAATTGCTCAATTGACAAGCATGAAATCATTGCTGTTACCAAGAAAGTTTTCGGGATCTCTATTTTCGAATGTTGCGCCTTTCAATGTTCAGCCCTTCAGGATAGATAAAAATTGATGACGAGCTTTCAAGATGACCTAGACTCCTATTGCGATTTTTAACGCAAGTTCCATAAAGTTTGGTGAAGTAATTTCGAAGAGAAGCCGAGGACGGTTGACGGTCGGATTTCTCTTTATTCGATTTTTGGATTCTACGCACAGGGTGGCCTCCAAATAGAAAAGTGAGGGAAAACCTGGAATTTTTCAGGTAATTCTTTCGTCGGGAAAAGTCAGGGAATTTCGCAAAAACCAACAAATATCAGGGAATTTTTTAAATGAAAACTTGGTGCGATCATTTAAAGTTTTTTCAAGTATATTTAACTCCTAATCAATCAAACTTCAATAGCGTACTTTATCACAAATTTTTTTTTTTTTTTTTTTTTGAATTTGATATTTTTTGTCAGGAAATCTGAAGTTCGGTAAGGGAAATGTCAAGGAAATTAAAAATTTCCATAACGCATCATGAAACGTAAACCAACAAATTTTCAGGGAGGGTTAACAAAATTTTCTGGGTCTATTGCAAGGGTTCATTATTGAAAACAATAAGCCAATAAAGCGGGAACATTAACGTGGGACTCCCTGAATATATTACCTGAATATAGTAATCATCTTTACTTAAATCACTATAGGTACTAGGGTGCCCGCTATTTTGAGAAAGGTGAAATTTTGATTACCTCCACCCGAAATTTGGTTTAAAATGTCAAAAAAATGACCCCTGAATTTTTTCAGATTTTTTGCATAACAAAAACCTACGCCGGTAGCTCGATTTTGGTTTTTGAAATACGCTTTTTTTGCCAATATCAGACTTCTGAATTTAACTTTTACAAACTTCTTTGTAAAATTGTGAAACTCCGTATTTTTACGTATGTCTGTTAGAATTTTTCATTATATTCAATAAAAAAAAAAAGCTAATTCGAGTTCAGCGACTCAAAAAACATAAGAATACGAATTTTCATAATTTTACAATGAATTTTGGAAAATTGTCATTTTTGACATGATTTTGAAGATTTTGAGATTCCAAACTGGAAAAAGTTGTTGCTGTCGACTTGCTTTGACTACATATCGATTTCAGCGACGATTTTTTACGACGTTTCACAATTTTACAAAGAAGATGGTAAAAGTTATATTCAAAAGTCTGATATTGTCAAAAAAGGCGTATTTCAAAAACCAAAGTCTAGCTACCGGCATAGGTTTTTGTTATGCTAAAAATCTGAAAAAATTCAGGGGTCTTTTTTTTTTTTTTTTTTTTTTGACATTTTAAACCAAATTTCGGGTGGAGGTAATCAAAATTTCACCTTTCTCAAAATAGCGGGCATCCTAGTACCTATAGTGATTTAAGTAAAGATGAGTACAAGTGGATTTTTGTTGTACTTCTGGCAACGCTACCGCTAGCACACCAATAAAACATAAAAGCTACCGATTCGGCAGAACCTTTCTCATTTACCTACCAACGCCTACGGGTTTTTTTCAAACGGTATTTCACAATAACCGAACCAACCAGCCAGAAAGCCCGCTTGCCGTCGGTGTTTTGAGATGGAACATGAAAAAAATATTATGTAAATCTTTTCGGGGGACGGGGTGGAAAAATATGGAAATATGAACCGAAAATATGTAGGAAGGGACTAATGAACATGGTGTTCCAAGCTGGAGCCGAGGCAGTTGAGGCATAAATATAAAAGTATGCTTGCCTTACTCAACCGAAAAGACAAATATCCCCTGAAAAGTTTCTCTCTAGCTACCTCGAAATCATGTTCATTTGATTTCATTATATGATGTTTACTAGAAACAAACCTAGTCACAAAGTAAACACATTCTTAAGTAATGCATGTAGTAAAGGGAAGTCCCTATCTAGATATGGGTTGCACAGAGTAGAGAATAGCGAATAGATCGTGACTTTACTGGTATCCCCTCCTGAATAACTTGATTAAGTTACAAGCTCCCCCAACCCCTCTTCTGCGCTCACGAGCGTAATAATGTTTGAACTGCTCTTAAAAAAGTTTGAAAATATCATCATCTATGTGTATTTAAACCCTCTTCGCAATCGTTATGAAATTTTAATTTACTGAGAATGATTCTACAGAGACCAAATACGACGAGCAAAAATGTAAAAAATATAGATCAGTACTCTCGTAGTTATCCAAATATTAAGCGAGTTTTCTTTCAAGTGCATTAGTGATTCACAAGGAATGACGAAAGAAGAATTTTGATGGGACGACCAAAGGTTGAACGTCATATTTTCACAATAATTATACAGATGGGTACCAGTTGTATATGCGATCTCAGTTCGACCTGCGATCGACGTGACACGTTGTCCGGACTCAGTATGCGATCTCACTTGGAAAATCGATAACTTGCTTAGCGGAATGGGGGAAAAGGGGCAATCTTACCTTTCTCTCCAAAAATGAAGATCGTCGTGGAGATTAGTGAAGATTGTGACGGGTGCAGCGAGCGCCAACACTCTTCTATCAACTGTCTGTCCAACATGCTCCCGGCTCCATTTACTTTTATATCATAACACGCTTTTACGTGCCTTCACATGGATTCTATGGTGTGAGTGCCAGCTCCAGTAAGTGGGTCGATACAATTTTCTGAGTTGTTTACAGTGCGTTCCGAATCACGATCGCAACGCCACTTTCGCCACTTTTGCCCCAAAATAGACGCCATTTGCCGTTCCGTTTCCTGCCATGATCGCCCATTTCGCCACATCGATGACGTCACGGATTTCTCCCACCCTTCGCCCACCCTTAAATATGGCGTGTGAAATCTTCCATCTTCGACCCATGTCTGGAGCTGGGTCGGCGTGGTCGTTGTGATAAGACGGGCGATAAGATAACAGATATCGCAAATGAGCGTGAATTTTGACATTGACATGTCTTGATTTTGACATTGACATGTCTTTACTTTGGCACTTCGACAGAAATCGTTCACCATTCGTTTGAAAGCTCTCGATTTATCACGCATTTCTCTCGTAGGTACTTGCTCTTGGTATTTATGTCGCCATTTTATATTTAAAAATGTAAGTAATGGATGTAGTAAACAATGCCGCTTGTTTTGTTGTTATTAGTTTCTACGTTAGAAATCACTCCGAGAAAACGCCAAAATGAAGCCGTGGGTAGAGATATTTGCTTTATCACAAGAGTTTATTGAAATCATTGAAACTGTCACAGTTGTGATGAAAATTATTGTTTTGAATATTATTCGTCAAAATTATTTGTTCAAAATAGAATCCAACATATTAATGTTCATTCTTGAACTAAAGGCATAAAATGTCCCAATGTGTTGCTGACTCGTATGCAACACAAAGTCGAAATGTGTAAGATAACGTAGGTACGTACATTAATATGAAATGAAATGAAATTGTTTATTTGTAAAAGCCTTCCGGCGGTACAAAAGCCACAACGTACATTAATATATACATTACAATAATTGGAGCCGTTTATTGAGTAAGTACCTGTAGCGAATAATGTTGGTAGGTATAAACCCCTTCATGGTAGTCCGTTTTGGCTCATTATGTATTTAGTATGATTAGTATTACAGAAAAGCAAATTGTCTACCTACTAAGGTCTTCATAATCTAAAATTTCTAGTTATTCCCAAAAATCAAGAACCCTGAAAATAGTACGCGTTTCGTGATTACCAATAGTGATGTACTACCTACCTATCCAAAATGTGCTTTAAAAAATCGTTTTAAATTCGTATAGTTGAACAGTAGGTAGGTTCCTAGTTGAATATATCAATATTTAGTAATATATGGACCAATTCTATAAATTTCATTTTATACATTGAAGCTCAACCCTTTTCTTGAAAAACATAAATTAAGTACCTACTTAGGTAGGCAGGTACTAAAACTAAAAGATCATTGTTTAAATAAAAGCGCGGGATGCGATAAATGCACGGGATGCGGGAGGCCGAGGGGAGAGGGAACTACCACCCCTCCGTGACGTCATCGTTGTGAGGGGAAGTGCCTTAACTGGATTTAACTGAAGTGGCGAAAGTGGCGTTGTGATCGTGATTCGGAACGCACTGTTACTGTCTTGTGGGTATACCTCTCGGTGCTAAGCGTACTGTAGGCCTTCCACTTGTCCGAACCAACTTTGATCCCGTTTTCGATTATTGGCAGCAGCGTCCTTCTGTCCCTTTTCTGTACAATGAAACACCGACGCTCTAAAATTTCCACCTGCTTGCAACACATACCGAAGACCCATTGCCTTTGCATTCTTGTGCCATAATACCGTTGAGTATCATACACATCATTGTCATGGGGTGTGTCTGAATCGGATGTGGCTTGCTTCTTCGGATAGTTATTATTAGAATCCGTTCTAAATGTCAGCTTCGTAAGATAAACACATAGAAATTAGCATTGAGAGCTCAATCAGCTGATTGAGGAGGTTCGGCAGTTGAAAATCATAATCTAATTGTCTTACAGAGTCTCCGTTCCAAATTCCAGCTCCGTAGGATACATCCAACTGAAATGTTTCTCTCTAGGTGGCTCGAAATCATGTTCATTAAATGATTTCAAGAGCTTCGTTCTCAGGGTGAGTTCTGACAGTTCTCGAAATCATCAAAACGGACGGGAAATCCTGGGGCATTCCGGAACTTGTAGAACCGCGTTCTGCTCTGCCAACGATTTCAGAACTTGGAAGTGGAATAACCTGTGTTGGTATTTGTAACCTCACTCAACTCGTGTTACCTTCTGGTGCTCCTTTTCAGAATATTTTTAGTTCCCGTGAATATATTACTTATTATCCCCGTGAATATTACTTAACTTTTACCCCACAGCAATTTAAAAAAAAAAAAAAATCGACGATGACTGAGCAGTATACTCGAGAAAAATTGAGTTTCGTGGATGTAGACGAGATCCAACTATAACTTCAATCTTGTCTTCATCATTTACAAACCAAATACCGTCGTCGAAACTATCGCTTTCCGAACTTGACGAGCTAGTTGACATTTCGATCATAGAATAGGTAATTACACTAGCGTTATGTTTACTTTAAAAAAAATGGACGGTAGACCTACGGTTCTACAGTCAGATCATTTAATAATGATTAATTTTTGCACATTATTAGTTCATTATGGTTACTTAGCAATATTAGTTTATAACTGAGCGTAATAAATCAGCTTCCCTTGACACTACAGAGGCTTAGGGATTATGAGATGCATTCCAAAAAGTGGCTAACGATTTTCCTGCTATGAAAACTACTAGTTATACTACTAGTTACACTTCCCTAGTAACGCACTGGTTGTACGTGAAAATCAATAGAAAACCCCACCGTGACGTGACGCTCGTGACGGACGCAAACAAATGGAAACGTCCTGTTAATCATTATTAAATGATTTAAAAAAACACTAATCAGAAAGTAAACACATTCACTGTATGTATGGGTTACACATAGTGGAGAATGGAATAGATCGTGACTTTACTGGTATCCCCTCCTCAATAACTTGATTATGTTACAAGCTCCCCCAACTCCTCTTCTGCCCTCACGACCATAATAATGTTTGAACTGCTCTTAAAAATTGGTTGAAAATGTCATCATCTATGAGTATTTAACCCCACTTTGCAATCGTTATGAAATTTTATTTTACTGAGAATGATTCCACAGAGACCTAATACAACGAACAAAATTGTAAAAAAAATATAGATCAGTACTCTCGTAGTTATCCAAATAGTAAGCAATTTAAAAAAAAATACATTAGCGATTCACAAGGAATGACGAAATCAGAATTTCGGTTGGACCTCCAACGGTTGAAGGGAGCAGTGTCTATATTATTACAAGAATTATACAAATATGATTATTTCAAGGTCTTGATTGGGGTAGTTCGGCTAGTTAAAATGCTATTCGAACTGTCTCAGTCTTTATTGTTTCCCATAATAGCTTATTGTGACGTAAAGAAAGTATAGCCATGCTGCAGCGGGCTCAAAATACCTGTATGCGATTTATTTTTCAGTTTCCAATTTGTGAACATGTCACTCCCTATTTTGAAAAAATTGGTTTGCTAAAAGTTGAAGAATGGAGAATCTATAGGATATGGGTGATGTTATTTAAGGGTTTAAATTCTGGCAGTCCTCGATAAATCAGAAGTAAATTTGATTTAACGGGTAGTATCCATTCTTTTCCCTTCAGAAGAGCTATGCGTATACTTCAACCACCAATACATAGAACTGAAGCGAATGGTAAATCATTCCATGTACGAACAGTGAAAATATTTAATAATGATGCTAATACATTTGATTTGAACACGTCTATAGCAACATTTAAGAAAGAATTCAAATAAAAATTACAACATAATATCATGTATACAAATCAAATTTAAATTACATGAAACTGTCAAATTTAGAAATAATTATATATTAATAAGGTAACTCATTGCACAAGATGTATTAATTTCGTTTTCCTATGAATTTGTACATGTTCACTGAAGACATTGTATTCGAATTTCTTCCACTAGGCACTTCCATACAACTTTATTCATTTATTTATTATTTTTGATGTTATTATTATTTTATTTTATTTTTTAATATATATACAGATAGAAGTCTGACTTGTGTTTTGTAAATTGTACAGGAATTTATTTCTTGTGATGTAATGTAAGAGAGGACCCTAATGTGTCCTAATAGGTCCTAATAGTGTCACATTAATCTCGCTTTCTCTTTCTCTCTCTCTCTCAACAAAGTTTTGTAACTATTTTTTGTTTAATCATTTGTGTACATTTGTAAGAGAGGGCCTTAAGGCCCTAAATTGTACACATTAATAAATATAACAGTCAAACAGTCAAACAGTCTCTCTCTCTCTCTCTCTCTCTCTCTCTCTCTCTCTCTCTCTCTCTCTCTCTCTCTCCCTCTCTCTCTCTCTCTCTCTCTCTCTCTCTCTCTCTCTCTCTCTCTCTCTCTCTCTCTCTCTCTCTCTCTCTCTCTCTCTCTCTCTCTCTCTCTCTCTCTCTCTCTCTCTCTCTCTCTCCCTCTCTCTCTCTCTCTCTCTCATTCTCTCCCTCTCTCACTCACTAACCCACACACACACACACTCTCTTATACTCCAGGAACCGTTTCAGAATGCTTCAAAACGGATTTCCACGAAGAATTTTTTGTAACATTTAACAACCTTTGAGTTGCCCGGTTGAAACTATAGGTATAAACTAAATTAACGAGAAGATAGAGCCGACCCAGGGAGAGTCAACTTAACTTCGGGAAAGTCCCGGAAGTCACCACCTGCGAGATTTTGACCGAACCAGCTTGAAACAAAGTTATTGTCGTGGAAGCTAACGGAGTTGGAAATAGTTGATGCACTTGATTCGACCCTTCTCTCACCCAACCTTGTTTGCCCTTCAACTGCCCGATCCAGCTCCACCTGTTGCAAATGATGAAAACTTTATCACTGTTACTTAACTGTGAAGAATAAAACGAATGGAACCAACAATCCAATTTCATTCATTACTTGCAATCAGAGCTCGAGATACATGGAGGTCCTGGGCTTCATTCCTGTAAAAACAAAAGGGGTTATCACTATTGCAAAGCAAACTCTTTCGAGTAAAATCAAATAAGAAAAGCCAGAGCTAACCTTGACTACTTCCAATTCGGATTTCTGAAATTTTTTTGTCTTAACATTGGCACACAACCGTGAAAAGCGTTACTTATAAGGAGCGAAACTTTTTAGGGGTGTCGAAATTTTCGGATGATTCTCGCTTACAACCAAATCGTTGCTACAGAATTTTATTTTTGCTATTTTTTATCATACAAAAATCGATCACCAGTAGTTGATAATATCTTAATTTATGCTACAATTTCACGCTGCTTTAACTGCTCCGAAAGTGAGAGCAGCTGAGTAACACGTAAATTTATTAAAGAAGTATGAACCTTCTCAACCCAACTAATATAAGAATCAATACTTTACCCTGCACTAGTGCAAGCTTTAAATTCATCAAGTATAATTTTCTAACGGCAAAACCGTTCGATCTTGTTCAAAGCCAAAGGGTAATCGGGAAAAGATGATGAAATCACCCATATCAATTTTATCATGATTGTATCATCAGTAGCTGCTACTCACCTGCGAATGTGAAATTATAGCACCAAGCATAACTTCTACAGTATCCACTCGATTTGGATTAAATTTCGTGACTAAGAGCGGATTAGACTGAGGTCTGTCCCTCTCAATTCAGCTTCTCAGTAATTGAGAGTTTCCACTGCGCATGCGCAAACGCGAGGAGACAATGTACTACACGTCCGACTGATCTATCGTTGGCTATAATATTGCTTGTTTGTAAGCATTCACTGCCACTCTCCACCTGGCGGGACCAGAGAGAATAGAAAGAAAGTCGTCCCGTAATGAAACCCCCACCTCGGTACCCACTCTATCTTGGGATTATGACATAGTGATAGTTCTACAATGTGATAGTTTGATTCCAATCATTTTGTTCCGTGAGTCAATATGGCTAAAACTCATTCTTCTAAGACCACTGTTCCTCTTATGCAGAACTTGGTAAATGTGGATGTTTTACTGTAAATATAAATGTGTGAATTTCGTAGAGTTCTAATAAAATAAATCACAGCTAGTGTAGAAACTGTCGAGTCTTCCTGCATTTTCCCAAGGTTTATAAATGTATTTGGACTGTGTAGGATTGTTAGAACTGTAGGAACTAAATGGGATAATCGTAATGAAATTACATAAATTCGCGAAATTAGTGGAAATGAGTGACATAAATCACAAAAATAAATGACATAAAATAAACCCCTGAATAACAATAATAAATTTACTACAAACTGTGATATCTAATCTGTGATATATTTATATACATCTAGTCGTAGTTTTATTTCACTTTGCTGATTGTATATAGAGCATGTATATAGTTATTAGCCTATTTTGCATCTAGTCTTAGTTGTATTACTTTATTTTTGGGGTTTTTTTAAATCCACCTTAGGAGCTAAACAGTGGTCATCACTCTACCCCTCATTTTTTTCCCCTCCCAGTTGCCAGTGGAGTCCATGATGGCGCTCCTTTTTAGTCAAGGATGGCAACATGGCTCCCCTTAGAATCGTGCTACTTCCACCTTGTTCGTTCTGTAGACACCACGTTCAATGCCGCTAATGACCCGTCTGGTTGAGGTGCGGCTTAAACCTTTAAAAATAATAATAATAAAAAATTACATGAGTTATTCGTCTCTGGTACAAGACACACGATGTGTAACTGAGAACGATGAGATGTGTATATTATGACGGCATTCGTCTCTGATATGCCTCCTACCCCTGTTCAACTCAAACATTGAGTCAATAAACAGTATTCATTCAACCTGTTGAAAGACAATCTGAAACCAAAGGGAAAGCGTCCAAACTTCATTCTACGCTCCATTAGAGCCAGAAAGCTGAATAGCTAATTAACGAATCACCTTTCATTTTGAGTGAGGAGTTTGAAATTATTACCGGAGTAAAATTCTTCTCTCCTTCTTCTTGAAATAAACGACCGTGAATTAATAATGCTTTTTTCTTAGAATGATTTTGTTATTTCCGTGCGTACGATAATGATTGGCATAACTAAATTATACCATAAAATGCTTTTCTTTTTCGTTAAGTCTAGGACTTGTGCTGAAGGAATGAGTTTCGTAAAACTAAACACAAAAGAAACTGCTGGCGGCTACCAATTTAGCTCATAATTTACACACAAACAAAAATATATATATATATATATATATATATATATATATATATATATATATATATATATATATATATATATATATATATATATATATATATATATATATATATATATATATATATATATTTATTAAAATAATAATACTAATTGATTAACATCTAGTGGGAGTTTCTTAGTGAGAGGATTTTGATAATGGAGCTCAAGATAGTTGATGTGAGAGTGTCTTGAATGCGAGAGGCCTCTCGATAATTGTTGTACCTGAGGTACCTACCAAGTCAATAATTTTTGGGGTACGAAAGTATAGTTGAGGGTTATGTACTTACCAGTCCCTCCCAATCAAAGATGGAGAGTTAAGTTTAGCCCCATGTGCCTCCCTGAGTCGGTTGACTGTTGACTTTTTGAGTGTAATGCCTTTGTTTACGCAGAGGGGAAACTATAATCAGTTGAACAATGCGGAAAATCCCAGGGAGTCTACCTATCAAATCTTAACTTTTTAGGATGAACAGGAGAGATTTTAGCTCACTTAGCTGATTAGGATGGAGCCAATAACTGCCATCGTATCTTAATATCCCAGAGAGTATCCCTATCAAATTTCAACTTCCTAGGGATAACAGGATAGAATTTTGCTCACTCAGCTGATTGGGAAAGAGCCAATAATTGCAATAGTCGCTTAGTGTCCGAGACAGTCTCCATATCAAATCTCAACTTCTTTGGATAAACAGGAAAAAATTCAGCTCACTCAGCTGAGTAAGGATGAGTTAATCTTTCAATCGATTCCTAATGTTCCAGGGAGTCTCCCTATCAAATCTCATCTTCCTAGCATGAACAGGAGAGATTTTAGCTCAATCAGCTGATTATAAAAGACTAATAATTGCAATAGTCTAGTGCCTACTGCTTACAACTACCTACTACTCTATAGCATACCTTCAAAGTACCAAGTGCCTTCTTTTCCATTCGGAATTAAGTAAAATTTGTATCGAGATTTCAGACACACTCTTGCTGATGAGTAGTTTTTGAGTCAAAATTTGTGGAAATTATGTCCAAAAATACACTAAGACTGTTGACCCAGTTGATTTCTCAGGCAAGAAATTCATTCGAGAGAAGGAGCATTGATATTGTTGGAAGGTTCATTACACCGAAAACCGATACAACTTTGTGTTATAATTTCTAGAGGTTTTTGAATTATAAGCGGAGAATAATAACTTTTCTTTTTTTTTCCCGCTGCCAAGAGTTTTGAGTGCTTTAAAAGTCACGGACAGAGCTCCCCAGCGAGAAGCCTGCTGGTAGATAATTATCCCGTTTTCCGCTTCTAATATTTTATACCTCTTGAAATTATGGTAGCGTGAAGGGTGGTGGTGGATGTGCGGGGTGAAGAGAAGTGGAGGTGGGGGATGTTTTCTCGCGAGAAAAAATATTTAGCGGAAAGCGGCTGTGGGAGAGAACAAGTGCATCCGGCGCCACTATAAGAGCGGGGCCGCTTTTCTCGGGGTTGTTACCAAAAACCACGTAGTTTTTTTTTTTTTTTTTTTTTTTTTCGTCGGGTTAACAATTATTATAGTGTCGGCTATAAATCTAATAAGCCTGTACTGAGAAACGACCGGGATTTAGGTCAGGAAAAAGTGTAATGTAGCTGTCGTGGTAAGTTTGTATAAAACGGAAGACCGACAAAAGATGTAAATATGAACGTAATAGGTTGTAGAGAAAAATCCGGTGGGAGAGACAACAATTAAACTGGCCACAATCCTCCCCACAGTGGGGGCGCAATACGTTTCTATTTTATTTTATTTTAATTATTTTTTGGCATGGTAACATTACGTGCGATCCTATAGGAAAATTGGCGTTGGTAGGAAATTCATAGAAAACGAACGGTTCAACCTACAGCATTGTGGATAGTTTTAATCAGTTCTCTGGGATTACATTCATCATTGGCAAGCAACAAATCATCAATGCTACCTTGAAAGTTTTTGAGATCTCTATTTTTGAATATTTTGGCCCTTAATTACTACTCTTTAGGGTTGATCAAAACTGATGCCGATGTTTAGATTGAGATTTTTTTTTTTTTTTTTTCCAGATTTAGATTTTTTATTTATTTCAATAAAGACACGACGATAGTACAGAAGTAAAACTGGGCTCCCCGCCTTGCTTACTTTTCCAACGGTAAGCTTGGCCCGTGCTTTTGTTAAGGTCTAGGCGATTTGCCTATAATTTCAAACATAACACGTTGACATAACATCGCATATGCGTCTACATAATCTACACGTAGCTTAAATAATAGCTACTTAATACTCGCCTAGCTTACTTTTCCAACGGCAGGCTTGGACCGTGCTGTTGGTTAAGGTCTAGGCGATTTGCCCATAATTTCAAACATAGCACGTTGACATAACATCGCATATGCGTCTACATAATCTACACATAGCTGAAATAATATAACTAAAATGGTATTTGATGTCCCTATCTTCTTATAAGTAGAACAACTTTCTATTGTAAAACTATTGTTTTATAATATCATACATAAATGCTGTTTAGCATAGTTTCGCAGTCCACTGCCCCATTTTCCACAAGCCACGTTAACATTTGCTTTTTGTAGTTTGGTCTAGTATAATTTTGGGCTCTTTTCATATAACTATCTAGCGTTCTGTGAATGATGTGCATAATAAATTTTGGGCTTTGTGTCGACAGCGTTAATCTTGGTCTTTGTTCAATTACATTCCCTGCGACTGCATATCTTCGGGAATATGCTGGATTACGCTGTGAATATATTATTTGTGGATACTTATGGAATTGCAAAAGTAAATGTGCATATATAGGTGGGCCCTTTATGTACCTATGAAGTAACTCGGACAATTACCCAACATATGACTTACTATCGCTGGTTTTAATTAATAAAATTGTTAGGTACTTATATTTTCTTCGAAGGACCACTGGAATACCAGAGAGATATTATGGTAGTGCAATAAAACTGTAACAATTATTCCAATGAATAAATAATATAATTGAAAGACAGATAAAGTTTGTATAATGGAAATCTAAACGCAGTGGCCACTGGACCTACTGATGTCATTGACAATAAGGAATATAAATTATATGGTTGATTGGGCTGTAAATAGTTCATATACTACCTAATTAATTGTTGATAATTGTAGGTGAAGAAGTAGGTAGGTATGAAGGCCCTTGAGAATCCAAGAGGTAGGTAGATAGGTGGAGAAGAAGGGGTTGATACCCTGGTTCTTAAATTCAATACAGTTATGGTGAGTGCGACCAAAACTGTAATTATGATGATTTCTCCCTTATTGTCTGAGGAGATGGTAATATGGTAAGATCTTACCGGTTTCAATCCAGTTAGGGAACAGGATCCAGGTAACCCAAGTCTGGGGGTTGTTTCCTCAAACAATCCGCACCTTTCCAGCGAGTATTTGGTAACTGCACCGAAGTCTGCACGTCGTGAACGAAGCAAAACAAAAAGGACTTGCGGATGGGTCAGAGCCGGCCGGCATTTACTTTTGAAAACGCTGCAAATTATTTAACAAAGGTTTATTATTTTTTCAATTGAGTATGATCGTAGTTTTAGTTGGCTTGCGTACGTCATAAGGCCCGTCCAGACTCCTCGGCGTGTCCCATTTCGAGTTGCCACAACCTATACTTCTATAATTATATACGCATGTTTATATTTCTCGATTTGAGCTCCTATCTATTCAAATAGTTATTGCCTTAATAATATCATTATCTAACCACGTACGAAAAGTCGAGAGGATATGTTATTAAATATGCGTAGGAAAAGCATTGGTATTAACACACAAATATGACCTAGAAAAAAACATATATATTCATGCCTCGAAGGAACGCCGTACCCACCACAAGGTGCCGCGGCGCCTCCTCTCACTCCACCCCCCGCTCACCACCCCTCACCACCCACCGTGACCCCCTGCCAAGCGTGCGTGCGTGCGTAAGTCTAACAAAGCCTTGAAATGACACTTTTTCGCCCGTTTTTGGCCCATAGCATCTATGCGAGTAAAGCGATCGGGATGGTTAAACGTTAGGACCAACTAGACCCCAAATAGAGTCTATGTGCGAAAGGACGGGTTTTTTAAGTCAATTCTTAGGCCTTTTATGGCCCGGACGGCGAACGGCGGACGGACATTTCAAATTTGGATTCTACGCACCTTGAAACGTAAAGTGACAAAGTTTGAGGGGGGGTTATAAAACTTTTTTGCTATACGATCACATAGGCTTATTATTGGAAATAATAAACCAAAAGCGAGGATAAAAACGTTAAGGTAGGTCAGTTTTCGACGTGGCGAGAAGTTGTAATAATGGCGATCCGTGAGAACAAAGGAATGATGCGTAGCAACACGTGTAAAACTTTTTTCCTACAAATAACACTGAACTAAATTTTAATAAATAAATAAACATCTAACAAAAATTCTAACATAGAATAATAACAACAAGAACACTAGGAAATTACCAAAAATCCCATTTGAATAAGGAATTTTAGCGCAAGTGACCTATAACAATCCATATCATGGAATAATTAGGTTGGCCTCACTGATGTTATCAATGGGGAGTCAGCTGAGAGAATGAATGATACCTGTTATCGGCAGAAATTATATAGATCGAGATATTGATTTATTGTTGAAATGATGGAAATTACTGAAGAACTATTGCAATTAAAGTGAAAACTAGGAAAAGTGGATGCGGAACGGAATGTGTGGAAGAAGGAAGGTTGATTTATGTGATGGTGTTTGTTGCTGACATCGGAGTTGCGAATTCCAGGTAACAAGGGTTTGTTCTTGTACAGTAAATTTTTAACATAAGTTGCCTTATGGTAAACAGCTTTGCAATATTATATACATTTATAGATGGCGGTAATGACAACATTATTTTCATAATGATTTTCTAGCGTACGTGTAATTTATTTATATGTGAAGAGTATGTCCCCCCCCCCCCCCCCCCCCCATGCTATTATTCCATATTGAAGCACAGACTGTAGCATACTGTAATAAATAAGTTTTATCGTATCTCTCGGAAGTGGGTGTCTAATGTTGTAAAAAAAGTTCATAAATTTCTTAATCTTATCGTGAGTATAGTCAATATGGGGTTTCCAATTCAGCTCTTCGTCCAAGACTATTCCAAGTACTTAAGCGAGGCAACTTGCTCTATTGCGCCACATGAACAGATGATATTTGGTTTGAATGTATGTAATGTGATGAATAAATCTTTCTCATTAACATATATTTTGTGTCCTCCATAAATAATCAATCTTGACTTTTTTGTGTTCAAAGTTAGATAGTTTTCATGGAACCATTTTCCTACCACGTTGATCACTAGGTTTTGCATTGGCAAATACTTTTTCCCAGGTGTCACCTTCAACTAACACGGCAGTGTCCGTTGATAGATCCGCAAAATAGATACATCTTAGTGTTTTGTAATTCTATAAGGCCCACTTCGTTTATAATACACCAAAACAAATAGTGGTCCTAATGTACTTCCTTGGACTACATCGAAGTCATTGTAACTATCTTCACTAGAGCACTGTTACTGGAGCATCCCCGGCCGATGTGTGATTTTTTAGCAAAATTTCATAAACTTGGGTCCAGTAGTATTGGAGAATAGCACCAATACTAGCGCAGCGAACGTCGGATGGACTTGATGGTATTTGTTAATTTGCGCTGTTGGGTTTAGGGAACAGTGTTTGACAAGTACCCAGTGATTGACATCTCACAATAAAGCTTAAATAAGTAGGCATAAAAGTTTTTGACGGGCTTGATCCTTTTGAATTCTGAGACAAAATACCTTCTCAGTGAAGTATAAAGGTGGAGAAAGGTTCCAGCCGGGTTTTTGTGAAATGGAGAAGAACTTCGTGTTGAACCCTAACAGAACCTCGTGTTGTCATTAATTTGGTGCTGCTTCTTGTGATTTTGCTAAAGAGGTAAGTGTTTTATTTTGCTTCACCCCACATTTTCAAATCCGATTGTTTCCATAGTTTTTCTCAATCATTTTTATACTATTATTTTTTGGAAATAACCTAAACAATACAATAATATAATTAATAAATAATGTAGAAAATATCTAAATAATAACATGTGAAAATGCAAATGTCAATTAGGTACTAGTTCCTAAACTAATGCTACCCTCAGTGATTGACAGTGCTATCAATATAGATCTCTATTCGTTCTTGTCATTTGTTCTTTATTGTGTATACCTATACAAATATATTGTAACTACAAGCTGCTAGTTTACCATTAGAAACGTATTGTACCTATGGTACGTATAGTACGTATTTTGTGATGAAACATCTGGTGGTATTTTCAACATTGTCTGTATGAATACTCATATTAATTTTATATTTAGATTTATAAAACTAAGTTTAAATGCGCAATTTATTTATAAAATGGTAGACGAAATAATTTATTGCAGAAAAACTGTTGTGTCAATCATATTGTGTCAGTCACAGGTGCAGCCAAAAATTTGGCTGTCAAATACTGGGTCAAAAAATTGGTTACGAAAAAACGAATTTATGATGTTTTGTGACTTGATTTAATGATTTTTTCAATACTGAGCAGTTTGAGGACATCCTGATGCAGCAATTGATGTAAGATTCAAGTTCGAACAAACAAAAAACGTAGGTAACTAAATTGCTTGCCAAAGTCTAAATTTCTCTTAAGGTGTCAAACACCCTCCACCCTACTCCAATCTGATAGGATGTGGGGTTGTCTCTAAAAGATCGAAACACGTACTGCCTGTCTAAGTTCAAAGAACACTGACTAGATTGATGTAATTTCTTCTAAATTGGTAGTACTCTACATTGACGTTCTTTCTCTTTTTTTGTTTATCCTCAACTGCCCCGTTTCCAATTACTCCTGGGTTCATCCCCCTGTGATACCAACTCCGTGGGAATAAGGCGATTTCGTTTCCCTCTAAAAAGGGAGTGGAAGCAGTTAGCGAGAGAAATACGAGATCCAAAGTCCCCTCGGCAAAGCCGGCGACTCAAGTTTGAACTCAGTAAACAAGGGCTTAGACCTCTTCCTCCACCTGGAAAGGCTTTTCCTGGTGTTTGAGTATCTTCTCACTTAACGGGATGATAAAATCCCCTCTGAGCACCCTTGTAGATATTCCCGAAATTACTTATTTTCAATCCTTTTTCACATCTCTTATGTGGCCCATCCCTCTGTATTCAGCATACACAAGTTCTAGTCATGTAACGTGATCTTATGAGCGAATTTCGGTAACTTATCGTATTACGTTTATGTGACATTTTTAGAAATTTGAGTATTTTAAGCGCAAAAAAAATTGTTAACAATCAATTTTATAACTTATTTTATAACTTTTATTTTTTACAACAGTTGAGTTTCTTAACGACAGTTTTCACGAATTTATTGTTCTCTAACAGTAATGTCCAACTAATTCATCCTTTCTGAAGAAATGCTGAATTTTTCGCAAAAGAGTGGATTGTTCAATTTCAGTCCTAAAGATTGTAATCGTTTGGAATTGGTTATAGTTTTCACCTAGCTAGTTTGGGATTGCATCATAAATTTATATATGTGTGTGTGTGTGTGTGTGTGTGTGTGTGTTTAGGGTTGCTGGAGTAGGGTAAATGTTGGTGTTTTTATCTCTTCGGAGCTCCTTCATACCCCTACCCAAGTCATGGTCATACGTCCCCGTCGTGACCCTCTGGCGCTTAGGGGGGAGGCTCATGTCAATGGGTCTCCCGACCCTTATTTCTCGTCTCCCCCGTTATGGATCATATAAACAGAGAGCCTCATAACTTCCGCTGGCCCATTGGCTAGCGGGGTTCTAGGAGAGGCGGTTGGGGGCGCCCCAGGCAGGGGCGTCGGTCTTCCTCTTCCTCCTCTTCTTCCTATCGTTCTTCCTCTTCCAATGCCCCTGGAGATGTCCATCAGTGTGCCCACGTGCGAGAGCCTTCAGTTCCAAGCATGGCCTCAGTGCCCACGTCTGGCAGAAGCATCCTGTACAGGCCAACGCTGCAATTGATATAGAGCGAGAGTGGCCCAGGTATGCTTCTGAGGATTTGCAGCGAATGGCAGCAGACTAGGCCGAGGCTGTGCGTAATGCGGTACGAAATATCAATGTATTCCTTCAAGCACGTTTTCCCATGCGCACGCTTTCTGCCATCCAATCTCTTCGCCTGAGGCCCCATTATAAGCAGCTTGTCCAGGATCCAATTCTGGCAAATAGCAGTGGGGCCTCCCCCGCATCTCCGACAGGCGTGGGACAACAGCCTGCCATTCAGCAATCCTCCCCCGCAACCTCCGGTCTTCTTGAGGATTTGAAGACTGAAGTATTGAGGCTCGGGGAGCAGGTAGGCCGTGTTGAAGGCTATGAGAGTGCCTACCTGCAGGAACTGGCAAGGCGGGCTGTTGAGAGACCTGCTGGCTTGGAAGACGAGGTCGCGGCCTATGTACAGAGGATCTTCCCACAGGTTGGGGATGCGACCATGGCGGGGCATCAGGGAGGACATCCTCCTGTTTTGGTGCCCGGTGGAGGTCGCAAAGTAGCTAAGCAAGAAAGGAGGCGGGAATACCAGCGGGTCCGGAAGTTGTGGAGGAAGCATCCGGCACGTGTAGCTGCGGAGGTACTGGAGGGAGCTGGGGATGAACAAGTTTTGCCCCCACTCCAGGAGTTTGTTGAATTTCGGGAGCCACTTTTGAGTGCTCCCAGCCACAATCCTCGTGTGCCGGTGGTACCCCCAGCTTCCACCAGGGATTCCTTACGTGGCATTATGTGCACGCCAGTGCTTCATGACGAGGCACATAAGTGCTGTGTCAAAAACACCACGTCTGCTGGACCTGATGGTATTTCTGCCCGACCCTGGAATAAAGCACCAAAAAGTGTCAAGCTGCTTATCCTCAACCTGTTACTTCTATCGGGAAGGCCCCCGAAAGTGTTGACCTGTGCCCGAACCATCTTCATCCCAAAGAAAGGAGGAAGTGAGCCTGGAGGCTATCGTCCAATTCTAATATCATCGGTAGTTTTCCGCCACTTTCAAAAGATTCTGGCATCTCGCTTCCAAGTGGTTGGTGTCATAGTTGACGTCCAGAGAGCATTTCGGCCAGTGGATGGCACAGGGGAGAACATAACAGTTCTCCAAACAGTCATTTCGCTGGCCCGCATCAAGAAACGGCAGCACCATCTTGCCGCTCTGGACGTCGCTAAGGCCTTTGATACTGAAAGCCATTTTGCCCTGACCGATTGTCTTTGTGGTGTCGGGGCACCAACTCGCTTAATTGAGTATGTTGCCTGTCTGTACCATGAAGGCGTGACGGTCCTCGAGGCAGGAGGGGAGGTTTCGGGGGATGTTGTCATTGGGCGTGCGGTACTCCAGGCTTACATCCACGCACCGGTCAAGGCCGGAGGGCTCGGTATTGTCTCTCTTTCTGCCAGCATCCCATCTTTACGCAGCCAGCGTCTGCTTGCCCTTAGGGGCTCGAGCTGGGAGGTTGCACGCACTGCTGCTGACTTGGACTTTGTCCGGCAGCAGTTGTTGTGGTGCGATCGAGCAACACCAACTGCTCCAAAACCCAGCTCATCTGCTGAGTTCGCTGCTGCACTGCATGAGTCAGTAGATGGTAAAGAACTTCGACAGTGCTCTGAATCCCCCATTTCTACCCAGTGGGTGGAATGGGCTTCAGAGGGCATTGGGGCCCACGACTATCGCTATTTTCACGCCGTCCGGGTGGGTACACTAGCCACCTCGGTGAGGTGTTCGTGGAGCAGTCGCGGGACAGTTGACACCCTTTGCCGTGCCTGTCAGGGTAAAAATGAGAATCTGTATCATGTGGTGCAGCAGTGTCCTCGTACTCTCGGTGGCCGCATTTTACATCACGATGCGGTCGCCAAGCAGATAGCTTTGTCATCTAGTGGTTGGGATGTCGAAAGGGAGAGACTATACTACATGCCGAGTGATCGGGGCAAGAAGCCAGATATCATTGCGATCAAGCCTGATGGGTCCGCCATAATCCTGGATGTCCAGGTTGTCAGTGGCAGCGTGGACATGGAGCAGACCTGGCGGGCTAAGAATAGTAAATATGATAGAAATGATATGCGCCAAGCAATATCTGAGCTAAAAGGGGTGGCACCTAATAACATCAAGGTCATTGCCGCGACCGTGTCATGGCGTGGGGTGTGGTGCGGGAAAAGCGCCGTGGTATCACCACCCGCGTCCTGAGGGGTTCTTACTACTTGAACTGGTGGTCATTTTATAGGGGCACTTCCTTTCATCCCATTCTTCCTCCTCGTCCTGCAACTTCCCTTATCCCTAGAGCCGGCGTCGGGTAAACCTGGGCGTCCTCCCCACTTTTTCATTTTATTTGTTTATTTTTCAATTTAATGGCGTGCCCCCTCCGTCTTTGAGGGAAGGTTTCTTAAAAAAAAAAAAAAAAAAAAAAGTGTGTGTGTGTGTGTGTGTGACTCGGCAGTAAACTGCAGTTTTTATTGTTTTTCGTTCTCACAATTCGTATATGATATTTATCATTTTTGAAGGTTTTTCGGCAAATTACATTCGTCGTTATGAAACTCCGTATTTTTCTTCTGTGTCTCGCATTTGATTACTTTATACTTGATCAGTGTGTAACTTCTAATTATGTTTGAATGTTATGTTTCAGAACCAGTTTTGGAAATGCATCAATGAAACGCAAACGAAAAGTAAGAGATTCACTATTTCGCTTTTTACAATAACTGTCTTCTATGCTATAAAAACTAGGTGCCGGTTCAATACGCGCCCCACAGAGCCCAAGCGCCCGATGTATCAAATGATCAAGCGAATGATATATCAAATAATTACTTATATAGGTCTACATAATTTACATATGATAAATGAGTACTGCATAGTTAACATAGATCACAATCAATAATGCACACTCCACTGCCAAATTTCAATAATAATCCCGAGTCATTGCCAAAATTTCCAAAGCTGTGTTGATGTTCGTACCATCTCTTGTAGATTTTCATCTTCTTCTTGACTTGTTTTTTGGAAATGTTGGGAGGGGACAGAGGAGGAGTATTCAGATTAATCTCCACTTCTGACCCAGTAGATTTAGAATCCTCCAACATAATTTGTCCATAGTGAATGATAAGTTTTTCTCCATCAACCAGTATTTCATCTCCAATAAAGACGGCATTCTTCCCGTCTTTTCTTGCTTGAAACAACTTGGGCAAGAGATGCTTCCTAAATTTTCGTGTTCGTCTGTCGTAGAACTCGAATGTATTAAATTGGGATCCCTTGAACTTGTAATACTTTAGAGTTAGATAAATTATTAGCAAAATGAATGTGAACTAGTCTACATCTAGAAGGTTGGATGGTGCTTAAACGTCGTACACCTATAACTTCATAATCCTGAAGAACGCAATTTAGTTCCGCTCTAAAAATGTCCATCACCTTCCTCTTGAGAATATTCATGTTTTCTTTCCCTTCTAGAACGTCATGAAGAATAAGATCGTTTCTGTTGTCCATGTGCCATACTGTTGTTCTATAGTGTCAATTCTCTTATTAATTTTTTTATGAGCAAGATAGTTTCTTGGCTGTTAGCGATTTCTTGCGACAGAGCGTGCACCTGTGAATTCAAAACATTTATATGTTCCTTCAAAATGCAGTCGCAGTTTTGAAGTTTGGTTGTGATTTCGTCAAGGCATTGAATTACTTGATGTAACTCGGAGGTCGGCATTCTCGTTGTTGCAATTATTCAACGCGACACCGGTCGGCTCTTCGAGTGCTGCTGACTAAGGAATACGGTATTCGTTCGAGTGGACAGTCCTTTCCCTTCGGTAAACAGCAAATCACCAACATAACTCGCAAACATGACCTTTTTCCAGAAATCTACCCGTTAAAATTTTATGAAAATTGCTACTGCTGAGAGATAATCAAAGAGCAACCACAAACAAAAACTGAAACGAAATTCACAATACGACCCTGCCAAATCAATACTTAATACTGACCTCGCAAAAAGCACGTGCGCTCGGCTCGGCTACCTAACTGGAACTCCAGTACTCTGGATATAAAAATAGTACTGATACATCCAACTCTTTGAATAGTTATTTTTTCTCACAAGTTAGCAATAGAGTAATGAATGAAATTAACCTCCCTCTTGATTCATCCTTCAACACAACATAATTCCTAAAGCCGTACAATTGAACTGTTTAATTTTGAAAATCGTTTCTTCAGTTCAATGCCAAAAATCAATCTTAAAAAATTTAAACCTTCATTTTCATGCACTAAAAATGGCATATTGAACAAAGTGTTGCTGATGGATCTGACTTAATCGCTGATCCGTTTAGCCTGTTCAACCTACGTAAGTTGTAGATTTGCTGAATAAGCAGAGTTGAAACCAACCAGCCAGTACCTAAGAGCCTGGAAAGTAGAGAGGGAAGAGTGAAAGCGCAAGAGAGGGAGAGACTAACACCATAAAACTGGTTGCAGGCCGGGCAAAGCTCCCACTCTAGCATTTCAACTTCGTCTTCTCTTTGCCCAACTCACCTTACCTCACCCCACCTACCTTCTTCAACTGATGGTGTCCATCAGACTCCGTGTGTTCGAATTTCCCATCTGGAAGCTTTCCCTAAGCTTTCTTTCCTAGTTATCAGGGAAACAATGGTGCCTTAACATGGTGTGTTTTTTTAAATTAATTAAAAGGTTTATTGTTGAGAATTATTAACCATTAACACTAAATAATAAGCATTAAACATAACTTTTGAAAACCTGAGGTGTCTTCTGTAGTATAGTCATTAGAGTGCCCGCTATTTTGAGAAAGAGGAAATTTTGATGACCCCTGAATTTTTTCAGATTTTTGCATAACAACAACTTACGCCAGTAACTCGATTTTGGTTTTTGAAATACTTTTTTTTTGTGTCGATATCAGACTTTTGAATATAACTTTTACAAACTTCTTTGTAAAATTGTGAAACTTCGTTTACTTACGTTTTTGGGGTCGCTGAAGTCGAATATGCAGCCGAAACAAATAGACAGAAACAACTTTTGACAGTTTGAAATCTCAAAATCATGTCAAAAAATGACAATTTTTCAAAATTCATTGTAAAATTATGAAAATTCGCATTCTTATGTTTTTTGAGTCGCTAAACTCGAATTCGCTGTCAGAAAATCAAAGAAATACGTAAAAATACGAATTTCAATAATTTTACAATGAATTTTGAAAAATTGTCATTTTTTGACATGATTTTGACGATTTTGAGATTCCAAACTATCAAAAGTTGTTGCTGTCGACTTGTTTTGACTGCATATTCGAGTTCAGCAACTCCAAAAACGTAAGTATACTAAGTTTCACAATTTTACAAAGAAGTTCGTAAAAGTCATTTTCAAAAGTCTGATATTGGCAAAAAAAAGCGTATTTCCAAAACCAAAATCGGGCTACCGTCGTAAGTAGGTTTTTGTTACGCAAAAAATCTGAAAAAATTCAGGGGTCATTTTTTTGACATTTGAAATCAAATTTCGGGAGGAGGTCATCAAAATTCCACCTTTCTCAAAATAGCGGGCACTCTAATATACAATGAAATGATCTGTTTGTTAGAGATCTTCAGGGTATTGTTTGTCCTCCTACCGGAATTTTCATATGCGCTACCTCGAACATAAATCAAACAAAATTATAGCTTCCAGGTCAATGGAAGTAATTTCCCTTTGTTTTCTCTTCTTCAGAGGCGAACTCCATTGTCGGGTGGATTGGAAAATGAAAACTACTGACAAGAAATTGCGTGGTGAGCAATAACAAACTGACAGAAACTATAACGGAAAGTACCCGCGGACGAATCTCGTTTGACTTTGTTCGAGACAAAAGTTGTTTCCGTCTTTTGTGTTGAAGAAGGTCGCAAAAGGAAAGAGGACTTACCTACTTCAAAACTCGGTACGAACAGAGCCAAAAAACTTGCTCTATTGGTTCCTCCCCTCTTTCCCGTATTTTCAACTCCGCTATTCGAAATACAAAGACCTCGGCGGGAGTGGAGAATTTATGTGAACCTATAGATAGCTATCAAGTTTTCATTTCAAAGTTGTTGAGCCTCACTGATAAAGGAGGCCCAAGGAATATTGTGCCGGGCCCGGAAACCCTTAGCTTCCGCCTATCTTCCGATTGGCCCTAATTGGAAAATACCCTCCCCCATCTCCCACCCTTATTACGGACGTTAAATTTTGAATCTCCAGGTTCCCTTCCCTGTAAATTAGGACTACGGAAATGGCGGTGAGGTATTCAACCGAAATAACGAGCGAGTGCTCGCTCGAGTCGTCGAACCCCCTGAGCTTCCATAAACGTTTCCGATACGATACGATAGCAATACGGTCTCTTTCTTGGATCTAATATCGATATTATTACTCAGTGAGGAGAAGCGACCTATTCACAGCGGGACGATTCACTGATCTATATGGAAAACATTATTTCATTGAGGAATCATGCAGGAAATTTCACGCAGATTCCTATTGTACCCCATATTTATACATCCAAAAACTACTCCTTAAAGCTGATCACTGACGATCGTTCCAAATGTAGTGGAGTGACGCAACGTCGTTCAATTTGAGCTGGGTTCGCAAAACACTGCGAACGCCGAATTCGGCGTTCTTGGCGATCCGGAACTGGGCGTTCTGGCACTGCGAACGACAAAACTCGACTGCACTTGCCCAGGACCGTTCCGAACTGGCACACTGAGAACGAAGCTTACGTCTTTGCGTTCGAGTTCTGACAGTTCCGAGAAAAAAAACGGGGACTTTCAGAACCGTTCGGAACTGGGTTCGCAAAACACTGCGAACGTCGAATTCGGCGTTCTTGCATTCCGGAACTGGGCGTTCTGGCTCAACGAACAACAAGACGACTCACATTCTTTATCTGGACTATAACACTATACTCAGTATAGCTATCCTGCAGTTAATGTAGGTAATTGATAAAACGGCCTTTAATGTCGAAAAACATGGGCTTTTCAATGAAATCAAGGGTTTTCGTGAAAAATGACCCTCTATGAAAATACGAGTTTGGGGCCGGTTTCTACGTATTTTTGAGGCTGACTCTAATGATAACACTTACATATCTCTCCAACTTAGATATAACCGAGTTTTACACTTACTAATTTTTAGTTTGTTTGTTATGCTCAATTTCAAGTGTTTTTGAGGTTAAAACTAGTTACTTAAAGTGTAAAACTCGATTATATAACTTGAGGAGATCTGCAAGTGTTACCATTCGATTCAGCGTTAAAAAAATACGAAGAAACCAGCCCCGGGGCGACGGCTCCAGTGCTCCCGTCGAGTCCGAGGGGCGAAAGTTGGACACCCGAGCAATCTTCGCAATCTCGAAAATAGATTGTCCCGTGTGATCCCGTAGACAATAAGAGAAAGTGCACTGGAATCGACATGGATCCTTGGGGCATTTACCATCAGTTTGTCGATTACCTCTCTCCGTGCACCATGTCGGACGTGAAATTTGTTAGTGGCGGAAGCCGTCAAGAGGCTGTTGCATTTATTGACGGATTCAAATATAATTATCATAAATTATTACCTGGGGGTGTAAGAAGGTGGAATTGCAGTGCAAGGGGTGGGCAAATCCGATGTAAATCATACGCTAAAACAGATGGATGTGAGATGATTCACAAAACCTCACATAACCATGAACCCAAGACCACAATAGAAACTAACGAATTATGGGCGGCCGTCAAAAGAAACGTCATCGCAAATGAATTTTCTTCCCGCCCATCGAAAGTTTTCCTCTAATCGGGAAATTAGAGGAAAAACATATCGCTATTTACATGTTATTCCTAATAAACTTTTTCAGCTGCACAAAACCAATTTTTAGATTGTTGCAATTTTTGGGGTTTTATTAATTTATTAGCTTGTTTTAATGAAATTGAAGAAAATTTTTCTGTTGAATTTTTTATGTAAGTTTTTAAATGCCCTACTTCATGTCCGATCACCTTTTCTTGAGTAAGTACTCTGTGTTCGAAAATATTGTGTACTGAACCTAATGCACGTAATAGTTGATTACATTTACAAAACGCATTGTACTGGCTACTTTTCAAACATGGGATCACTCAGGCGTGTCGGAGCACTCGCGCTTTTTTTCTAGGGGAGCACTCAGGTTAGGCGGAGCACTGGCGTGATTTTTCTACGGGAGCACTCAGGTGTTTTTTCAGCCCATCGGGAGCACTCGGGCGGTCTCCCCAGCCCCGTACGATATCGAGTAGAAGAACGATGTCAGAAATTTCCCTCACTCTCTGTGTTTCGTTGAATTGAAAAATCATTCAACGGAATGTCTCAGTTGTGCAGCATGACCTATGGAGCGAATTTTATAGGGCGCTGAAAATGTACAAGTACGATAAACCAAGCCAACACTCGCTCGCGGTAAAGAGTTACAATGGTGAATCGATTTCGACGGTTAGGCCATCATCAGTAACAAACAATAGCTGAACAAACATTAGAAAGGACACCGCTTATATAGCCACAGGTAAAGGAAGAGTGAATCCCATTCGTCGAGAGAAAGGAAAGGAGGCTGGAGGTACAACCAATTAAAGGCAAGCAAAGTGAAGGGGGATTATAGCTAATCAGATGAAGTGAAAGGAGAGGATGAATTACTGGTTTCAACAGTTTGAAGGGATAATTCCAAGCTTAATAGAAATGATCTTATCAGAGGTGAAATATATTGAGGGATATACTCCTTTAAACATTTACCAGATCTGTCACTTTTGATAATTTCGAATTTTTCAAGTACATTCAACATGCCTCTATTTGGACTAAAATGAAGAAATTCTACAAACTGTATATCTGTCAAATCAAAATTATAGCTTACCTACTATGATTGGATTCCTTAATATTTTTTGCAAATTTAGGCCTACCCTTATTTTCCCTGAAATCCTCCTGATGCTCCTCTATTCTTTTCCTAAGACTATTTCTAGTTTTAAAACCCACTTTGTAACCCCTCGATGATAGAATTTCGCCGATTTTATCATAAATTTTCCCATAATAAGGTATACTAATCCATCGTTTTTCTTCTAAAGTTACATCTTCCCTAACTAGATTGCTTCACTTTGCTTGCACTTGATTGGTTGTACCTCCAGCCCCCTTTCCTTTCTCTCGACCAGTGGGATTCAATCTCCCTTTACCTGTGAATATATAAGCTTTGTCCTTTCTAATGTGTGTTCAGTTATTGTTTGTTACTGATGATGGCCTAACCGTTGAAATCGATTTAATATTGTAACTTTTTATTTTTCGTAGAAATAGACGACGTTATTTACCAACTTCCTCTCGATTTCATTGGAAAACCCATTTTTTCTGCATTAAAATATAATCTCGAAATTACGCGTATTTCCGCGAATTTCCCACTCAGGAAGTCAGCCATCAACCACCTGTTTCCAGCTACCTACCTACAAGGACTCCTGGCCAGGATCCATTCCACTGGAACACCAAATAATAAGGTATCACACTTGATTTCACTTCCTAGAGTTATTTGTATGTGCATTTCACACTCCAACATTACCAACCCCCCTCTCTTCAGCTTGCCCCTGCAAGCTTCCAGTAGTAGGTACCTACCTAACCCTTTAAGTATCACCTGTGGTGGTACTTCCTGCTACTGATCAACCACTTCATCATATATTTCTCTCATCAACCTTTATTCTCTAGGAAATAGTGTGTACCTTGGGTGTAGTCTTGGTGAGTTGAGTTCACACAACCCCCCTCCACTCTCTTCTGGACTGACCAGACCCACAAAACTCTATCAACCATTGCATTCCCCCATTTCTCAAAATCTTTAGCATTCATCTTCCTGAAAGTGTATTCAGTGTTCTACACTTCTCTTCCCTAATTATCTAAGTAAAAGTAAAATTGACTCAACCGTTGGAAAGCTGAGATTCTGGCGCAGTTTTTAGACTTTCTGCATAAATTCACGTGTCTAATTACTGGGACCTATGAGCGTTGAAAAAAACCAAAAATTTTCAAAGATTTACTCATTTCACTTTGTAGGCTGATATATCTCCTATTCAATCCAAGCGCAAAATTTTGATTTGGCATTTGCAAAATAGTAAATTTAATGCTCTTTCCAACGGTTTCCTCAGATTTGATTTTACTCACAAAATTAAGAGAGTTATGGCCGTTTTAGTGGCATTAGATCGAAAACACGAAATATCTACATTTTAAAATGGAAAAAACTCGGTTTTTCAGCGGAGTAATTAAAAAATTGCTATGAGACACTTTCGATCAGAAATTAGTTGTAGAATCGAACCCTAGCAGATGTTGCGACTTTTTTGTGTACTTCCTGCATAAAACTCTAGTATACAATTGTAGCAATAAACCATCGGAACGTAATGGAATTTTCCGGGTATGTAACTTATTGAAATGTGTCCAAAGTCGAATTACAGTAACAAAAGCACATTTCTCGAGGTCGCTCTTGGACATCTGTCTGTAAACAAAACCAAATTAACTAGAGAAAGAGAAATCGTCTGGTTGTCTCCCTTCGTCAGAATATAAAGAGAAAGGACGGCGGAGGAATTGACTTATGACTAAGCAGCTGGTTAGGGTAATTAAGAAAGGGGAACCACCACCTTCCCCCACCACCACCACCTCCACCACTTCTCTCTTCCTCTAGTCTCGACCCCCCTCTCTCTCCTCTCCCACGCAAATTAGTTTCAATTGGAGACGCCGAGACACAAACGAGGCTCGCCTGCCGCAACGTTCCTTTTCAAGCTCCTTTAATTTCGAGGTTTGCGGCGTCAAAGGAACAAAAACTCGGCTGTCGCCTCTAGTCAAATGGAGAAAAACTGTGTTAAAACGCTCCAAATGATTATACAAAGGTTTGACCTTCCTCCAGGCGCAATACAAATCCTAACACGATAAGGCGCTATTCTGACAGATTAATGTTGTAATTTTTGTTTAAGCATATCGAAGAATGCTCAAAATTCAACTTTTTATAAGAGTGTCAGGGAAAGCCCCTAGCTGAAAAAGTCTGGAAAATCTGGAATTGTCAGGGCATTTTTAGCGTCGGAAAAAGTCAGGGAAATGCCAGGGACTTTTGCAAAAACCAGCAAATTTCAGGGAATTTTTTCATTGAAAACTTTGTGTCATAATTCGCAGCGTTCTTATGTATATTCTAACTTCTAAACAATCGAACTTCAACAGTCTACTTTATAATACTACATATATCATTTCATAGGTGGGTTATCCGAATCTCAAAAATAATTATCAAGAGTGGTGGTTAAACTGTGCAAAAAGTAACACGCAGATAAATTGTGACATCGATATGTCTTCGTCTCTCGGTTACTGCAACTCTTTGTAGTAAACCATGTGTGGGAAAAATCAACTGAGTATTGAACTAGGAAGCATAGCAAACAAAGTAGTGTGGTTATAATTTTGTAACAATTTTATCTCTAAATTATGCAGTATCACGAAATTTTCCCCGAATATACAACTACTAGAGGCCTGTTAGGGCTTTGAAAGCCCTAGCAACAGTAGTACCTAACAGGAACCCAGCACATTATAGTAACGATATAAGTCCTACCTATTTGCGGCGTTATGTGACCTGGTGCAAAGCTAAGGCGATGTTAATAAATGATTAAAAAGAGGAAATAACGATCGAAATGTGAGTAATGTAATAAAATGAGGTGGTCCTCGCCACTCAGCTGATCAGAAAAGACCCCATCACTTCACTGGTCTCTTAATGTCCCAGAAAGTCTCCCTATCGAATTTCAACTTTCTACAGTGAACAGGAAAGAATTTAGCTCACTCAGCTGATCAGAAAAGACCCCATCACTACTTGGCAACAAACTTGGGGCCGTGCTGATTCGGAATTATATATAAAGACCGTTCGGAGTTATATATTTATAAAGTCTCAGAAATAACTCTTCTAGATGTTAGTAACTACACTACGTTTCTTACTGACCGTGAATTGATGGCAACTGTTGTTACCGCCACAGCCTAATAAACAACTCTCGTTGATAAGGACCGCCTAGAACACGATCAAGGCGGGTATAGAGACGAACGACGAGCAGTCTAATACTAAAATCGGACCGCGAAGTTCTTCACAATTTCAAAGACCGTTCGGAATTATATATAAATATTGTTTGAATATGCAAAAATATGCAGTATTCAAGACAGAGCACCAATTGAAGAAAACTCCAACAATGGAACAATCTTTGGATGCTTCAGGTGAAGGGATAAGGAAATGCAATTGCATGAAAATCCGGTCTCTAATGGTATCACTACCTATTTCAAAATTTATTTGTGTAAGTGTAAAGGATTGCGGATCGTATCCTCAGTTGGGCTCCGTAGGTATAGATTTTAACCGAGGGGAAGGTCGTTGGGGTCTAATTTACATTCGGGGTCTACAATTCCGCCCTTATAACCATCAATACGATAAGAGAGGACCAATAATAATCTTCGCTCGTAATGTGGAGTTGGCTCCCGGAATGCTAATTGCTGCTTCCTCGCGGGAGCGTCCGCGTTTATTCCCACTATCAGGACGATGTTCCTCCGGAAGATTTTGAATGACGATCGAAGTAATTCGAAATGTTCGACTTTTGAATCCGGAAGATTTTGAATTCGATATGTTCAACTTTGAAAACAATGAGGTTCCATGTTACACTCGTAATGTTTGTGTACAATTATTAATTTTTTGTACAATCAGAGATGATTGATTTTTTTTTTTTTTTTTTTTTTTTTTTTTTTTTTTTTTTTTTTTTTTTTTTTTTTTTTTAGTGTGCATGTACCCTCAGATTTGACCTATTGACCTGTGATAGTATTTTCGTCCACGTTGCTTTTATACACCTCTTATAACTTCAATTTTAGTCTCTGTTCAGTATAACTTAAATAATGTTTTCTCAGTATACCCCAAAGTTTTTTCTCAGTTTTCTCAGTATACCCAAAGATGTTGTTCAAGTAGATAGCTACCTACTAAAGCTTTATGACTAGGATATGAAATAAGCGTCCAAATACAGTTTTCCAAGCCCTGAGGATGAAATATAAATATTTCGAAACGTCGGCCTAGAATATAGACTTTTCATTTACCAACCCTCGAGAAACCCGAAACATTTTAAATTTCAAAATTTGTAAGTATGTAAATCAATACGTTATTTTGTGTTGACCACGAGTTGACCTGCAAGTGTATTATTATTATTTATAAGTCCTGGCATATTATGCTCTCGGTCATGATACGAGTACCTACATGAAATTCATTGTCAAAACTCACCGGAGAGGGGCTTCAGTAGTAACGATGTTCTTATTTGTAGAATAGCAAATCATGGAGTATCATCGACGCTCCTACTTTACGCTACAATATTATGGGATATAACCTGATCAAACAATGTTAATTATAAAATGAAGCTACAAAGACGAGACGGGCGACTTTAATGATGTAACGGCAAAGCAACAACAGCTCACAACGGTCGTAATTAGCTCCCACGTCGTAACTGACTTGTCACATTATCCCGTTCACCGTTCTAATATCAGAGGCCAAAGGAATGCCACTAACCCCGCTGAGAGGCTTTTCATAATCTGAATCAAATGCGAACTGACTGAAGGGAATGTTGGACAACTTTCCAAGAATGTTTCTGTTTGTTAAAATTTATGACGGGTGTTCTGGAAAATATTCCCGGCCCCTCTTCGCCTCTTCGTTTTCTCCCGACATAACGTATTTATCGCTCCGAGACTTAATTTCTAGAGCCTCTCAAATTTATAAAGGAATAAGCGCCCTCTTGTATCGCTGCCATCTTTTCTCGACGTTGAGGAAGTAAACTTTCACTTTTCCGAGTTGTTGGAAAATTTGGATGGGGCGGGAGGCTTGATTAAGTCAACAATCGGGGTTAAATTTGAATCTGAAGAGGTGGATTTATATTCGTTCAAAAATTTAGATCAGCTAAGTAGGAAAAAAATGTAACCCCCCCCCCCTCCCCTCACACCATCAGAATTTGTTGTTTTCCAATTCAAGATGCGTAGTACTTAAAAGTTCCTGTCATGCAGCTTGATCACATGAGCGAATCTTCGTAGATTATAATTCTGTTACTTTGTTTTGTCATTTTTGACCAATTTAATGTTTTTGGCCAACGAACTCATCCTTAAGTTTTGATAGCTTGATATTTTGGCGCAAGAACGCAATTTTTATCTCTATCTTAAGAAGAGTTATCATCTGGAATGATACATACACATATATGAAAAAGCGTTAAACTCTACGATTCGTTTCAGAATGTCTCAAAATGGATTTCCATGAAGACATTTTTCGAAAATATGGTTTTAAAATTTTTGGAGCCATTGCAATAGCTTCATTTTTTAAAAAAATTCGCTGAAAAAGGAAAAAAACGATGCAAATTATTACATAATTACACACCGATATATTATTACTGTACTACATTGCCTATTACGCGGATCAATGGTCTATTCTATAATAAATTATTAAAACCAGTCAATATTACATTATCTAAACTCGACACATTGCCCCTTCAGAAGGGTTCACCGCTTCACAGCGCCAGTTCTACGCATTATAGTAAATTTTAAGAAATCTTCCACAATGTGGAAGGGGTCCATGGACTGGACATGGACTATTGGACATGGGAATTTTTCAGGCCAAGACTAAAGCCACTGGTCCTCCCAACTTACTCGGTCCATGGACGGTGTATTGATTTGAAACTGTGTTTGTTTTTTGCACATAATGCCTTCTACTACAATATATTAATGTAGTTCAGTAGGGAGATCAGGAAATAAATCAGCCTCAGAAGACCCTCGCTGATAAGTGTGGCTCCATACCTCGTATCTTTGTTTTCAAGGTATTCCAGCGCCTCAAATTCAAATTTTAGCACCTTAGAAATAGAATTTTTCTTTTGAAGCCCCTTAGCTGATCAGCGGAGCTTCGTACCTAGTAATTCTATTCTACATGTCCCAAAAGCGCTCAATTTTAAATTTTACCACTCTAGGTTGATCAGAAAGAAATTAATCTCAAAGGCCACACAGCTGGTCTGAGCGCCTCCGTACCTCATAATTGTTGTTGGCCATCTGTACAACATGAATGAGCAGAAAGTTTTCTTCCTGAACAGGAAGATGGGAAAAACGGAAGTTAGTGAAAATCGTTGTCTATTTCCACAAAAAAATAAAGACTCCCACGTAAATTAGGTACCTAAATAACAGCGAAAAGACATTTTAGTTAAACGTAGTAGAAGAGTTATTATAGGGTAGAGCAACTTTGAATTTGCTCCTGTAAAATTTAAAAAATTGACATAAGTATGACATTTTGTCACCTGACGATAGAGATTTAGATTGGATAAAAACATTCCCAAGTCAATGACTATCCTTCCTCGAAATAAGGAGATTTTTTCGTTTTTTGGCCATTTGGTGCCTAGGAGTGCCGATGGATAGAAGAGCATTCATTAAATTTCAAAGTTACAATTTTTGGATCAAAAAAAGGCTCGAACGAAATACCGTTGTTCCATGTATAACACAGGCCGTGAAATATGGGTCATATTTCTCGCTATCAACAAAGATGGGTCGTTACTAAACGGATCCCCTCTCAAAAGGCCCCTGAGCTGAATGGTAGGTGAGTATTCCCATAATTTAGTATGGAAAATATACCGTTTCCCACCCGAGGCCGCATTTTCATACTTGAGCCTGGTAATTAACGGTTATACTGCAAACCCTATCTGCTTGCAACAGGGTCGGTCCCATGGCATCGACCATTGTCTTTCCCAAGCTCGTTTCTCGAAGGCTCGGGGGAAATTCGAGAGGCTATGTAATCACTGGATCCTCGACGAAAAAGGATCCACTAAACGGATTAGATGTCTAAGGAGAACTTTCCTCGTCTGCCTCTCTGCTCAAACTTTGATTCTCTTCAGTAAATAATCCAATTGTTGATATAATATAAAAGGACTTCCACTCGCTTCATCACTTATTTCGAGCCCTAGATCAAGTGGCACTTTCCGCTGCTTTTCATTAATTCAACGTTCTTCCGTGTTGGGGGTGTCCGGTTAATTCTTCCAGTTACACTAGCAACTCTTCCGTATACTCTAATCTCTTTTCCCCTTTTATTTTGGCTGGATCTTCATCCATGTGCCACCACAATTAATATATTTCATAAGTTTACTTTATAACATAATGTCTTCTTCTTCAATAAATCGCATTAATAAAACGTAGTCTTTCTCATTTTTCTTCTAAATCATTTTAACGAGATCATCGTCCCGTGTCGTCCCCAAAAGTTCGCCTAAAATCACTTTTTTTGTTCTGCATACTTTCTGCTATAAATCATCACATGCTCCATGTCTTCATCTACTTCACATTCTGAACACTGCTGGTCCATGGATCTTCCATAGAGGTATATTATAGTGCGTCTTATGTTGCCGTGGCCTGTTCTGATTCTCGATATTTGGGAAAATTGACGTCTGGTGATTTTCCAACTCGATGGTATACCGATTTTAGACTCTTTTAGAATGGGTTGTATGCGGTGGTGGTAGTGCCCTTTAGCTATTGCAGTTTCGTCTTGAAGTCTCTGCCATGAGATCGTTCTTATTCTTTTCAAAATGGTTATAGCGTCAGGTATCGTTGGATTGTTCAAAATTTTTGGTGTCCCTGCATCACAAGCATGTCTTGTATCTTCATCCGCTTTCTCATTTCCCTCGATATCGTAGTGTCTTGTTGATGTGCATCAGAAATATGATGTTTTTTACCCTCTGGATCAAAAATTGAAAAAATCGCACAAATCAATTATCACACCTCCACTGCTGCTGTTGGTCTAATCCACGCAGGGACAGCACAATTTTTTCAGGTCGCCAAGTCGTGTAGTTTGTACAAAAATCTTCAAAAAACTGAAACATTCGTATAAAATCGGTGTAAAACCACGTTTTTGTCCGTTTTTAGGGAAAAGGCACGATAGGGAGGCATTTCAGACCCATCATGTGTGGTATAGACGTGGTCAGCGTTAAATGTTCAAAAAGAATAGCACCTTTTAAATAAATATAAATTATCCTGAAATTTTAGTGATTTTTTCAAAAATGCAGGTGCCGTACCTCAAAAATTAGTCATCTACATAAAAACGGGCAAAAACCCCCAGGACCAGTACTAGGTTGTGGGGGCACAACCTTAATTTGGCTGGTAGTGTGATTCACACACATGTTGACGGTATTGTTTTCTTACCAAAGGTTTAGCCCTTAGGAAGCGCAAACTTTCATTGAATTCTTTCATTAAAGTGAAATTTATCCATAACAAACGAAAAAAAAAAATATTCCGAAGGTCTAGCAGTTCAGATATCTATGTAATACAGAAACGATTATCCTTCGTATAATTATTATTTGCAGAGTTTTACTCTTCGAGTGGCTCGGAAATAAAACAAAGATTCCCAGTATTAATTAAAATCCTAAATCAACATTATCAATAAATCCCTGCTACTTATTTTTCCTCGCGGGGCAATAAATTATTAACCTTCATCCGGGCGTCTCTGTTTGTTTTCACATGATCCACAAGAGAGCGCGGGTATTGAGGAAAGATATTTGAGTTGATTCAATAAAGTAAGTTGAATTCTTCTTCGAGAAAATTAAATAATGGTCAAATTAGGATGTAGACAGACTGTATATTATATTTGTATAGGTAATTTTTTTTTTTTTTTTTTTTTTTTTAATACAAATCTCTCTTCAAAGGCTGAGGGGGCACACCATTAAAGTTCGAAATGGAGAAATAAATGAAAGGAATGGGGAGGACGCCCAGGTTTTCCCGACGCCGGCCCTTGGGATCAAGGAAGCTGAAGGAAGAGAAGGGAGAGTGCCCCTATAAAATTACCACCGGTTCAAGTAAGAACCCTCAGGACGCGAGTGGTGATACCACGGAGCACTCCCGCTGAGATGCCCAATATCTCTGTGGCACTTTTCCCGCACCACACTCCGCGCCACTTCACAGTTGCGGCCATGACCTTGATGTTATTGGTTGCCACTCCCACACGCACACACACACAAACCCATGGTTTTTCCGCGGATTCGTTTTCAGAATGGTCTGAAACGAATTTGTATTCCGTCAAGTTTTTTCTTGTACTTACTTACCCCAAAACACCCTGAATCAATCCTAATAGGCCAACCGTCTTATTGTTCGAAACCAACGTCTCTGAATCGGATTGGAAATCCATGGTACTTTTGTGAACCTGTACTAGACATTTGAGTATGTAGGCAGAGGGGAAAGTGAGTAGGTGCTCAAAGGGTTGCAAAAGTGGATTTAATACGTCTTACAATAAAATAGAAAATTTTGGAACTTAACCAACAATTCTTAAAATTACTCAGAACCTTCATGTTATTCTTAATAGCATCAATATTGGTAGGTACCCTAAAACATAACCGGAAAAGTTTCCCTGTAATTCAACAATCAGTTCCAACTCTGGATAAATTAATTTATTCTAGAGTGGACCTTCTTGGAAATGACTCTTTGAGATTTGTACGTTTTTTAGCTGCGACCTGCAGCTCCCCCCCCCCCCCCCCCCCCCCCCTTTGTACGCTTCTCCAGCTACCAATTCCACGATCACGTCTTTCTCGGCCGTTATTCATTCCGTTTACTCACATTCAATACAAAAAACAAAGAAGAAATGCTCAAAGAATACAGCCACATATTACAAAAACATAACCTGTGAACACTGACAATCGACAGAGAAACGTTTCAAGATATTAGAGAGTTTTTGGCGACTTCAACTTAACGTCACCCGTTACCGTAGTCTTGAGGGAGCAAACGAAGATGCTAACCCAAATGTAACCGGGAGAACGGTTGCCTTAATTTTGATGTCACGTTAACGGTGGTTGGATAACGCGATATTTTCCCCCCAGCTGTCTTGTTGTCTACTGGTTGACTAATCAATTTCTTCATTTCGATATTAAACGCCGATTTTCAATCCTGAATTCGAATTTCATGTTAGTTTCAATACAAATACGGGCTAATTTCTCATTTTTAGTTTTCAATTCGTAAACAGGGGATGGATAGTAAGCCTCAAGTGTGGAACACCGCGGTTTAGTTGCACTTATAGGTCATTAGTCGTTACGAACTTCATGTTTTTGGGTTTTCCCTTGGGCAAATTATTAAACGAGACTCTCTCGAACGATCAAGTTTGTCCCCCACCACGGCAACTACTTGGAACCGTTCCCTACAAGAAGAACTGTGAGTTCTTCAATTCCGTTCAACCTGTTTAGTGGACATGTAGGTCAGAATGAAGTGTATAGTTTGGTGGTCTGGATGCTCGCAAGCTCGCATCTCAAAAATACATAACATCAAGTAGTTAATCCCTTAGTAAAAATTCAGATTAGTTGGATATGTAGATCAGAATGAAGTGTATAGTTTCGTGGTCTCATAACACGATCACATAACAGTTTAGAAACGTAAATGTGACTTTTCATTTGTGACTCATGAGCTGCTCCGAGTTGAACGGAATTGAAGAACTCACAGTTCTTCTTGTAGGGAACAGTTCCAAGTAGTTGCCAGGGTGGGGGACAAACTTGATCGTTCGCGTAATTATTAACAAGTATGTGAAAAAGTATTTATCTCTATGACAATGAAACAGGATTTTACCTGACAAAATCATCAGTGGAAGCAGCACTTCACGCAATGTTCACGAGAAAATAGCTGAGAGTTTAGGTAAACTATGAACAATACTGCGAAGAAGTAGTGTCTTAAAACTCAGTTTTCTCATTTAAAATATGTGAAATAATAGAAACAAGGCTCTAATCGACCAAATAGAGCCTGAGCGCAAAAGAACGGAACTTTTCGATCGAGTTGAAGGCTAGTAAAGCTGGACAGCGGAGGCGGACTTCAGATGGCACATTCGGTTTCTAAGCGACTTGAAACGTAAAATAACCAAGTTTGAGGGGTGTTCAAAAACAAAAATCTACCCTCTACATCAACATAATTAGTTGGTAATGAGGCATTTGGAAAGAAAAACTATTATATTTACTTCAGCAGTATTTGAGTAATTTTGAGGTGAGCAGTAGGGTTACATTTACAGGAAGGTTAGGCTGGTGTCGTGTGCCTTTAGGTCCCCAAACGGGTGACGTTAAATGAGCCATTCTAACGTACGACGTTGCTAACGTCCCCTCAAGGTCTCGTACTCTTGGTTACGTGAGGGTGACGTTAAGGGTACGTTAGTGGTCACCAAAAACTCTCTAGTGTTGCCATAGCATGTACGCCTTCCTCGTCGAAATCATACCTGGCATTTAGACCCTTTCAACACAAAAGCCCTATTGGACTTACGACTGAGCCAAATGGGAAGCGTTTTGGTGAAATGAGGTTGGTAGCATTGCGAGTTGGCGGTCAATTTAAACTCGCCAGACATTTAGAACCTTTCTACACAAAACCCCACTGGCAAATAGGACCAAACAGAACATTTATCTTAGAAATCTCGAAAATGGCATTTACCCCCTTTGTACACAAAACACCTCTTTACGTTTTTCATGTTTTAGTGAAGTTTTATTGTATTTATTTGCTTACATTATGTTTTAGTTTTTAATTCTATCGTACATTAAAATATGATCACCAAACCAAACTAATGTTGCCAGATTGACCATGGGCCCAGTTCAACCGTGCCCATTTACACCACCTTGGTCAACTGTCCTACCCGAATTCGGAGAATGCAACTCCACGTGGGTTCCCACCTCAATTCAAGGAATAGGTAGTGGGTACTCTGGTAAGGAACCTGTCAGGCCTTCATAATACAAGAGCTAACCTTCGAAAAAAAAATACCTACAATAAAATAAAATAATAAAAACCAAACAGTAGGTACTCCGAATTTACTTATTTGCAGTAGCATGGGGCACCTGTGGTGTCATATTTCAAGAAATTCGAATGATGAATGCCCTTTGAACTACTCTCCTTGAAGCTGGACCCAATCGGGACCCACGCTACGAACCGCTACGGGCCGACCATCTGAAAACGTGACTCATACTTATCGGAGAACAGCACCAGAGCCCTGGTACTTTCTTTACCTAATTAACTTGCATTTCATTTGAAAATAATGTTCAGTTGGCAGCTCGGTTCCAGATTCTGGATTTTCGGATTACCGAAGATCAGTTTCCTAACTTGGAGTGGATGGATAATGCCGAATTTGACAGGATCTCCAAATCAGCCGAGGAAGCAGCGCTTGTGAGCAGCTGTTTCACCAGTTTGGCAGCTGAATCATGCTGGTTCTGAAACAGAAATGAAACCATTGTACAATTGCACTTTGAGGATGCACTTTATATGTTTGGAAAACTTTAATTTACGTCTCCCAATGTACCTCGCAAATAATAATGTATAAATTGTCGTGTTTATTGGGTTGAAGAGTGGGAATTGTTGCGCCAGAGGTATTCTATTCCATTGAACATTGAAGCGAGTTTGGACCAGTGGGATAGTCTGATCGAGGAAAGTTTAAGTAAGGATCATAGTTGTTGAACAATAATTTAAATTACCCAGCCTTGCTCTCAAAAGTTGGTCTTCAAGCTCCCAGAATCGCTTCACGTTCTCCATCCGTGTTCTACTTTCTCCTCAGCTAACTACCTCCGACATCGACCTCTATGCTGAATCGTGCGTTTGGCAATTATGGTTACCAACCCCACCTTCGACTTTTTTTACATACTCAATCTTCACCCTTAAGCAGATTATGATCCCATCACCAGTTGCTTTTTCCCAAATAGTTACCAGTGGACCATTACTTTATTTATATAATTACTCTTTATAACGGATTATTTTCTTTATTCATGTTTAGTTTATTTGTTATCTTAACTTGGGCTCCACTTGTTTACTGTAATTTATTTTATCTACACCATTCAAATTGTTATGAGTGATGTTGCTATATAATTGGGCTTCGCCCGTAAATAAATAAATAGGTGACAACATGTATTCTGATTGGAAGCAAAAAGCACTTAGTGCCCGCAATCATCCACAGTACTTCGCCTTGATGTCTCAAAGAGGATTTATTCCAGCCTGAAATTTCAAAGACTTTCAAAAGTCTAAATGGCTAATTAAAATTCGTGGGGACCTGCTGGCTCCCAGAAATAGGCCCTACACTGATGCAGATCAAACATGCGTGATATGCAGCAGTGGAGAAACTGGAAATACATATCACTTTATTTGTAGATGCAGAGCACTTTGTATGATTAAAATTCATTCTTTATTTAAACCGTAGAATGAATGTTTGGAATAGTCTACAGTTGGAATCGGAATGCCCCACGTCGCGCTACAATTTCTCGTCATCAGGCATTCCCCTCCTCCATCGACATTTTATCGGCCCACTTAAATTTTCCAACATTATTATCCAAAGGGAGTCCGGCAAATTTCAGTGAACCACAATCACCCACCCATCACCTCCCTAGTCCGACCTTATCTAGTCTTTGCCTTCTTCTCCTTCTACCTCCTTCCTTCCTCCATGCCTGCATGCAGTGTTGGGCATAATCTTATCGTCGAATACGAATACGATTGTAATCGCGATAATTATTCGTTGATTCTGAGTCAACTGCGATTATATTCGTATTCGTGTAATCGTATTCGTCTGTCGGCGATTACACGAATACAACCCATAAAAATGCGACACGGTCATCAATTTCAATAGGGCCTCCCTCCTATAATACGCGAAGCCTTGCCAATATTACCTAGCTTCAGAGGGACGTCCATAAAGCGAATTCAACGATTGGAGCCCAGCATAAATATTTATCTCAAAACAATTTCAATAGGTCTTCCCTCTGAAGCTAGGTAATATTGGCAAGGCTTCGCATATTATAGAAGGGACGTCCTATTGAAATTTATGACCGTGGCGCATTTTTATGGGTTGTATTCGTGTAATCGCTGAC
This sequence comes from Adelphocoris suturalis, assembly GCA_030762985.1. Lineage (NCBI taxonomy): Eukaryota > Metazoa > Arthropoda > Insecta > Hemiptera > Miridae > Adelphocoris > Adelphocoris suturalis. The sequence goes on from CM061043.1 coordinate 98,768,609, forward strand.
AGATAAATACGATTACACGAGTACGAATATAAACGTAGTTGACTCAGAATCAACGAATAATTACAATCGTATTCGTATTCGACGATAACATTATGCCCAACACTGCCTGCATGGAGGTAACAACTGAAACTGACAACATAAGTATTTACGAATCATGAAAAAGTAATGTAAATGTGTCTGTCAAGTCTGCTACTCAGTATGTCTGTCCAGCTGTAACTGATAAATACCATAGCGACCTCTGTGTTGGACATAAAAAATAAATACTTCTGAGTTGAGTACACCTTTTCGACTGTGAGATCCACCCGCAAAATCCGTTTTTTTTATTTTTTTTTTATTATTATTATTATTTTTTTTTTTTTTAATTTTATTTTATTTTTTTTTTTTTTTTGCGATACAAATACAAATAAACTGACCCAATTTACAAGATTTGTTCGTTTCATCAATAAAATTCAATAGAGAGTTTTTGTACTTCTCGAATTCATTTTCTCGTGCACGAAAATGGCCTTTCCGAAACGAGAAGAGGTTTTCGTAACGTGGAAACGGTTTTCGGAACGGGAAGTACAACTCGTGATTAGGAAACGACAACTGGACCTTTCTCTAGGATAACTTAGCAACTATCATGCATTTGGCATGGACACATCCGACGATATCGCCTGAATTTTCCCAGTGCCGTCTTTTGTTGTTGGTTTAACCATTATTTGTCTTTCTTTCGTGTTTTTTCTCCGCTCCTCAACCGACCGGGTCAAAAGCGGCATTTTATTCTAGTTTTCTACGTTTTATCGAAGATTTCAGCTTTTTCATTCTCAAGATTTCGTTTCAAGGTTCATTTTACTTACACGTTTTAAAGATTCGTGTTCTTCACGGCTGAATCGTTCTTTATGATGTAAGTAGTGGTCGTTGTTTCTTAATTCATGGTAGATTTTGGGAATTGTCTGCTGTGACAATTGAGTTTTGAGCAGTGATTCACTACAAGAGTCACGTTAACGTCTCTATAAGAGTTCTCTTTCTCTCGGGCTTACAAAAACGCTACGAGAAATCGATGTAAAAAGGTTAGCATTCATCGTGCTCGCTCTAACAGCTTGTTTTCGTGTTTACGAGAAATACCAATGCGAGAAATACAAAACTCTCCAATATCCTATACCTTTATGTACATGTGATTAAAAATAAAAAATTCGTTAAAAAAACCTTTTTGTGGTTGTTTTAAACACCACGCACAAAAAACATACCTAAAACATGCCTTTCTTTTCGAAGGATTAAAACAAGTTTTTTAAACCACTACATATTTTAAACCGTGCCAACTAGCAACTAGCAATGAAATTTATACTATATACTCAGAGAGAAGCCTCCATTAATTAAAATAGCGGAAACTCGGAAAACGAATCATTTCCAAGAATCAAATCAATTATCTGAGACAGAATTAAATAAATCAAATGCATATATGTCCGACATATCTTTTCTAAAGGTAACTAACAATATTCCAATGTAAAGATAAGAGGATAATTAATTCTAACAATATTCCAATGTAAAGATAAGAGGAAAATTAATTGAACGAAAAAATGTCTCGTTTCTTAGTAACTTAAAATAAAATATAAATAAAAGTAGTAGCTGGAAATGAAAAAACCGTGGACGGTGTTATCTTCCGAGCTTTTCACCAGCATTTATCTGGAGCGAGGAGGTAGTTAATACGTACTGTTATAAAAATATAAACGAACAACTCCGTCGCCCAGTCAGCGTTCGTAGGTGTTTTATTTTATAATTTAATAGAGAGTTTTTGTTCTTCCCGTAATTTTCTACCCGTGTACGCGAAAAGACTGAAATACCAACTGCGCTTGCGCGAATTTACGCGTCAACGCGGAGAACTACGCGTGTACGGGAAAAAGGCCCACCTACACATAGGTACTTGCGTCTCCGTGGAGCTCACATATAGGGATCCTCCACCGAATAGTCTCGATAGTATCGATTCAGCCTCCCAACACATCGATTTGCTCATTTTGAAATCAACCTGCGTTCTGAGCGCCTAAATTGAAAAAGTTCCAGTCAATCCCTTAGTAAAAATGCAGATTAGTTGGACATGTAGATCAGAATGATGTGTATAGTTTGGTGGTCTGGATGCTAGCAAGCTCGCATCTCAAAAATACACAACATCAAGTAGTCAATCCCTTAGTAAAAATGCAGATTAGTGGACATGTAGGTCAGAATGAAGTGTATAGTTTGGTGGTCTGAATGCTCGCAAGCTCGCATCTCAAAAATACCTAACATCAAGTAGTCAATTCCTTAGTAAAAATGCAGATTAGTTGGATATGTAAATCCGAATGAAGTGTATAGTTTGGTAGTCTGAACGGAAAATCCAGCTCTCTAAAAAATAGACCCCTAATCACACCCACTGGGAAAACTCTAACAGCTTATGCTGATATAGCTAAATGTTTCTGCTCGCATTACTCTAGGGTGAGCAATCCTCGACCCAAGGAAAGCAAAAATTGTAGAAAACGCCACTCACCATCCTGTCTAAATGAACTGGAGTCCGGTCTGTTCTTCTCTGAATTCTCAGCAGCTGACCTAGAATGCGCTATTGAGAGCATGCCAAGCAAAAAAAGTCCAGGTTCCGTTGGAATTCTCCCAGAGTTTATCAACCACCTTGGGCCTCAAGCTAGGCTGACGATTCTCTGCCTTATGAACATGGTTTGGGCAAAGGGTTTCCCGAGCGAATGGCGCAAGGCGGACATTGTTCCCATCCCCAAAAAAGGGAAGGACACAACACGCCGGCCGGCTGCCGACCAATCGTACTTACAAGCATGTTGTCCAAGCTGTTTGAAAGGATGGTCCTGGAAAGGTTACAGTACTACCTGGAGCAGAAGAACGTCCTATCAGAGAAGCAAGCTGCATTCAGAAAAAACCGTAACACTGTCGAGCACGTTGCCTACCTCTCACAAGAAGTGAAGAATGCGTTTCACCGCAAACAGAGCACTATAGCAGTGTTCATCGACTTGAAGACAGCATTCGACTGTGTATGGCGAGAGAGACTCCTCGAAAAACTCATGGATCTCGGCATCTCCGGGAACCTGTACGACAGTATCCGCTCCTTCCTTTCCCAACGCTGGATTCGGGTGAGATACAATAATGTATATTCCCCATACAAACAAACGCGCTTGGGGGTTCCACAGGGCGCAGTCCTCAGCCCCACCCTCTTCAGTATTATGGTCAATGATGTGGTGGCATGTCTGGAGAACATCCCTGGAGTCCGAGCCTTGCTATATGCGGATGACTTGGTTCTATGGGCATCAAGCAGCGATATGCGGGCTATTGAATCATGCTTGAACGGAGCTCTCGAAAACCTCAAGCATTGGATTAGCGAGAACCGCATGGAGGTTAACCCCAGTAAGTCTGAATTCCAAGTTTTTAGCCTCTCCACCAGATGCCCAGAAATCTCGCTTAAATACGATGGTGAGCCTTTGCCTCAGACTGATTCAGCCACGTACTTGGGCATCAAATTAGACAACAGACTTGGGTGGAGGAAGCATGTGGGGAAGGTGTTGGAACAAGGCGAAAAGAGGCTTGGACTTTTGAAGAGACTGGCTGCAGTCAAGTGGGGGGCAAATCAAGACTTGCTGGCCCTAACTTATAAAACATACATCAGGCCATGCATTGAATATGGCGCAGAAGTCTTGGTGACAGCTAGCGACAGTGTGCTTAAGCCACTGGATACACTTCAAAATAAAGCACTAAGACTTATTACGGGTGGAGCAAAATCAGCACCTATAGCTGCAATGCAGGTGCAAGCCAACGTTGAACCCTTGGATATCCGTAGAGATTTAGCTGCCGTGAAGCTCTTTGACCGCGTGAAGAGTCTCAAAATTCAACATTGGGACTCTCAGGAAGCCTCATTCCAACGATTATCAACGCAGCAGCCACTGAGCCTTAGAGTAGAGGCAATATCGGAACGCTACAGTATTGACATTGGTCCTAGGCAGCATTCCGGATCCAAAAAACTGCCATGCAAGAATGTTGCGGAATGTGAGCTGCAGTTGATGGAGGACGTCAAGAAGGAAGATACCCCAACTGCAATTCTACGAGCCTTAGCCATAGAAACTATTGCCCTTCGGTACCCTTACAGCGACTGGCTACATATTTATACCGACGGGTCTGCCCAAGGGTCGAACCGTAACGCGGGTGCTGGCGTGTATTGCTCGGAGTTCCAACTATTTGCTCCAGCAGGGATACGAAGCACGAGCTTTGATGGTGAAGTAAAAGCAGTCTGCCTGGCACTTGATAGGTTGAAAGAGAGAAATGATACGAACATTTCCATTTTTATTGACTCCCAGGCCGCCATTCTCTCTATTGCTTCAAGAACTCCCACAGATCATGCCGAAATCGTTAATGCCAGACAATTAATCGATGAGCTCATTGAAAAAGGAAACAGGGTCGTGCTACAATGGGTTCCCAGCCACTGTAGCCTTCATGGCAATGAGCAGGCCGATCTGTTGGCAAAGCGGGGCTCGGCGGAGACTCAGCCAGATGAACCATTGCCAATCAGCTCAGCTCGGAGAATCCTCCGAAGTAAATCTGCGGAAGAAGCCAGGAGAAGATGGGTGGAACAAGCAGATGGGAAATCTTGGCAAGCCCTTCTAGATACTCCACTGCCTCCATCATTGCCTAGGAGTGAAGCTGTGGCGCTTTTCCGCCTCACCACGGGCCACGACTACTTGCAGAAGCACCTTTTTAGAATTGGAGTTGTGGACTCTCCATGCTGCCCACTTTGCCACCAAGGTGACATGGATGCTGAGCATTTGCGAACATGCTCAGCTTTGACTGATGTCTCAATTGACATTACTAATACTGAGAGCCAAAAACTGGCTAAACTTTACTGGGCCGCCCGTAGCCAAATGACTTAGCCGTCAAGAGCTCTGGCGTTATTTAAAAAAAAAAAAAAAAAAAAAAAAAAGGTGGTCTGGATGCTCGCAAGCACGCATCTCAAAAATACATAACATCAAGGAGTCAATCAATCCCTTAGTGAAAATTCAGATTAGTGGTGGACATGCAGGTCAGAATGACGTTTTAGAAGTATGGGAGAAAAAAGAAAATTAACACGACCAGAGCAGGATTTGAACCTACTATCCTCTGCTCATGAGACCGTCATCTTATCCACTAGACTACGCAACTGCTAACGATGTTGGAAACAATCTCAGTAGTTCACCACTCAGTAGGAGATGCTTTTGAGGGAGGTCTGCTGAGCTCTCTGAAACGACTCCTATATCACTGCATCTGAATGCATCGATGAGTTAGTAGGCCGAATCGGTACTATCGAGACTATTCGGTGGAGGATCTCTATATGTGAGCTCCACGTAGACGCAAGTCACATAGGCGGAAGAAATGCTTTCGTTGGAATCCCGTCCTACGTGTAGTCGTCATAACCTGACGCAAAGGTGACCACAGTTTCAAGAATAGGTTAGTTATTCGTTCTCCCTCTGACTGTCGTCTAATAACGTTTCCCTCCCACAACTATCCCCTAGTCGAAAAAAGTAAGAATCTGTGATAAATATAATAATTGTATTATTAAATCAAATTCCGTTGATTATGTGAACAAAGTACTTACTTCGTCCGACAGCCAGATATCCTGTTCACCTACTTGGGAGTAAATGAAATCGTTGATACCGATTTTAAAGTAGATACCTATTCTTCGTAAGCATTTGCAAGTACATTTCGTACTACAAAGTTATATCTACCAACATAAAGATTCAGATAACGAGCAGGTTAGTGTTTAAATAACAACTTTGTATACAAAAGCTGTTTTCAGTTCAATAACAAATTGAGTAGGTTGGTAGTAGAATTTGTGCTAGGTACCATCTCAGATCCAGGGAAATTACCATTTGATAAAGCAGGGAAGGCACTCAAAACGAACTATTCCACGAGGCCTGATTACGTAAACTTGATTTACCGTCACGTTTTTAACATGAAATCATGTTTTAGCGATGGATCCCCCGCCGAAAAGTGAGACTATAAAGTGAGATGAAAGTAGCGCCAATAATTGTGATGATTTCCGCTTACAACCGAGTCGTTGCTAGGGATATGATACTTCGTCGTTTTTCATCCCACAAAATTCGTTGACCATTCGTTCGAAAGCTCTCGATTTATCCAACCATATTATGTTAACTACTGCAAAGTGCGTGGCTAAAAAGCTGAGTTATTAGCACGGTTATTTGAATAATTGTTTACACACAGGTAATCATTCTCAATAATTGATATTGTGAACATTATTGCAACCGTTTGTAAAATTAATCATTCTACAGTCAGATCATTTAATAATGATTAAGTTTACACATTATTGATTCATTATGGTTACTTAGCAATATTAGTTTGCAACATAGCGTAATAAATCAGCTTTCCTTCACACTATAGTGGCTTAGAGATCATGAAATGTTGTGATAAAATGAGAGTACCTATTCCAAAAAGTGGCTAACGGTTTTCTGCTATGTAAACTAAGGGAGTTACACTTCCCTAGCAACGCATTGGTTGTATGTGAAAATATGTCGGTACGTGCTGAATTTCGCTTAATTTTCAAGCAAAAAACCCAGCGGTAAAACATGATACTTCTATATGTTAAATTTGATTTTCAATAGTAGAATTGTTAAGTGAGCGCGTTCCTCTTTATAGATTCATGCTTCCCTAGCAAACCCCGCTAATGTCTTGTCTGCTTCCTCCAATAATCCCAAACATTCCCCTCTCTTCAGTCAAGCAGCTCCAAACCACTTAACTCGCTATTCTTCAAGCACGTTGCATTTTCCCATGAAGTGGATCACATCCTCAATTTCTTGGATATTACGTAGGACACGCCCACACTGAAGTTCACTTATCCAAGGAAAATTGCTCCGCCTCTCATTTTCATGATCCATCGTTATTTATTTTATCGTCCCTCCAGTAGTTTGGAATCTGATCATCATCTAAATCAAGTTCATTATAATGGGCATAAAATTGAGATTCTTGAGCTATTAGTACGCGGTGTTCCCTTTATCTTTGAACTAGCTGACCTGGCAGACTTTGTTCCGACTATCATATTATTCGTACAGTCATGATACAAATAAATTAATTTATTAACATTAATTATTTAATTGAAGCGAATGTTGAAAATGAATATTGAAGTATACATATAAATTATGAATACGGTATGTAAAGCATTATAATTGTGATTCATAATGGTGCAATTCATTTTGTAAACGATACCTCTTAATCCTAAGCTGTTTCTCTTGCTTTTCAGCTCCTTCTGATTCCCTTCTAGCAGACGCTATTATGTTACTTATATAGCATTTTCAAATTGAATTCTCCCCTTTACAAAATGAATTCGTCCTTCATAAAGAGGGACCGAATCTTGAAGGTATCTTAGTAACGGTGGTGTCTGGGGCTCGGGAAACGGTGGCGGTCGGAATGCAGTCTTTATGCAAGTGCGCGAAAATCTTCTCCCCTACCATCTACGTACATCAGACACAAATTACTTTAGAAACCAAATTTGTAATGCAAAGTGTTGGGCATAATCTTATCGTCGAATACGAATACGATTGTAATCGCGATAATTATTCGTTGATTGAGTCAACTGCGATCATATTCGTATTCGTCTGTCGGCGATTACATGAATGCAACCCATAAAAATGCGTCACGGTCATCAATTTCAATAGGGAGTCCCTCCTATAATATGCAATGCCTTGAAAATATTACCTACCTTCAGAGGGACGTCCTTAAAGCGAATTCAACGATTGGAGCCCAGCCTATTTGTCTCAAATCTATTCCAATAGATTCCCTAGGGAGTCCCTCCCTTTCAAATTTCCAAATTTCACGTTCCTTGAGTGAAAAGGAGAGAATTTAGTTCACTTAGCTGATCAGGAAAGACCCCATCGTTTTATTCCTCTCTTGATGTAGGTATTAGAAGGCCACCCTATAAAATTGGGTGAATCTTGGGTGAAATATATCTTGGGTGAACTATCTTGGGTGCTGGAGAAAATATATAGTGCTCTTTTTTTTTCAGCAATATTGGTACTGGTAAAAACTTCCCGGTTTCTTCAACCTCAATGTAACGTTTGCCAGTTAAAACTCTTCCCGACCAAGATTGGAAAAAAGATACCAATGGGATACCTAATACTAACTCAAAAAGCAAACGTTGAAATTATTTGCAGTTTTTATTTCTCACTACTTGTACATTAAGTTAAATATTAGTAAAATGATATCAAGGCATTTTCAAACGAATTTGCTGCTGTAGCCGCCAACTTCAGGATTTTCAATAGAGATGAGTCGATACGAAAATTTATCGATTCCCGATACCGATACCTAGAAAATCGATTCCCGATTCTCGATACCGATACCATCAACATGGATAATAAAACCTTTATTCTCCATCTGTTCTACTTAAGGTTTTTGTTTTAAAAGACCAACATTTTAATTCTGTCCGGGTCCAGACGATTTCTCTTCTGGTCGCAGATGTTTCCTCCCGTACTAAAAAGTCTCTCGCTAAAAACAGTAGAAGGAGGCACACACAGATATTTTACAGCTAATTTAATTGGTAAGCACCAATAGCTTACCGTTCCGTCGTAGATGAAGTTATTATTCTAACTAGCTAATTTATTTTCCATTTCTATTTATTGTCATTAGGAGTTCTTGTTCCAATGAAGCTTTAATGCTTTAGTTACTTATTAAAATTAAATAAATTTTAAAGATTAATTCCTATTACAAATTCTAAATTTCAGATTTATATTTTCATTCAAGGCTTTAGTTAATTTGATTTGTGCAAATACAAAATTTGACATTTTTTTGTTATCTATCTAGTATCAATTAATATGCAACTTTTATTGCCTAGGATTGATTTCTTTCTGAATGAAACAAGTTAAGCAGACTGACTTGGTTTTTTAGTTTTTCGTCGGTAACTGTAAGGTATTTCCAAATAAGACTGGCACTAGGCTTTTATACTTGGAAAACATAGCTTTGTCTTATGCTTCTGTTGTCACAAACAAAATAACACAAGCCTACTTGTAAACAAAGTTATAATTGTAAGTTGTGTTTTGGACAATTCATGTTTCGCAACTGCTAACTTCACACAACGGTTGCACGGTACAACCATCTTCGTTGTTAGATGGTTGCAATAGTACCGTAGTGTAATAAAACGCCCATCACCGGGGGGTATCGGTATCGGCTTTAGGCGATCGATTCTCGATACCGATACCAATGCCTAAGAATCGGTGGTATCGAGAATCGGTATCGGGACTCATGCCTAATTTTCAACAATGGGTACCATTTTTAATAGTTTTTCAACACATTTTAATGAAATGTTAGTAGTGTCAACCTGTACACAAACTTTTTCGCTCCATGTGACGTCAGCCCTATAGCATAGGTGCCTTTTGCTCACAAACTTTTTCACCCCTATTTGACGTCAGCCTGTGACGTCGCCCTATAGATAAATACGCTGTACAGAAACTATTTCGCTCCATGTGACGTCAGCTTCTGGTGGTTTTTGTGGAAAAAACGCGCGGGGGCTTAGCTAAGTGCGAATTTCTTTGCTCTTAAAATACGAACGTCAAAATCCTACGTCACGAACCCCTAGGAGGTGCGCAAAGAAAAGGCATACTTTTACACCCAAACGTGACGTCTGCCTTGGTGTTTTTTGCTGAAAAAATGTGCGGGAGTTTTAGCTAAGTGTATCCAATATGAACATCACGTCACACGAACGTCACAAGGCCCAGGAATTCAGCAATTATGAAAAGTGCGCATTTTGCTCAGTCGCCAGCCAGTGTATAAAAATCCTCTTTTGGCCATGAGCCCTTTTTTATACTTTTGTTTGTTATTTCCCATTATAATCTACTGTAAATTATCAACTTACCTCACAATTCAGAAAAGGTGCTCCAGTATGATGCAGCTCGATCGACTATAGTAAGTATTTTAATCATATATTATTCTAGTTTGTATTATATATAAGGTTGGAGTATGGTAGTTTTGAAATGATAAATGCAGAAATTTTTTTTTCAAGTTTTTATTGCTCAATCAAGTTTTTATTGCTCAATCATGTCAAAGCCATGTACATTCAGGTTTGGATTTTTTAGCAGCATTAACAAAAGCCGATCCTTTGACATTCAGGACATGGGGACATTCTTCATAATGGCGTGCATGCTCAATCCAGGGGTCGTCGCTCATTTCCCAATCTTGAATAGCTCCCTCGCAGGCGTAGCAGTAGACAAGGTCGCCCTGCTGTTCGTTATAATGAAATCCAGCACTGCAGAGATCGTCAACTAGATGGTGAAGTACTTTGGGCCATCTTCTAAAAGTTGCATACCTCCCATCAAAGGTTTCAAGTTTCTTAGTAGCAGCCGCCGCCGCCCTCTGGGTAGAAGGTACCTCCATTGCCCTGTTCATTTCCTCCGCAAAATTCGATACATTATTGGTTAATTCGGGGCTCTCAACAAATAGACAGTCCGGGCTCCAGCGCTTGTGCACCTCCATTGGGACGTCAAAATCTCTCCATTTTCCGAGAACAATTCCACAGAAATTGCATTGCACCCTATCGCTGAATCGTATGTAAAAAAAGCCCGCCCTAGCCAACTCCATACCCTGTGGCTTGTCCAAGGGCCAGTCCTGAAAACTTTCCAACCTGACTGACTCTATATGGAAGTCCATCGCTGATGGTGATTCTACAAGCACTGACGTTTGTTATCGAAATTTACCACATTAGGTCTTGCAACGAGCACTTTCTTTGACTTGATATAATCGTCAATTTTTTTATCTAGCTCACTTCCAACTAATTCAGCAACTAGTTGAGACACTTGCAATTTCACTTTGTCCGACAATGCTACATCCGCACCTGCTGTTTTCAAAATTTTTGACTCGATATAATCGTCAATTTTTTTATCTAGCCCACTCAACTCAATTCCAACCAAATCGGTAACTAGTTGAGACACTTGTGACTTCACCTTGTCTGACGACGATGTAACATCCGCATCGGCTTGATTAGATTGTCGTATAATAGAGCGTGGGGAGCTCCCACCTTTAGAACCGAACCTGCTTACCGCTGCCATGACAATGATGAACTAGTCAATGATACCGAGCTCTTTTAACTCTTGTAAAATGGAATAAATCTCCGGATCGTGAGCTGTGTGGCCAGCATGTTTCGAGGCAAATAGTAAGCGCAAACGGTCAACTATTTCGTTAGGATCGTCGAAATAAACGTATGAAGGGTTGTAGTTACCTGATTTCGGGAGCTGTACAAACCCCCCACGTCCCACTGCTGACCGCGGTGATGGCCGTTGCGATGGGAGTAATGTTTTGAGTAGTGTTTTGTATTTGTGCCCACTCGTCATCAGAGGTCGGAATTTTGAAAAACCCTGATGAGCGACTAGACTTTCAGTAATTAAGTCTCTATAATTTGCTCGGTCCTCTGCAGAATAGGCTTTCGGATCTTTCAAAAACAGCAAGTTTAGCAGACCTTCTGTAGCTGGAAATTTTGTTTTTTCACCCAAATATACGTACTCTCTATCCATAGAAAGCGATTTTTTACCTAAAGTCAGTTTACCACTCGCCCCAACTACCGGTCCATACACTTTGTCAAGTTCTAGCTCACCACTATCACCAGTTAATAGGGATCGTATAAATGGTCTGGCGTAAATATTGAACTGTCGCAGATGTTTGTCCATCTCATTCCTCCCTTCAGGCATATGAACGATCCCTTTCAAATCATTGCTAGATACATCACTTTTACGTTTGGTAGTTGGTGTGCTAGTTTTTCCTCCTGCTGCCGCCGCTGCATCCATTAGAGAATCCTCATTCATAGAAAAAGAGGGAGGATTTGAAACAAAGACCTGAGAGCCATCAGGCTCTGTTTTTATAAAGTCACCTTCACCAAGACCTTGAAACGGATCATGTTCTTCTTCCTTTACATCTTCAGGTTCTGACTCCTCCTCCCCTCCCCTCCTACCACCCTTGGGACGTCTCCTCCTTCTCCTCTTGGCACCCCTCCAGCCAACGACTTTAACAATTTTTGAAGCGGGTAGACTCGGTCCGGGATGTGGCCTGGTGCTGCTGGTGGTGGGGGATGATTGCTTAAAAATATCCTTTAGGGGTTCAAACAATGTTGATGCGTCGAGTTTGCTTTGAAATTGACCCCGTTGCAAAAGTCGATATTTTTGTTTAACAGCCTTTTGAGCCTTAACAAGCCTCGATGTGGTATGTTTATCCTTCTGTAGCTGCTGCTGCATAGTGACTGGGCCGAGTAGGGCTTACACGTTCGGTAATATAAAGACGTCAAACCCCATCCTGTAGCGGCCCCGCTCCAACTCGTGCTCCTTATTTACAAGCAAAAAAGAGTTTTGACTCCAACATCGATTGCAAATTTCCTTAAATGACGTAAAATCCATATCCCCTTGAACGTGATCGTCAAAAATGTGTCTAATGTTCAATGTGTCCATTTTAAATAGGATCAGCATAGTTAGATTGATTCGAATCAAATTTTTGGGAACTAAAACGTAACTGTGTGTGCAGAAAAATATGTCTAGAGCAAAGTGACGTGACATTGCAAAATATTCTCTCAAAACCTTGTAGTCCTCCGTTATAATATCGTCAAAAATGACCACAGAACGTGGCTTTATTTCATCTGGTCTCAGCAGGGTAACCTGACCATGAACTGGAGATGGTCCATACGCGTAATAGCCAATTTTAGGTGCTAATGGCTCCAATACTCGTCTTAAAAATTCGTACTTTTCCTGGTTCAAAGTTCTACAAAATAGGTAGACATTTTCATATCTAAGCCCGTTTGGGTGTAGTAGTAGAGACAAAATACTACACGTCTTCCCACTACCGGAAGGTCCACAGACAAGAGCCCTTATGGGATTTTTACCAAACAATGGCCCATGGGGCAAATATGCAACATCCCCCACTGCACCTAAAGACTCTTGTTTCTCCAATTCGGCATCATCACTAACCTCCAACTGAACGTGCTGCTGTACAAAACGCATAATGACAACTAAGCCACTCTATGTACAAGTACGTGGTTATATAGGATATGAAACAAAAGACAAAACACGCATTTAGGTAAAAGAAAACTTTATTAAACTAAAATTACATTCCACCACCCTTGCGTACAATACCAGACAGGGGGGTGTAAGTGACAACAGAATCTTGTAACAATAGGCAATAAGCTGTGGTATTGGCCGGTACTGCGTCCTTTGTTTCAAACTCGATTCGAACATCTACAACGTTGTTACCAGTGCTTGACTCGATTTGATGGCTGCAATCAATGACCGCTATCGGGGCATTCTCCAAAAATTCTTCAAATGTCCACAGCGGCTCCGCCCACTCCTTGGTGTAATAGCATTTCTGGAATTCCATATACATCTGATAAAGTAGAGTCGCGCGTTTCTTGTCGAAATCAAGGTTGAGGCGGCTGTAGGGGAACACCTGGGATCCGATATGTAGTCGCAAATTTGTCAGTTTGCAATGATCGAAGAATCCAGCATTTTTGTCAACCTTTCTTTGCCGGTCAGTTTGCAAGGCAAAAAGAACGTAGCGAGGTTTTTCCAAATCCGTGGTGTTTCGTAGTGTCCATGAAAACTCCTTGTTGGCAGTGGGTAACGAGGGGAAGATTGACAAATTCCAACTTCTAAATGCCATTGTAATAGGCTCGTCTTTGCCAAGAAGGGAGAGCAAATTCACCTTTTCACTATCTGAAGGGGTTGCGTATGGTAAATACCATATCATTTTTGAAATTGTCACATCAGGTGTTCCTGTAGAGCTGGTACCAGTTGCCACTGGAATACGTGGTATTATCATGTTGGCATTGGAGGCGGAGCGATTAACGATGAGTTCCATGCGAACATTAACCAAAACTTGGCGATAATCCTCAGCAAAACCCAATAGCGTGTCTAGAGGTACGCACGCTGAAAACGTGCCAGTATTTGCATCCACACACGGATTCAATGCTGCTTTCGAGGTAGGAATCATCCAGCCTGCGTGCTCGAGTCCTTTAATAGTGGATTTGTTGTAGCTGACATACGCCTTTAGATTAGAAGAAATTCCGGGATAGCTCGTCCGGTCCACAATCTCTCCATTTATAGAGAGTTTTACCTCATCAAATGCGTGTGCAATCGCATTTGGGGCCAGTGTATATTTATCATGATTGATCAAACTTCCCTCCACGTACAAGTAACTTTTAGATACTAGTACATATTCGCCTGGCTGAGAAAAGGGAAAACGAACCTCGTCGCTGGGTAAAAATCTCGAGCTTGCGTAACTTTCATGCGCGTGATATTCAAATTTGAAGAGGCGCTCGTCAAATTCTGGCTTACGATCAATGTCCAACATACTGCTTACTTACACGATATCCCAAACTTTGAAGAAAATGGTAATTGATGGCAGACAGTTTCTTTCTCTTCTGATCACCTTTGTCGAAGGTCTTGCCGCTCCAACTGAATCGATCTGCAGTTGTCGAGTCCTTTTTATATGCTCCTCCTAGCTGCTGTGCTCCCTGATGTTCAAACACCAACATGTCGGTAGTAAATGCTGAATGCTGGTGACTGGCACTCTCCTCTTATACTGCCCTCCTAAAGTGGATGCGAATCGAAATTTCCTCGGATCTAAAGGATATTAAACGGCCAGCCTGATCGATAATTTGCGCCGTTATTTCGTCCAATTTGTCAACAATCACTGGATGGTAGGTCACAGCTTCCGGTCTTTCAGACAGGCGATACCCAGGCTCTGTATTCGGTGTAAATTGGTATATTACGTGCGATGGCTTGCCATTCCTGAAATCACCCTCGCAGCACGATAGTGAAACAGCTATGTTTGTTACACTAAATACGTGTACAATGTCGGTTGACCAATTCCACTTGTGAGGGTGCATAATGGCATCAGGCTTAAACCCTAAAAGGGTTGCAAACGAGTCAGGTTTGTTGAAATCGATTTGTTTAGAGCATTTTATACCGCAATGAAGCGTGTTCAAATTGGTCTGCATTTGAAAATCAACGCCGAGTTTCTTTAGTTCCGAGGTTAGCATATTATTTAAATCATCCAATTCGTACGTTCCAGTGGGCACAATGTACGTTAGCCCAGTATAAAGTAAATGTTGAGTACCAGCGGGCAGGTCAGCACCTAAAACATTGCGTTTTTCGCTCACAGACCAGGAAACGTTAAGTGAATGGTCGGCCATGTACTTGGCCGTTTGCGAGGCTGCGAGTACACGCCCCTTGTTAAATCCCAATGGAATCAATACAGAGTCGTCAGCTTCATTAAATAACGTCGTAGTTGTTGCGATGACGAGACGGTTGCCCTTCAAACCAAGCACAGTTACAGCATCTCCTGTCGCAGCTTCCAGTGTGCTCCCAATTTCTTCTATGCCTAGAAATTTGCCACTGGTGTCGTGTATGGGGTGAGGTTTTTCATCTAACGCGTATAGGGTCGAATTTTCACCCTCAATCAGGTTAGGAATGGAAAAGTACGAGTCGAGTGATGTAGGTCCCGCCTCCCAAGCACCATTTTTTAGCTCAATGGGTGGGAAAAAGGTTGTTTCTAGGACGCTAGATTGATCGGTCAGTGTGACTGTAAAGGATGACATCCCAAATGTTAATGCCTTTACACGGTGGTGGCTCGTGCTTTTTTATATTCTTCAGACATGGTCCACAGAAACAAAAATGCCAAATGTCCGCAAATAATGCTGTTGTAGGGCTGCAAACTCGTGGTATTGTAGTAAATGTTTCGAAACTTTCCAAAATACTTTACCCATTCAGGGGGTGGTTGTAGCAATCCGTAGGCATCGAAGTAATATACGTTCGATTTTAACACAAAGTATGCCGTCCAGTGTGTGCCAGGGCCGGTGCTATTGTCCAAGTTTAAAATTGCAGATTCCACATCACTCGGTGTTGATCCATCAGTGGTGGTGGTGGTGGGGATTTCATCGTGCATCCTCACCCCTATGAAATTGACAATTTTAGCTCGTCTGCAAAGTCCTTCCAAATCCACGTTAGTCAAAGCTTTATTTGGAAGGACAACTTCTAGTTTTTTGACTGCATGCCTGCCAAGGCGGCACGTCCACCCCTGTATGGCCGAATGTACAGCCCCCGACCTTGCCGGCTGGTGGCACCACCACCACCACCACTCCTGGAGCTATGTGCTCGCGTAACACCAGCACCTCTTTTGTACGGTCGAATGTAAAGACCCTTTCCACTAGCTTGCTGCTGCGAGCGTTGCGCCTCCATCTGCTGATTATGTCTACGTGTCTCGTTCAAATCTTCCGCAGAACGTTTCGCATCGATCACGGTTTTTGCCACCGCGGCGCCCCCTCCCACTAAACTACCAAGAGCCGTTATAATTGGTATAGCGGCTGCAAGTAGTGGGAGAAAACCTCCCTGTTTTATATTGCGGCGAAGGGCTTTCAGCTCTTCTCTATGCTGCTGCTGCTTTCCACTTCCCCCCATCCTTCTTCTCCTTGTAGTCACTGCACGCCTTTTTCTCATGTGCTGCTGGTCCCGCTTTCTTCTTGTGTAATGATCCTGTCTTCGCCGATGCTGTCTGCCCATGCCTGAGCCTTTGTGCGTTAAATTCTTCAATTTCATAGCGTTAACTACCAGCCAGGCAGCAAAACGTTCTGTTAGTGGGAATTTCTTGTCTTTAGCTATATCCCAAGCTCCAGATTGCAATTGCTTATCGGCCTCGTATCTCTTCTGGTCGTCTTTACTTGAATGATAAGTCTGGTCGTGGTCAAAGCATAAACTGTCCAACGAATTAAAACCTCTTTGTCCTAACGCTTTACGTTTTTCAAAATCAGTGCCAGGCCCGCAAAATTGATAATTTTTCGTTAAATGTAATTCAAAGGGCAATTTATCTATAAGGGGATTGAATAGACCACGTCCTCCTTTACGTTTGGCTGTTTTAGCCATACTGACATAGTCTAGACCATGTACGGCTTATATAGTAACATAAAAGATCCCTCCCCCCACACACACACGCACACACAATATGGCGAGATTTTTTACCACCCTATTCAGATAATTCACCCCCTTCAGAGTCGTCATTGCCGGCAACTGCTGCAAGAACATGCCCCAACGCTAATGTGTGTACTCCATCACTTAATTGGATTCTTTTGTCATCCTCATTTGAAAGGCAAAGTTTTTGCTGCTGTACAGTGTACAATTGGTGCTTGCGTGAGCGGATTGCGTTAAATTTCGCGTACAAATGTGCACCATCCTCAGATATATGGATCCCCTTGTCACGTTCTCCCGCAATAGTTTGAGCATTTGAAAACAGAATATTTTTAAAATGGTCAAAAGTTAGCTTGTTCCGAACCACATGCTTGGGAGTTCCCTTGCTCTTTTTTATCACAGTTTCCCTCTGTTCTCCATTAGTACCACTGTCCTCATCCTTCACTCGTATCGAATACGCTTTTGAACGTAAAAAAACCCCCTCTAAAATATTCCTTCCTTGCATCTCATCCTTGAAAAAACCTGTCTGACAGTGATACTGAGGGCTATAATACGCGCTGCTTACGGGTAATTCCGGGATTTTGAAAAACTTCCCACCTCCAATCTTTTCCGTACGTTTTTATTCTGTAAACTAAAGAATCCGTATCAGTGTAGCATAGTTCAAGTCTTGGACTACCATAATGGGCTTTCATAACTTTATAATGGAAGGAGAGCATGTGGGCTTTTGAAAGGTCTAGGATTGCAGCCCCTGCTGAAATTGGACTGTTGAGAACCACTTCCTCTTTAACTAGCTGAATACCAATTACATCCTGGCCAAATGAGGAATGTCTTATGTAATGAGGGGAATTTATTAGCTTTTTTGCATTATCCCAGTTTGTTACTATTTTCATGTTCATATGTGCTCTAACATTTTGTATCAATTTTCCGTAGTTTGCATTACATAAATATTTTAGCATCTGAGATTGGGAGCGATATTTGGCCTGCGCCCTTTTTTTATAATTAAATTCAATATACGGTCGAATCCATGGGCTCTGTTTAAAACGTACTACTTCATGTATTTCAGTAATTTCAACCCCTAAGCTGGCCAACAGTTGTAAATACCTATAATGGACAACAAAATTTGTCTGTTTTTCAAGTGTCCCTACCAATTTTTTACACTTTGAGCCCGGCATTAGCTTGTGGTTAATCACTGGCGGAAAGTCATTGAATGTTTCATGGAGGTGTGGTGGTGTTACTAGGCTAACATTTGCTAAATACCCATATGGAGACTCATCACTTATGCTAAAAAGATCAACAGATGTTGGTAATACATACTCAAAATCTGAAATGGGTAAATAATTTTTCATGCAATGCGCATAGAGACCGTTGGCGTCAATATAGCAAATTTGATACAATTCGTCTGAGCTAGCATGTCTGAGTGATGCTGTACAATATCCCCCACGAATTGACTGTTCAAAAAGGTTGTAAATCGTATCATCGGTTATTAATTGGATTTCTGCGGATGTAAAACTGAGCATCGCCTGCTGAGCAATACCTGGTAGTGAATAGAGATGAAACGGGTCTAGCCTATATTCGGATCTTAACATTTCCATGCGGAAGTTTTCAAAAAATTCTGCAAGTAGCAAAACATCTGATATTAAATAAAGGTCGGCCAATTGTCCCAAGTTTTTCACTCCAAATGTTTCCCATATTAATTTGACCCTATCATACTTTTCCTGAGCAACATCCTCTTCATACAGCTCTGAAAAAAATTCCTCTTTCGAAGGGAGTGTTGTTTGTTGCAACTTTACAATATCATCTAAATAATCATAGCAAAATGTGGATTTTTTAGCCAGTAACTCCACATGCTTAGGGTTGGGATAATGTTTGGGAATTATTGATAATTGTTCGGCTTCTAATGTTTGTGTTAAGACATCCAGACTATTGGACATGAAGCGGAACGAGTCTATAAATCTCAACTTTATCTTGCAAGTACCTTTATCGTGATAAATTTGCTTTGTGATTGATATAAAAGTCTCCTCATTGTGAGGTAAAACATCAACTTTCCCGGCAATTTTAGATAGATTTTGAACTATAAATTTAAAATCATACGAACTCCCCGAATGAAATACAACAGGTACATAGTTTGGAGTTTTAGCTATTAAATTGCATTTGCTATGCGCTGCCCCCCTATATTCTGATGAAAAATGATCGTGGTCCCGTACCTTGTCACATGGCTCTAAAGTTTCATTACACAGATGACAAGTGGTCGCAAGTTCATGGCTTAATTTCTGTAATTCGCTCATCTCACTCATTGGCTTTTTGTTTGCAAAAAAGCAGTCCATAAGCTGGTTGGCGATTCGGGCCAGAGTTTTAATCATATGCTGATCAGCATCCCTACCAGTATATGTAATGACCCTATTAAAATTTGGATGTTCTCTGTACAAATCTGTTGCAACATAAATTCCATAACTGTACATTTGATGTTTTTGGTAGGCGTGAAATCTATTTGTTTGCCATTCAGACTGATGTTCTGGCATGCGTGTAAGAATTGATTCTACATCTGCATAGATAACCACTGGCAATTTAATCCTATATTGATAGTGTTTGAATTTGAGTACAGACTTTTCACTTTTAGGCATTACTGTTCTCGATATTGTATCACTAGAATTACAAAATGCCTTGTGTTTTACCATTCTTTCCTCTTTCGTA
Source organism: Adelphocoris suturalis (assembly GCA_030762985.1). Lineage (NCBI taxonomy): Eukaryota > Metazoa > Arthropoda > Insecta > Hemiptera > Miridae > Adelphocoris > Adelphocoris suturalis. The sequence goes on from CM061043.1 coordinate 98,788,231, forward strand.
CTTGATTGCTCATCACTATAATCCTGATAAAATGTAAAACATTTTTTACATATCAAGATAGAATTCCTATTTGTAGTTAGCTGTTTTTTAATTAGTTTTTCAAAATTTGTAATACGTATTACATGTGGAGTTTCACTGGCCTCATTTAAAATTAACAAATCCTTGTGATGGCTTTTTTCCTGATGGGAAACTCGTAATGGGAAAATTTTTGAACCCTGGCCTATAGCATATATGTTGATTGACACCTGGGGGTTTTGTTTTTCGAAAAGTGTAATTTGGGATAGTGGAGTGGGAAATTTTATGCCATCAAATGAATAGTTTGACGCTGAATCTAGCATTATAGCGTGATAAAAACATTTTTGGTCCCTCTAAATATCTCTACAATCGACTGCCCCAGTTCTCTTTAACCAATCAGGGATTGCCTTAAATTCATGTCCCACAGTTAGTGGACTATATTTTGCCAAATTTATTGTCAATCCGCTCACTGAAACAAAGGACCAACCAGACCCCCTTTTCTGATGTTCATCCGCCTGATTTAAAATTGACTCTATGATAGTTTCGAGCAATGACAAAATATTGGATTCAGAATAAATAGGCACACTTTTGTGTGAGAAATTTCGTTCCGATTCTTCCCCTGTCTTAGGATGATAGTACAGGCAGTTAACTGAAATATGAACCTTAACCGAATTCCACATTTTTTGATGGATTTTAACTTTCAAATACAAATTTTCAATATTTTTTTCCAAAAATTCAGAGAGAGTGATTGTCTGGATATGGTTTGGTAAAAAATAGGTTTTAAGGTTGCTGTTGAAATGTGATTCGATTAAAATGAAGTCTTCATCCACTTGATTTAAGTTATTAATTTTAGCATCAAATTTTTCATTAGCTATTTGAGCATCTTTGCTAGCTTTAGCTATACACTTTTTCTCATGAATTTCCCGAAAAAATTTCGACATGGCAGGCTTTTGGCAAACTGTGCATGAATAAATTTTACACATTTGCCTGGCACTATGTAAATTGAGGTATCGTTGGTTTTTATAAGACTTTCCACATACCAGACATTCATATTTCGAATTGTTAAAATCATCTTTATGACCAACCATTTTAATAAGCTTAGGATATTGTCTTCCATCGCAAATTACTGATGGCCTAGCTTGAGGTCCACAGTTTTTTAAGTGTTTGTAAAATTCTTGAGTGTTTTGAAATGACCTCAAGCATGTTGTGCAGTTTTTCTGAACACATAGACCTGAATTTATGTGTCGCAATATATAGTCCTTATGTTTAGAAATGGTGTGACAATTAGAACATTGATACTTGAAGAAGGGCTGAGAAGATTGCTTCTTCCTGCTCGATCCCAGTGCTGAATCCATATGGAGAACGTCCTCTGAAGTGCAGATCGAAAGTGAGTTAGACCTTCTGTGGGTACGCTTATATATAGAAATACTGGGCAATGCTTTTACCCCTCCATAAGCAGGAATGGGTCCAAAAGGGGGTATATAAACCCCCCAGTTTCATACTGTACTCATCATATCCCAAGAACATCTACTACAGCCAGCACCTGCTTTACCTAGAACCATCTAGAACCATGTCTTCTAACCTGTAAGTACTAGACCTTTTGGAAATTTGGGTAATTTTAAAATAAAAATGCATAATACAAAATTAATATTTTAATCGGCTAAGCATCTAAATATTGTATATAATATCTCCAGCTCCGACTCGAGCAGCTCGATCTGAGTTTTTAGGACCTGCAACTCCTGAAACAAATTAAAAAACTTATTTATATATTGTGATTGAACCTGTGATTCAATGATAATTTTAAATTGGGGCTGGAAGGATAAAAGCCAGATGTTTAGACAACATTGTCAATAATATTGAATTTAACTATATTTAAAGTGTCTGAACATGGACCTGTGATTCACTGATAATTTTAAATTGAGGCTGGAAGGATAAAAGCTAGATGTTTAGACAACATGGGCAATAATATTGAATTTAACTAGAATAACATTGAATTTAACTATATAAATGTTTGAGCAATTCGCACTATGGGCCATGTCATTACTTCTCTTAATCGCTGCTGCTGGTCGGAGCCACCCTCTATGGTGACTTGGACGCCACCATCATTGGTGGGCTCAATAATCTGTAACATAAATACAAACAGAACTGAAATAAACAGATTTTCTTTTCTTTCAGCCTTTCTACACTTAACACTAATAAACTGGCAAATGGAATTGACAGAAGACCAATGGCTCAACTGGCGCTGCGGGTTGCATTTAAAGTGCTGGAGGTTAAGTTTATATGCCACGAACAGTATGGCACATCAATTTTACTCACAGTGGAAGACCAATGGAATTCTGAGATGTTTAAGGTTTTCCTGCCCAAACGATATGCAAATGAGCTGAAAGAACAGGACTTTGAGGGATTCTCGCCTATGACAACCCCGCTATATTTCTGTGTATGGAAACGGACTCCTAGGACAAGCTATTTGAAGTTTTCCCATGATGAGAATAGTTTGTTAATTAATAATTAAATAATTAAATTAAATAATTTGGTTTCTATTTAAATAAATGTAATGGCAGCATATTGTAGTGATTTTTCTTTCTTTCCACCCCTCAAATCCCTGGTATTCCTTATTTAAAATAGCAATAGCATTTGAAATTTGAAAATTTGAAAATTTGAAAAATTTGGATATTTGTTGGATGTAAATAATTCAAGATTAGGCATTAAAGCTAGGTTAAGAATTACGAATATCGCTTCTACATTAGAAATATATTTAATAACTAAACATGAAATGATTTGATAACAATCAGCATTAATCAGGAATTATGAATATAGGTTCTACATTGGAAATATGACAATGAATGGTTCCTTTGTAGATATCATGCACTTTGAAGAAAATGAGTTTAGCCCAACATTTGTTGAAAGCAAAGAATTCAAATTTTAATGAATGAATGATTTGAAAACTAGTAGGAAAACAATTATTGAATAAAATTTATTTATATAGTTAATAAGCAAAGATGAAATGGTTTGATAACAATCGACACTGATCAAGAATTACAATAGATTGATAATTTAAGATGCTAAGATAGATAAAGTTTAGATGCTAGATCAAAAAGCAGAAAGGATTGGACAACTTTTGGAAATATTTTTTAAATATAGCAATTGGTAACTTATTTATCAAGTGCCTTAAACATTTCAGCTCGTTTTTCTCGTATATATTGTCTGACTATAATATAATGCCCAGGTAGGTTCAAATGGAGTATCCCCCTTAACATTTAATTTTGCTGTAAAAATGTATTTTATTATTTACCATACATTTAAATAGATCATGTAACTAGCATCTCTCTTGCTTTTTGTTTGAACTAAACTGTATTTCAAATGGAAGATTACATGATTTGCCAAGATTTTATCAAAGAGGAAGATTGTCTATTATGACTAGGTACCTACTGGCTTCAGGAAAATTCAAACAGTTGCAATTAATTTAGATTGGTGAATTTAGCTATTGGTATGCAGATTATTTATAGAGCTAGATTCTATATAGATAGAATTACACTCACGATGTTGGTTGAGGGATTCTGGCTGGATTCCATGACTGCTTATTCTGTTTCTCGATACTTTGCTACTAAAATCCAGGGCTTATATACAAATCTACCACCCCAGCTTGCTGAAGATGGTGGGGCGAACTTTTTGAGTTTGAGCAGGTGCAACGTAGCAGATTTTAAAATAAAATTATTAGAAAAGTTTTTCCTTGTACAGTTTTAAGGTGTGGCTTCTCACAACGAGCACAGCACAGCTTGACATTTACTTGCAGCTGATTCCCACGACGACCAAGGTGAGGCAGAGTTACATAATCAAACGGGGACTTCAGAACTGACCATCCACAATGCTTATCGTGTTATGCTAGTAAGCTTAAAGGTCAATTAATTGCGGTGCCTCACCTCTTCATGGTCCAAGAGCAGTTACGTAATCTCAAGGCGAATTCTTCCCGTCTTGGACCCCTGGATTGAGCATGCACACCATTATGAAGAATGTCCCCATGTCCTGAATGTCAAAGGATCGGCTTTTGTTAATGCTGCTAAAAAATCCAAACCTGAATGTACATGGCTTTGACTTGATTGAGCAATAAAAACTTGATTGAGCAATAAAAACTTGAAAAAAAAATTTCTGCATTTATCGTTTCAAAACTACCATACTACAACCTTATATATAATACAAACTAGAATAATATATGATTAAAATACTTACTATAGTCGATCGAGCTGCATCATACTGGAGCACCTTTTCTGAATTGTGAGGTAAGTTGATAATTTACAGTAGATTATAATGGGAAATAACAAACAAAAGTATAAAAAAGGGCTCATGGCCAAAAGAGGATTTTTTATACACTGGCTGGCGACTGAGCAAAATGCGCACTTTTCATAATTGCTGAATTCCTGGGCCTTGTGACGTTCGTGTGACGTGATGTTCATATTGGATACACTTAGCTAAAACTCCCGCACATTTTTTCAGCAAAAAACACCAAGGCAGACGTCACGTTTGGGTGTAAAAGTATGCCTTTTCTTTGCGCACCTCCTAGGGGTTCGTGACGTAGGATTTTGACGTTCGTATTTTAAGAGCAAAGAAATTCGCACTTAGCTAAGCCCCCGCGCGTTTTTTCCACAAAAACCACCAGAAGCTGACGTCACATGGAGCGAAATAGTTTCTGTACAGCGTATTTATCTATAGGGCGACGTCACAGGCTGACGTCAAATAGGGGTGAAAAAGTTTGTGAGCAAAAGGCACCTATGCTATAGGGCTGACGTCACATGGAGCGAAAAAGTTTGTGTACAGGTTGACACTACTAATGTTGGTACTTATTCTGAACAATTCCTGTGCAAATTTCTGAAGTTATAGTTCATAGTTGATTAACTATATATCCAAGTAAAATAGGTACTTCTAAAACATGAAAATTCGACGATTTCGAGCCGTATCTTATTATATTTAATTTATTTATTCACCAAGAACACGAAAACGTTGGTTGAATTATCTTGTTTTGATCTAATTTGGTGCTAGTAATTTCCAAGTAAACGAACACTTAGGAATCAGAACTTGAAAACCTACGGAAAGTTCAATATAAATCAACCATGGCGAAAATCTCCTCATATATCTTAGCATCACAAGTCTTGCACTTCTATAGCCAGCTAGATGTTGAAATGGAGAGTAGGTCGTAACTCAGCTTACCATCACAAGACGTGGGGTGCATAGCTACACAATCCCTTAATCTGATATATATATATATATATATATATATATATATATATATATATATATATATATATATATATATATATATCGCTACCCTGAAAGTTAATTCCTTTGTATTTCCTACGGACGTGTTCGGCGAAGTTCCTTCGGAGTGTGACCTTTACACGAGTTGTATCACAACACTGTACAAGTGTGAAAAGTGTTGTGAAGCCTCTACCAAATGTGATTGAACTGATTTGTAAGCTGGGCACAAATCATCAATCTATCACATGCATTTGGAACGAACTTCCGTCAGTCACGGATTTATGTGCATATTGGATATACTTAGAAACAATTATACGTCATTCTTTCTCCGACTCCCATTGCAATACCCTTTTACGCAATTACACAATGCAATATTTACCTATATATATGTAATGTATTAAATAATTAATATAGTCCCAATCGTGGAGTGTTCATTTTGAATGGTTACGGCAAAGGTACTTCCAATTGGATAATGTTTAATCTCATCAGGGTCCTTAAATTATTTGGTTTTTGTGGGCGAAGTTTTGAAAGTAAACCATCATGTCATGTTCTATCGAACGCTTGTTCGCAGCTTGACAAACTTATCGTTTCTGGAAGGCATTCTTATAAATGTTGTAATCCGCTGCAGCTAAATGTGTACGAAATGGAATGCCGGAAACCAAAATGCTCTTTGGGTATAAGACCGCATACTTTTGAAGGTATGAAAGCAGCAACTACTCGAAGACTTTAGAAAGGACGGACAAGCTAATTGGGCGGTACGAGCTAGGAAGCTAAGAGGTTTGTTGCGTTTCAGAATCATAGGTACGTTAACCCCCAGTGTGCGGACTTTATGTTTGAGCACTTACGGGTGGACCGTGTCTGTCAGACACCTAATACCAAAATCTCTCATATAATGCGGGGTTTCCAGGAATTCGGTAACAGTGTGAAGAGAAGACTCTTAGTAGAATGTATTTATTCATTTTAAAATGTTTCGTGCATTGAAACTTTGAAACGAACAATAAAATTCTTGAATGAAAACATTATAAAATATGCAGCTGGAGTAGATACCTACCGACATTGCCAATTGTCGCGATTCAATGTAAAATAATTTATGGATATAATTTCTCTAATATAAGCATGAACAAACTATTTTATATCAGAAACAAGTTTTAGAAAATGTGAAACAATCAAATTGTAAACAAAATTAGCTATTTTTTTCAGTCATTGGATAAATTTTCAATATCGTCCAAATCCTCCCAGTCAAAATCAGGAGACTCGTCGGTTTCACCATCACTGTGAACTGGTGGATTTACAACTTCTTCATTTTCATCACATTCAGACTGGGATACATCATCAGAAGCAAAACTATCTTCTGAGTCAGAATTTTGTAATAGGAGGGATCTCACTCGCTCTTCAAAATCGGGATCTGTTGAAAACCTGTCCCCTACCCTCCTACCATCGCTAGTACTTAGTTCCTGGGACATTGAGGGAGATCACGGTGACTAAAAAAGGACTTAAAAATAACACTAAAAGGATTCGACTAGGCGTATAGGGCGGACCGTGTCTGAAAAACACTTACATTACTGTTGCTTATGGGCGGACCCGTGTCCAGAGGACACCGCAGGTAGCGGGAAAACCAATGCAACACTCTCCTTGTGACATCTGTCATGATACTTACCACTCCCTCTAGTTCAACAGGCCCCAAAGAGAAGGTATTAGGGCGGTGGGGTTCAGAAGCCACTCCAATTTTGCCAACTGACAAACATGAAATTTGGAACGTGTGTGAAGGACACGGTCCACCCATTAAGGGTTAAGATGGTCAAAAACCTGTCTTGTATATTAATTCAAATAGCGGAATAATCAACCGTAAATTTAATTTAATTCATAAAACTCATAAAATTACTAATAATTTAGTTTAATATAAATCTCCGTAAATCCTGAAATATCAATTAAAATTGAGTTAAAGAAATGTATTACCAATATCGTTTAATATTAGGTTATTAACTGGTGTTGTATGTATGTGATGGTGACCATGATAAATATAGGCGGGTACGCTTTGCTGGAAGGTCAAACCGTATGTACTCGTGGTTTTCAAAGGGAATCGGAACGTTCATGCGGCTGAGACTTTTCGGGATTGGTGCTTTCCCTTTTTTGCGAATCTTTCACCCTCTTAGCGGCCCCAGAGAGCAGTTTCTTGGCGTGACGAAGGGTCAGGGCCACCAGTCCACTCGCCGGTCCAACTTGTTCTTTACGGGCCCCTTCCTAACATACATAAAATACACCTTCTCCCACTGCCTTGATCTCAAGCACTCCGGGGTCTGTTGCCATGTGGTCTGCGTCCCGCGGAATACACCATCAAATCCGCAGGGTGAACTCGACATTTGTATTGTTCATTCCTCTAGTAAAGTGTAACGGGACTGTAGAGATAGGACTGTGATTATTACATGGAAACACACACTCACACTCAAAACGCACATACACACACACACACACACATCTTTTTTTTTGCCCTCGAAGTCCTCAAATATCATAACAATTTAACCTAAATGTAATACGATAATGCACCCATACGATCATGCTGCATGACTTTATATTTAATATTTTATGGTCTCTCAATTTGTGATCTGAAGCCACTTGTTGAAGTACATTTTTCCTTTCATGGATTTCTTAGCTCTGGGAATAATTCAAATTTTTGGTCCGACAGCAAAAAATTTCACGCTTTTCTCACCTACTACCAATCGTTGCCAGAGAGAGTATAACTTCCTGATTTCCCATCCCACAAAAACCATTGGTTGGAAAGTTGCTCTGTGGATTTATAACAAATGACTCCACATTCCAATGGGCAAATTTCCTCCTCCTTAACCCTTCTGAGAAGTCCTAGCTTATGCATACATCCTAGTTTTAGGACTCTTACTGGATCAATCCACTACTCTGCTGGGTTTTTTCTCTCTAGTTCAATACTCAGTTGATTTTTTCACAAATTCTTTACTCTAAGTGATGTAGTTACTAGGGAAGCCAATGGCATATCCATTCACTTTTTAAGTGTGAAGCGTTGTTACTTTTGAACAGTTCAACCTCAACTCGTGATTTTTTTTTTTTTTTTTTTTTTTTTTTTTTGTCATTTGTATAACTTACCAATGAAATGATATATGTACCTAGTATTACCTAGTATGATAAAGTACGTATTGATGTTTGATTGTTTAGGATTTATAATATACCTAAAAACGCTTTAAATTATTACACCAAGTTTTCATTTAGATAATTCCCTGGCATTTGGTGGTTTTTTAAATATTCCCTGACTTTTCCCGTCGCAGAGAATTCCCTGACGACTCCAGGTTTTCCCTAACTTTTCCAGCTGGTGGCCACCCCGCATCTGGCAACCCCCCTGCATCTGGCAACCCTGCCACTACCACAAGGGATCTGGTAGACCGTCTGAACGCTGTTCTTTTGGCATGAAATCTTGGTACTTTTCCGTTATCCCCCCCCCCCCCCCCCCCAGAGAATTTGTCTTCAACACGCCTGCTCGATGTTTCTAGGCATTCCTTCTTACTTAGATTATGTTATTTTATGTATTTTTGAGATGTGAGCTTGCGAGCATCCAGACCGCCAAAGTATACATATCATTCTGACCTACATGTCCAACTAATCTGTATTTTTACTAAGGGATTGACTACTTGATGTTATGTAATTTTGAGATGCGAGCTTGCGAGCATCCAGACCACCAACCTATACACAGCATTCTGATCTATTTGTGCGAATTCATGTGGAGGCAATCAAACCACAACCACACCAATTTGTTTCAACAAATCCTCTCCGACAATCAGCAACTTCTGAAAACACGGTAATTCTTTTTTTCCTTCTTTTTTTTAATAATATAATTTCTTCCCACAGCTTGAAATTGTCACCAATTCTACGTGATTATGTACCTAATCTAAGTAAGAAGGAATGCCTAGAAACATCAGGCGGGCGTGTCGAAAACTGGGGGGTATAACGGAAAAGTACCGAAATCTTCTAGTCTGATCGTGTTAACTGTTCGAAATGCGATTTTTACGTGTTTTTACGAGTTTATGTCACCCTTTTCCCGTGTGGCATGGAATATACCATTTTACCCGCCATAACTTTACTCACCCCGGAAGCTGCAAGTCGGATCAATTAAACCACAGTAAAGCTGTAAAATAAGCCCCGCTGGTTATTCCCTCTTTATCCGACATTAGGGGAAACTATTCTCGTAAAAACCGCACGATTGCAGGGGAACGTGTGGCCAAGCGGAGAAGCGGCGAACGTATGTTAAGGACCGAACGTGCTGCGGTCGCAGTTTCCCAACTCTCGTCTTCAGAATTAATTGTCCGACCTCCTCGCCTCATCTGAATCCTATTCGAGCTTCCTCAACCTGCTGAGTTGGTCCTCCGAGAAGCTTCGAGTCTCCGTAGGAGTTTGGAAACTTCCGGTACGATCCCCGAGGCGTGTTGTGCACTTGACGCAGTCATCTTGTTATTATGACATTTTTGCTAATTTTTGAAGGAATTAAGGTTATTATCGCAATGGCCCCAAGCAGTTGAAATTAAAATTGGAATACTGCATCCAAACCCGATTTTGATTTGTCTCCATTGGAAATTTCGGGAGTCGGTCTGGGTCCCTACAAACTCATCAACAGGAAACTCATCAAAAACGTGAGGTCGAGGCTTTTTGAGGAGTTTCCCCTTTGGGTGGGACACTCATCAAAACTGAATGGAAGGGAAAGTCGTCAAAAATAATTTCAAATAGAAATCAAATGTAAATTTGGAAGATTAAAAGTAGTTTTAAGTATTTAAAAGTTAGTAGACAATTATTTTTGATGACTTTCCTGTCCCCTGTGGAAACTCGTCAAACGCTCCTAAGGGGAAACTCATCGAAAGGAAACTCATCAAACCAAACCTTCGGAAGGCTTCACCGTGTGCCAGACCCAACCGTTATTAGTGAAGGAAGTAACCGGATTTGGAGGCCTTCAGACCCCAGGCCAGGTAATAGTCCGACCTGTAGTTCACAAATAACGAATACATTTGGGTCGCTGCACATGTTCGAGTGAGACATCATTGTTTCTCAACGATTTTTTCGTAACGTATTTATTATAAATCAATTCATATATTTAGTTTAATATGACCACTATCATCTCTATTCTCAATTTATATTATTGCAATTAGTGTCATATAATCTGTAGAGATCGCGCAGGTGGTTTTCTGAGTTAAAGTCATCATTTCGAAGTTAAGTTGGAAATTGTAGGTACCTTCACTTGTAGGTTTAAAGTTTCATTTCTTGCTATAATTTCTGCACAAGTATAATCTGGTTGACTTTATTGGTGTCGTGGGGTCAGTTGCATCCATTGGACCAAATTCTATCGGAGTCGGAACTTGATTTAGGGATCAACCTACCAAAATACAACTGCGTCCGCACTCCCCCAGATAATGACACACACCATGCTGATCGTATGACCAAGCAGGAATATTATATGAAATAACGGAAAACGCTTTCTCTCAGCTGCAAGCAGCTTTTGACGCTTCGAAGGCTGTTGGGGTGGGGCTGGTTCTATATCCCAGTTCTTGGCCTGCTGCAATGAAATTGGTAAAATTCGTGGTCGTTTCTATGGATATTGTGATGCACTTACTGAAATTAATGTTATGTTGCCTTCAGAATATTACAGGGATGTAGTAGCTAGCACATTGACTTCATTCGAAATAAAAGCTCTAGAGAATAATAATCGAGCGAAATTTGACACGAAATTCGCTTCGATATCTGAAGTAAGATTACCAAGAAAGGATGGATGTGGGCGCTTTATAATTCCTATGTCCATAAGGGCGCTCATACAAAGACGGCAAAATTTGCATACCTACTCACGCTCACGAAACAAGGGAGATCTCCGATGCAAATTATTTATTAGCACTTAGTAAAATTGAAGAAACGTATGAAAATAAACGTGTATAAGCTTCATATCACGTTGATAGTATGCTTGATTTTAAAACGTTATCTAGAGAATCAGTTACTGATCTCCGACCGCTCTTGGCCGTGTTTGACGCCAATTATAAAGCATACCAAAATTGCGTACTACCACCCTCACTAGAATACTTTTCGAACGATTAATACCATCTAGAAACGGAGTACCAACGTTCTCGGATTTAATTAATTTCAGTTTATTGCACCGTTATAGGTTTTTGACATGTTTATGTCTTTGCTCTGGGGGGTCAACCAAAAATTTCCGTCACGCGAAAGTTGATGTCACAATTTTCCAAACTAATGATTTTTACGTACAACCCAGCCGTTGCTAGGGGAATGGAACTTCCGCAGTTTTCATCGCACAGAAATCGTGGAGTGAAGTAATTTCAAGCTACCAATTTTATTTGTGTTTTCATCTTTAATCAAAAATGTACTTCATTCATTTAATTTCATCATGAGTGTTTATTAAAAGGTTTTTTACTTCTAAAGTAAATTGAAAAAATAAAGAGTATATTATTATTTAATTCTGTGTTTACAATATAAGTGTATAATTTATAAATAATATTACATCACGAGGACTGAAGTTCTCCAGCGCTTTATGTTCCATTCCCTGCCTTTTTCGATATAAATTTGCCATAAAATTACTTACCTATAATCACTTTATATTTTGTTAATTTTGTTTTTTATTTATTTATTTTTTGTGTGTGCATGGATGTTTGGTAACCAAGCTAAAATGTGTGCAAATAATAATTATGTTTTCATGTTAATTTTTACATACCTGATATAAAGTGCGGGTCTATAACCATTAAAACTTATAGACCATTTTTGGTTGACCCCCCAGAGCAAAGACATATGTAACATGATATCTGTTTATAAAGCAGATAGAGGAACTCGTTTACAAGTTTCTTTCTGAAACAAAATAAGGAAACGTCACAAAAAAAATGTGACGCAATATCGTTTATTGGTCCACTTGAGTAAAGATTTGTAATGAATACTTTCACATAATTTCAAGCTACCAATTTCCCCCTCCTTACGTACCTTTCTACTTTCCTAAACTAAGTTGATTGGGCTATAAACAATTTTCGTTTGGCGGAAACTAAATAGCGTCTGTATTGGAGAAATAACTTCAATAGCATTTATAGTATGCTTTTGTGCCTCCAAGAATGATAAAATAAATTCTTTACTACAGTTGTATTGTATACAGTCCAAAGTTAAAGGATTTGTTTACAACTCTCGAGGGCAACCGTTATGAAATCCCCAATCAAAGACTTATCCGTGTAACATGGTATCTGCTTGTAAAGCAGATAGTGGAACTCGTTTACGAGTTTTTTCAATAATGAACCTTTGTAATCGACCAAGAAAAAAATTTAAAACCCCTGGAAATTTTGTCATGACCCCCAGCCAAAAGACATATTCAGACAAATGTTGACATATGTCAACATTTTCTGTCCTAATTTCGGTACTTGAGTGGATTTTTAACCTCTGAAAGTTATTATCTCACTACTTACTGAAGAGTCGGAAACGGCTAATCGGTTTATTTAATTACGTTCTTGAGGCGTGACCAATTGGAATGAGAGATGGCAAATGTTTACGGGGAACTGACCTGCCGTCGATGAAGGGTAGAATCCCCGAATTAAAGCCCTTAATTTTCCATTATGAGTGTCCTGATGTGGAAAGGTCTATCGGAGAAATAGACGGATTAGAGGAGGAAGAGGAACAAGAGATTCCAGAAAATATTCCAGATACCGCAGGTAAGAATGATTGTATCAAGCAATCAATGTTTCTTTGCATTTATGTATGTATAGGTGGATCATCCCTCTAAATTCTCATTGACTAAAGAGTATTCTTGGAATTTCCACAGGGGGAACAAGTGCCTGTGTTATTTGTCTCCATAATCGAGGACCCACATCGCCACGCCACGCGGCCATCTCAGTTTCTGTGAAACATGCATAGAGCAATTGACAGCAGATTTATGCCCTGTTTGTAGGGCTATATGCTCTTTCATTCGAGTATACAGAGTGTAAACTACGTAATTTAGTTGATAAGTACCTGATTCCTTGTGTATATACTATTAGATTTGGACAAATAAAATAAAATGTAGATATTTTCTATCATATATATGTTTGCTTGGGCGTTATCATTAAAAATCGCTCAACATTCATGTGGTAGCGGAGATCTGTCGTTCTATCACAAAGGAGAAGCCTACACAAGCATGGTGAGAAATTAATATTTGTAAAGATATCGAACAATTTCTATGAGATTAGAGAGACTAGGTAATTGGGGCCTTTGTCATCATAAAGAAGGGTACGTGTACGTCTCGGCTACTATTTGGAAGGTTAGGTTTTCGGCCAGGTTGACGTTGAGCTGTAACAATGGCAGGTAGTTGACCCAAAGGAGACCAATATCCGTCTACTACTACCACCATTTTTGAGGAGTTTCCCGTCAGCTCCTTTTCGATGAGTTTCCTTCAAGGTAGTTTTTGAGGAGTGTCTCGACAGTGCTGGATTCTAGTCGAAAAAAATTTATACTGACTCATAACTGAATTAAACGGATAAATTTATTGGATTCCATTTTTCGATGAGTCGCTCGTTCATGAAGAGTTGAGGAGTGTCCACCCCGCGTGGGAAACTGATCAAAAATGGGGTTCTACGATTTTTTTGATGAGTTTCCTGTTGATGAGTTTCCTAGTTCCCGTCGGTCTCCTAAAAAGCAGTGGCTGGTATTGGATGGATTCTATTACTGTAGCCACAGCAGAAGCCGAGATTCCGAAGTTATTTCGACTAAAAAAGCGCATGAAACCGGTTATAATTGTCTCCTAATATATTGTGGTCAAGTTCCATAACTATTTATTTTTATGTTTGTATCTCCCATCACTTCAATGACAACAGCCATCTACGCACATTGTGTCATTTCAAATTTTGATTTGTTTTATTCATTTTATAACACTATTTTACAGCTGTATTTTTAGGTTCCGAGTATGTACCTATATCCCTACCCATGACTAATGTATCCGATGCTATCATCAATTTGTTCAAGGACTGACAAAACAGTAGTTTTTGAGAGTCGGTACCTCCTCAGAAAATCGATTTCATTGAGATTGAAATCTGCCGTACTTCTAATCCAACGAGGACGGTGCATTGTACACTCTTCATATCAACCTTGTCAAATGCTTCCTCAAAAACCAATGCTCTAATCTGTGGCTCATTTTCGTGCACGTAGGAAAACGTTAGAAATAACAAGGAAAATGTAGTAAATTAGATGGGAAAAAAGGATTTCAGTCATGTAAACAAAAATGGCGAAAAGAACTACCTACCTAGTAAATCGTCGATTTGAACACTAAACACCCAAATTCGGCTGGTTGGTTTTGATCATTGATTTAGCAAATTTGAACATTGATTTATCTCTACCGGAGTTGGTGAAACCGAATATCGTTGTTTAACAGCTGAGATCTTCGGTTTAATGAGTAAACGTTGATTAAGAACATTGGTGAAACCGACTCTCAAGTGCTTTTGCCTTTGAAGGCCTCGTCAAGGGTTACTGATCTTATTGTATGTTTTAGTTGGTTTTTTGGCCCCCTCCCTGCAGGGTTTTGTCTTAGTTTTGTTGTATGTTTTTTTCCTCTTGCTCCTCCTGGTAGGATGGTAGAGGTTGTTGCTTTTGATCATTGGGTGACCACTGTGCGGGCCTGGGCCAGCAGTTGGCCTACCAAAAACTACCTTCAGAAGGATCATCAACATGTGAGTTGACCAACAAACTGCAAGTAGATGATCCAATATTGGGGGACATGTCCACAGCAAACTCATGGTAGCTGAACACAACACTAAACTTACTAAGGAACTACTCATGAAAAACCTTTGAGAATTAAAAACAAAAGTAGGCTGTATAACCAGCTTTGCACCCCTACGTTTCCACCTACACCGCGTAGGGGTCACGCAAAGTTCAACCTTGTGCAGACTATGTGAGTAGACAGACGAGACAGCATCCCACTTAACCTTCGAGTGCCCTGCACTAACCTATCGCAGATTTGAACTCTTCGAGGTGCGAACCCCGGTGAGGTCTATTCGAAGGGAACAATTGAGGAGCTGACATGGAAAAGCAGTTAAGTCCAAAAATCAAATTTCATAAAAACTCCCTCTGAACTCTTATCAGATTTTTTTGGACATAATCTCTTCTCCATGCAAAGGTCACACATTTATTCAGGGTGCGATCTAGCAAGGACGGGAGGACCTAAGGCCGTTGGCGTGACTAGATA
This sequence comes from Adelphocoris suturalis, assembly GCA_030762985.1. NCBI lineage: Eukaryota > Metazoa > Arthropoda > Insecta > Hemiptera > Miridae > Adelphocoris > Adelphocoris suturalis. The sequence continues at coordinate 98,803,694 of CM061043.1, forward strand.
CTTGCACTTCGACGAAAAAAAATGTTCTTTAGATTTTTGGACTTACCTGCTTTTCCATGTCAGCTCCTCAATTAATCAAGTGACCCACATCCCTCACCAGAGGGCTGAATCTCTTTGATTAAACGCAAAACTCTCAGAAAAGTGCAATAAGCCACCAGGCTTCCGTGCTTGGGGCCCAAAATAACCCCACCCTGAAAGTTTTCCTACACATCTACAAACATCTACATCTGCATTATCACTGTAGGCAGGTTGTTCTACAAGCTGTAATCACTTAATTGTGGGGGTTTTCACTGTTAATATATTAAGTTTGAGTTGTTTAATGAAAGTCAAGGGAACTAGAACCATTTGCTAGAATAATGCCAAGTCATCTAGATGTCGAAATTGTTGCAGAACAATCAGTGGGTTCCCGGTTCAATAAATCTATGAATGTGAAATGTTCCTTCCCTGCAGGGTTTTGTATTAGTTTTTTCCTCTTGCTCCTCCTGGTAGGATGGTAGGGGTTGCTGCTTTTGATCATTGGGTGAGGACACTCTGTGAGCCTGAGACAGCGGTTGGCCTACCAAAAACTTCCTTCAGAAGGATCATCATCAAGTGGGTTGACCAACAAACCGCAAGAAGATGATCCAATATTGAAGGACATGTCCACAGCAAACTCGTGGTAGCTGAACCCAACGCCAAACTTACTAAGGAACTGTTCAGGAAAAACCGTTGGGAATTAAAAACAATAGTAGGCTTTGCACCCCTACGTTTCCTCCTACACCGCATAGGGGTCACGCAAAGTTCAACCGTGTGCTGACTATGTGAGGAGACAGACGGGACAGCACCACACATAACCTTCGAGTGCCTAGCACTAACCTATCGCAGATTTGAACTCTTTGAACTCTTCTCCCAGTGAGATCTATTCGAAGGGAACAATAAATCAAGGGACCCACATCTCTCACCAGAGGGCTGAATCTGTTCGATTAAACGCAAAATTCTCAGAAAAGTACAATAAGCCACCAGGCTTCCGTGCTTGGGCCTCAAAATAACCCATACCTGAGAGTTTCCATTTACATCTACAAACATCTACATCTGCATTATCACTGTAGGTGATTGTTCTACATGCTGTAAGCACTTAATTGTGGTCGTTTTCACTGTAAATATATTAATTTTAAGTTGTTTTATGAAAGTCAAGGGAACTAGAACCATTTTCTGGAATAATGCCAAGTCATCTAGATGTAGAAATTGTTGCAGACCAATCAATGGGTCCCCCGTTCAATAAATCTATGAATGTGAAATGTTCGTGTCCTCTCACATTCAGGTGAAACTCTTCATTGTCATTTAACGTCGAATGTAATAACTCCCGCAAATACACAGAAATGAACCCCCAGGGGTACAAACACTGATGATAGTGTTGACTCATTACTACAATTCACACTTCAAACATACGTTTTTCGCTTTCTGCTTCGAACCAAGGGAAGTACAAATTTACTCTACCTAATTTATCTGGATCCATCTCAGAACATTTTCCCAACGAATCTGTTACTCATTTTGTAGATATTGACTATATTGCGTCACCTTACTCCTAATTAGGTAAAAGCAACATTGACAAGGAAAAGGCTGCAAATATTACACAAAGCTGTGTTATTTCTGTATTGGATAGCCCTTCTAAAGAGATAACTGGTCTATAATTATTAACGAAGTCTATGATATATTTAGCGAATTTTCGTAAAAAATGAAGCTATGCTATCACTTAATTTAAAATTAAATTTTTCCAAAACTTTTTTCACGAATATTGTTTTGAGACATTCTGAAACGATCCCTGAAGTTTTGCGCTTTTCCAAATTGTTAGGTTCTAGTTTTCCTAACATTAAATTATTCCCTCTATAGGGTACTTATTTTTATTAGTCATAAAATTTTGGTTCTACTGTTTATTCATATATGGCCCCGAGACTTAGTGTCCCATCCAATACATAAACGACAATAGAACAAGAAGGGAGCTTGTATTGATAATTCGCGTAAAGCGAATTATATAGATTTTTATTTACTAAGTTCGTAAAATGGCCCCGGGTTGATACCCATCCAATTTTACGAGTTAGTAGGAGAATCGGGCGCTCAGAATTCTGTGCGTGAGTTTTTGATAACTTATAAAAATGGCCCCGGGTCGAGTGACCTATCCAATTTTTATAAGTTAATGGGAGCTAACCAAATTTTTGTATTTTATCACGTAATGGCCCCGGGTAGGTTTACCCATCCAATTACGTAGATAAAGATGTGTAGAGTGATTTTAGTTTGCTGTTGGACGTGATGAAATGGCCTCGAGCGTTAGCCCATCCAATTTCATCAGTTTGAAAGTTTTGAGTTTTTAAGTAAAACGAAAAGGTTTTAGTTTGCTGTTGGACGTGATGAAATGGCCCCGAGCGTTAGCCCATCCAATTTCATCAGTTTGAAAGTTTTGAGTTTTTAAGTAAACCGAAAAGGTTGTTGAATTGAATACACGGAGGTATAAGGAAGTTTACCAAGAGCGATACCCAGGACGAGAGTTTTAGTGTTGTGGGCATAGCCCTTATAAAGCCCTCCTTCCCTGTCCCTCGCCCATCGGGGCAGGTAGGAAGGTAGTGGCACCATTAACTTGGGTTTTCCCCGTCCTTTGTATTTCTCTTCCTGGTTTCTTTATTCTCTTCACATTCTACTTGTTTACATATGGTGTTGACTTCTGGGAGGTCATAACACATGCCCCCCTAGAATTGGAGATAATAATAGAAAGTGAAAGTACTATAATCCGATATAGGCTAAGGTTGAGAGACTATTTTGGTGTAACAAAGGTTGTGCTAATTTTATACCTGGAGAGTGGAATCTTGTGCCGATGTTGTGACGTGATGCGTCTGAACAATGTTAAATGTGATTGCTGTGACGTGAGGCGTCTGAACAATTTAAAGAATTACATCGAGCAACTGTTATATTTTGACTGAGGCGTCTGACTTTTTCAAGTGTTTGTAATTTTGACGTGAGGCGTCTGAACATTTCAAGTTGCGTGAGGCGTCTGATTACATACTAAATGGCGGACCTGATATGGTCTAACTATGTTAAATGTACTAATGCAATGGTCTATGTACACTTATTATGTTATATGTAGTAATGCAATGTTTTTTTTTTTTTTTTTTTTTTTTTTACAATGGTCTATGTACACTTACTATGCTATTAGTATAATTAAACATGTTTTATCATTATTATTATTCATATTATTATATATATATATATATATTTTTTTTTTTTATATGTTTTTTTTTTTTAATGTATTAACTATTATACAATTGCTGGCTGAATTTGCCGTCGTCAGAATCTAATTTCGTTGAGGCCAGACTTCTTCATCCTCTGCAACCTTTTTCTATTTGCGTTGTAGTTGGTTTTGGCAGTTGACATCTCCGGGGCTTCCGGGTCGTACTCCTCGTCAAATATTGATGCAATTTGCACCGGTTTGTGTTGTGGTATTTCTGGGAGTTGTTTAGGTTGTAGGACTCCTCGTCGGAGTTGATCCCTATCATCGATTTTGTGGCGGCGTGCGAGATTATTTCGTCCACAGTTTTCTTTGTTTCCTGCCTCTGGCTTTCTATCAGGCAACGGAGAGACGTGGATCGATGGTGTATTTTGCTGTGTGTGCCTGGCTTCACGGGCGTCGATGGGGTGGTCCGGGATCGGCGTGACAGGGTTGGAGAGTACGTATTTAACGTACTTGTATTCCATCTGGACGTCGCATAGGCTGATTGGGAGCTCTGACATGGTTGAACACTTGAGATGGACTGTGCAGGTACCGCGAAGGTCACGCGCTTAAGTAGCCGTGGGGACCTGCGGGGCTGGGTGGTGGGACTGTTAATTAATGGTTTAGGTACCTGTTTGTGAATGGATGTTGAAGGTCGGGCTTTACTGTGCATAGTTGTATCGGCCGTATCAAGTGTGTATGCTGGTTTGCATCTGTCAGTGGAAACTACATGTTTTTCACCATTAATTTTTATGGTAATAGTTTTGTCTGATCGTTTTATTACTTCGTGAGGTCCTGTGTAGTGAGATGTCAACGCCGGAGGTTTAACTGGTTTAAGTAGGTATATATGCTTAGATTTTGATAAATCTTGTGGTATGAATACTTTTCCCACGTTTTTAATACTGTTTTTAATGCGTGAAGCCGGAGTAGTGTGTTCCTTGGGGCCGGGATTTATGAGATCTGTAGGTAATCGTATGTTTGTTTTAAATAGGCGTTGAGCTGGAGATAGGCCATCATCGAGGTTAGGTATGGCTCTGAGGCCCAATAGGACGGTTGGTAGATTTTGCGCCCATTTGGTAGGCTCAGGGTATGCTGATAGTGCTGACTTTAGTCTACGATGCCAGCGTTCCAGTTTTCCGTTTGATTGTGGATGATAAGCCGTTGTCCTGATATGTTTGATACCGAGTCGTTGTACGAGATCTTGGAATAATGCTGATTCGAACTGTCGGCCCTGATCTGAAGTGATAGTGGCTGGTGCTCCGTATCTAGCAACCCAATTGTGTAGAACAATTTGGGCTACATTTTCGGCCGAAATATTAGACGTTGGTATGCACTCCATCCAAGACGTGTTTCTATCAATCATTGTGACGCAGTATGTGTGTCCATTTGAAGCCGGGAGTGGACCAACGATGTCCACATGTAGATGTTGTAGGGGTAGTGAATCAGGAAAGCTTTGTAACGGAGTTTTGGTGTGTCTTGTTATTTTAACTTCTTGACACGTAGTGCATGCTCTGGCCCAAGTAGTAATTTCCTTGTTTATGCAAGGCCAGAAGTATCTGCTTTTAACCAGGTTCCTTGTAGCCCTTACGCCTGGGTGTGAGATATTATGCAAATGTTTGAATGCTGCGTATCGAAGAGAGGGTGGCAGATAGGGGAGTCTCTCATCGTCAGCTGTGCACCATAACTCGTAACCGCCAATATTATGTTTTATGAGTTTATTGGGGTATCTTTCTTGAAACTGAGTTAACGTTGTGTCTGCAGATTGCTGCTCCTGAATTTGGCGCGCTATATCCGTGAAGTCAACAGTGTCAACGCGTGATAGTCCGTCTGCTGCTTCGTTGTCAGAACCCTTTGTATATGTAATATTTGTAGTAAATTGGCTGATGAACGTTAGTTGTCGAATTCGCCTGGGGGACGCGGTTTTAGGATTTTGTGCCATAGCATGAACTAGAGGTTTGTGATCTGTTATCACTTGTAATTCTCGGCCTTCAATTTGATCTCTGAAATGTTTTATAGCTTCGTAAACACCAAGCAGTTCCGGTCGAAGGCGGCGTATTTCATTTGAGTTCTTGATAATGTGCGAGAAAAGAATCCTAAGGGTTGTAGGATCCCTTTTTCCGACTTCTGCTGTAAGACAGCGCCAATTCCTGTATCGCTTGCGTCCGTGTGGAGAACTAAAGTCTTGTCAGGGCTAGGGTGGAAGAGTAAGGCTGCCGTAGCGAGTTGCTGTTTTGTTTTCTCGAAAGCCAGACGTGTTTCTTCCGTCCAAGGTATTGGTCGTTTGTCTTTTTTTTTTTTTTTTTGTATTATGCAGAAGGGTGTGAAGTGGCTTCTGTATATCAGCAGCGTGTGGTAAGCATCTTCGGTAAAAGTTAATCATTCCGAGGAATCGTCTGAGTTTTTCAAATGTAGCCGGCAACGGGAATTGTTGTATGGTCTTGACTTTTTCATCTAATGGTTTCAGACCTTTAGAGGAAATAGTATGCCCCAAGAATTTGATCTCTTTTTCTGCAATGGTACATTTATTTTTGTTCAAATGTAAGCCATGAAGAGCGAATCGTCTGAGAACCTCTCGTAAGTGTTCCGTGTGTTGTTCTATGTTATGTGAGAAAATTAACACGTCATCTAAATATGCGAAAACAAAGTCAAGACCTCTCAGTATTTGATCCATGAATCGTTGCCATGATTGTGCTGCATTTCGCAACCCAAAGCCCATTCTTAAAAATTCAAAAAGACCGAATGGCGTAATTATTGCAGTTTTCTTAATATCTTCTTCGTTGATAGGTATGTGATGGAAGGCTTTTTGGATGTCTAACGTTGAAAAAATCGTAGCACCATGGAGGAGGGTGTTAGCGTCCCATATATTGGGGACCGCGTATTTGTCAGGCACTGTTTTGGTGTTTAGTTGCCTGTAGTCCCCACAGGGTCGTAACGAGCCGTCTGGTTTTTCAACCACATGGAGTGGGCTGGCCCATGGAGATTTGGATGGTCTGATTATTCCTTTTTTTAACATCATATCAAATTCCGCCTTCACAGCCCGAAGTTTATTGGGGGGCAATCTACGAGCTTTAGCGTGGGTTGGTGCGCCATGGGTATCAATGTGATGAACAACACCTGGATCGATGTATGAATCGGGCGGGTTATATTGGTCAACGAGTTGTTGGGGTGTGCATGAATTGTGCACCGCAGCTGTATGTGCTTGGAGGGATGAACCGCATTCTTGTCGTATGAGGCGTTTGTTCCTGAGGTCTGGCAACAAGTTGTAGTGGCATAAGAAGTCCGCACCCAGTATGGCGTGTGAAATGTCAGCTACCGTAAATGTCCACGGGAATTTCTCCTTATCAATTATTAGTGTAGTTGATACGGTTCCGTAGGAAGTAAGTGGGGTATTATTAGCGGCTACCAGTGATCCTCGTCGTGGTTGTCTTCGTTTGCAAATGGAGTTAGGTATTATTGAAACCTGAGCTCCGCTGTCCACTAAGAAAGTGGTATTTAAATTCGAGCATGAGACGTACAGGCGGATGGAAGGTTTGGAGATAGCTACTCCCGCCGTGGTAGCTACTCTCGTTCGTTTCCCGCCCACGAGCAAGGATTCTGACATTTACGGGCTTTCTTTCCCCAATTAGTGTGAAAATAACAAAATCCATTTTTGTTTTTAGGGGTAGGACTGCGATGTCTCGAGGAACGTGTGTTTGGGGATGCAGATCGATTCCGATAAGTTGAAGTTTGTCTTCTAGGTGAAGGTGAGCGTCCCCGAGGTTGATTATCCGTAAGGCGGTTGAGTTGTTGTTGTAAATTGAGAATTTGTTTTGAAATATTTTCCATGGGTTCATCTACTTTGTTGATAGACGGGGATGTTGCTTCAAAAATACGATCGGCAATTGTTGCTAATTTGCTCAGCTCAGTTTCTGTGGATGCAGCCAGTAATTCTCGAATACGTTGGGGTAGATTGTTAAACCAGAGAATTTTCAACAAATTGGCAGGAAAGTCGGCCGAGGCCTCGTACCTTAAAGCATTGAGTATCAGTGAGGGTTTCTGGCCTCCTGCGTGTGCTGATGAGAGGAGGTTGTTTAAACGTTTCGTCTCCGTGTCACCGTATGTAGTGATGAGGCGGTCCTGAAGCTTGGTGTAGGCGTCCGAGTCGGAGGCGGCAAGGTCGGAGACGGTCTTCAGTACTTCCAATGGCAACGAGGCGAGCACTTTGTTGAATTTTGTGGAGTTTGCGGTAATTCGATCGGCCGCGAAAGCTGCATCCACTTGTACGAACCATAAGCTTGGGTCACTGTATGAAAACTCCGGAAGTTTTGTATGAGTTGGTGACACGGAACACGTCGTCTCTGGGGGGGGGGGTCGTCATGGTAATTGGAAATTTGTATGCACAATTTTAAGATTACTTTTCGTTATATGAGTTTTTGTTTTGTTGCTAAGTGGGGTCACCAAAAAGATTTAGTTTTGAATTTTTGTGCGGGAGCTAGTCGCTACGTGCCGTACAATTTCTAACGTCGGGGTTACCAGTTGTTAGGTTCTAGTTTTCCTAACATTAAATTATTCCCTCTATAGGGTACTTATTTTTATTAGTCATGAAATTTTGGTTCTACTGTTTATTCATATATGGCCCCGAGACTTAGTGTCCCATCCAATACATAAACGACAATAGAACAAGAAGGGAGCTTGTATTGATAATTCGCGTAAAGCGAATTATATAGATTTTTATTTACTAAGTTCGTAAAATGGCCCCGGGTTGATACCCATCCAATTTTACGAGTTAGTAGGAGAATCGGGCGCTCAAAATTCTGTGCGTGAGTTTTTGGTAACTTATAAAAATGGCCCCGGGTCGAGTGACCTATCCAATTTTTATAAGTTAATGGGAGCTAACCAAATTTTTGTATTTTATCACGTAATGGCCCCGGGTAGGTTTACCCATCCAATTACGTAGATAAAGATGTGTAGAGTGATTTTAGTTTGCTGTTGGACGTGATGAAATGGCCCCGAGCGTTAGCCCATCCAATTTCATCAGTTTGAAAGTTTTGAGTTTTTAAGTAAAACGAAAAGGTTGTTGAATTGAATACACGGAGGTATAAGGAAGTTTACCAAGAGCGATACCCAGGACAAGAGTTTTAGTGTTGTGGGCATAGCCCTTATAAAGCCCTCCTTCCCTGTCCCTCGCCCATCGGGGCAGGTAGGAAGGTAGTGGCACCATTAACTTGGGTTTTCCCCGTCCTTTGTATTTCTCTTCCTGGTTTCTTTATTCTCTTCACATTCTACTTGTTTACATATGGTGTTGACTTCTGGGAGGTCATAACACAAATGTTTCATGCGTTTCATTCGTTTCTGAATCAGTTAGGCCGTCAAAAGGAAAATTCCAACTTCCCTGACATATCCCGACTTTTCCCTGACTGAACTTCAGATTTCCCTGACAAAAAATATCAAATTCAAATTAGTTGTTTTCTCGTCATTTTATTGTACTTTTAATGCTTCTAAAACGGAAATCGTATCATTTAAAGGAAAAGAAGAAAAAAAAACAGACTACTTATATAGTCTACTTATATTTAACAATGTCATTGCCCTCGAAGTGCTCAAATATCATAACAATTTAACCTAGATTTAATAAGATAATT
>CM061043.1:98812559-98837559 GCA_030762985.1 Adelphocoris suturalis
TTTGTCAATTTTATTTTTTATTTATTTATTTTTTGTGTGTGCATGGATGTTTGGTAACCAAGCTAAAATGTGTGCAAATAATAATTATGTTTTCATGTTAATTTTTACATACCTGATATAAAGTGCGGGTCTATAACCATTAAAACTTATAGACCATTTTTGGTTGACCCCCCAGAGCAAAGACATATGTAACATGATATCTGTTTATAAAGCAGATAGAGGAACTCGTTTACAAGTTTCTTTCTGAAACAAAATAAGGAAACGTCACAAAAAAATGTGACGCAATATCGTTTATTGGTCCACTTGAGTAAAGATTTGTAATGAATACTTTCACATAATTTCAAGCTACCAATTTCCCCCTCCTTACGTACCTTTCTACTTTCCTAAACTAAGTTGATTGGGCTATAAACAATTTTCGTTTGGCGGAAACTAAATAGCGTCTGTATTGGAGAAATAACTTCAATAGCATTTATAGTATGCTTTTGTGCCTCCAAGAATGATAAAATAAATTCTTTACTACAGTTGTATTGTATACAGTCCAAAGTTAAAGGATTTGTTTACAACTCTCGAGGGCAACCGTTATGAAATCCCCAATCAAAGACTTATCCGTGTAACATGGTATCTGCTTGTAAAGCAGATAGTGGAACTCGTTTACGAGTTTTTTCAATAATGAACCTTTGTAATCGACCAAGAAAAAAATTTAAAACCCCTGGAAATTTTGTCATGACCCCCAGCCAAAAGACATATTCAGACAAATGTTGACATATGTCAACATTTTCTGTCCTAATTTCGGTACTTGAGTGGATTTTTAACCTCTGAAAGTTATTATCTCACTACTTACTGAAGAGTCGGAAACGGCTAATCGGTTTATTTAATTACGTTCTTGAGGCGTGACCAATTGGAATGAGAGATGGCAAATGTTTACGGGGAACTGACCTGCCGTCGATGAAGGGTAGAATCCCCGAATTAAAGCCCTTAATTTTCCATTATGAGTGTCCTGATGTGGAAAGGTCTATCGGAGAAATAGACGGATTAGAGGAGGAAGAGGAACAAGAGATTCCAGAAAATATTCCAGATACCGCAGGTAAGAATGATTGTATCAAGCAATCAATGTTTCTTTGCATTTATGTATGTATAGGTGGATCATCCCTCTAAATTCTCATTGACTAAAGAGTATTCTTGGAATTTCCACAGGGGGAACAAGTGCCTGTGTTATTTGTCTCCATAATCGAGGACCCACATCGCCACGCCACGCGGCCATCTCAGTTTCTGTGAAACATGCATAGAGCAATTGACAGCAGATTTATGCCCTGTTTGTAGGGCTATATGCTCTTTCATTCGAGTATACAGAGTGTAAACTACGTAATTTAGTTGATAAGTACCTGATTCCTTGTGTATATACTATTAGATTTGGACAAATAAAATAAAATGTAGATATTTTCTATCATATATATGTTTGCTTGGGCGTTATCATTAAAAATCGCTCAACATTCATGTGGTAGCGGAGATCTGTCGTTCTATCACAAAGGAGAAGCCTACACAAGCATGTTGAGAAATTAATATTTGTAAAGATATCGAACAATTTCTATGAGATTAGAGAGACTAGGTAATTGGGGCTTTTGTCATCATAAAGAAGGGTACGTGTACGTCACGGCTACTATTTGGAAAGTTAGGTTTTCGGCCAGGTTGACGTTGAGCTGTAACAATGGCAGGTAGTTGACCCAAAGGAGACCAATATCCGTCTACTACTACCACCATTTTTGAGGAGTTTCCCGTCAGCTCCTTTTCGATGAGTTTCCTTCAAGGTAGTTTTTGAGGAGTGTCTCGACAGTGCTGGATTCTAGTCGAAAAAAATTTATACTGACTCATAACTGAATTAAACGGATAAATTTATTGGATTCCATTTTTCGATGAGTCGCTCGTTCATGAAGAGTTGAGGAGTGTCCACCCCGCGTGGGAAACTGATCAAAAATGGGGTTCTACGATTTTTTTGATGAGTTTCCTGTTGATGAGTTTCCTAGTTCCCGTCGGTCTCCTAAAAAGCAGTGATTGGTATTGGATGGATTTTATTACTGTAGCCACAGCAGAAGCCGAGATTCCGAAGTTATTTCGAATAAAAAAGCGCAGGAAACAGGTTATAATTGTCTCCTAATATATTGTGGTCAAGTTCCATAACTAGGTATTTTTATGTTTGTATCTCCCATCACTTCAATGACAACAGCCATCTACGCACATTGTGTCATTTCAAATTTTGATTTGTTTTATTTTTATAACACTATTTTACAGCTGTATTTTTAGGTTCCGAGTATGTACCTATATCCCTACCCATGACTTATGTATCCGATGCTATCATCATTTTGTTCAAGGACTGACAAAACAGTAGTTTTTGAAAGTCGGTACCTCCTCAGAAAATCGATTTCATTGAAATTGAAATCTGCCGTACTTCTAATCCAACGAGGACGGTGCATTGTACACTTTTCATATCATCCTTGTCAAATGCGTCCTCAAAACCAATGCTCTAATCTGTGGCTAATTTTCAAGCACCTAGGAAAACGTTAGAAATAACGAGGAAATGTAGCAAATTAGATGGGAAAAAAGGATTTCGGTCATGTGAACAAAAATGGCGAAAAGAACTACCTGCCTAGTAAATCGTTGATTTGAACACTAAACACCCAAATTCGGCTGGTTGGTTTTGATCATTGATTTAGCAAATTTGAACATTGATTTATCTCTACCGGAGTTGGTGAAACCGAATATCGTTGTTTAACAGCTGAGATCTTCGGTTTAATGAGTAAACGTTGATTAAGAACATTGGTGAAACCGACTCTCAAGTGCTTTTGCCTTTGAAGGCCTCGTCAAGGGTTACTGATCTTATTGTATGTTTTAGTTGGTTTTTTGGCCCCCTCCCTGCAGGGTTTTGTCTTAGTTTTGTTGTATGTTTTTTTTCCTCTTGCTCCTCCTGGTAGGATGGTAGAGGTTGTTGCTTTTGATCATTGGGTGACCACTGTGCGGGCCTGGGCCAGCAGTTGGCCTACCAAAAACTACCTTCAGAAGGATCATCAACATGTGGGTTGACCAACAAACTGCAAGAAGATGATCCAATATTGAAGGACATAACCACAGCAAACTCATGGTAGCTGAACCCAACACTAAACTTACTAAGGAACTACTCATGAAAAACCTTTGAGAATTAATTACAAAAGTAGGCTTTATAACCAGCTTTGCACCCCTACGTTTCCACCTACACCGCATAGGGGTCACGCAAAGTTCAACCCTGTGCAGACTATGTGGGGAGACAGACGAGACAGCACCCCACATAACCTTCGAGTGCCCTGCTCTAACCTATCGCAGATTTGAACTCTTCGGGGTGCTAACCCCAGTGAGGTCTATTCGAAGGGAACAATTGAGGAGCTGACATGGAAAAGCAGTTAAGTCCAAAAATCAAATTTCATAAAAACTCCCTCTGAACTCTTATCAGATTTTTTTGGACATAATCTCTTCTCCATGCAAAGGTCACACATTTATTCAGGGTGCGATCTAGCAAGGACGGGAGGACCTAAGGCCGTTGGCGTGACTAGATACTTGCACTTCGACGAAAAAAAATGTTCTTTAGATTTTTGGACTTACCTGCTTTTCCATGTCAGCTCCTCAATTAATCAAGTGACCCACATCCCTCACCAGAGGGCTGAATCTCTTTGATTAAACGCAAAACTCTCAGAAAAGTGCAATAAGCCACCAGGCTTCCGTGCTTGGGGCCCAAAATAACCCCACCCTGAAAGTTTTCCTACACATCTACAAACATCTACATCTGCATTATCACTGTAGGCAGGTTGTTCTACAAGCTGTAATCACTTAATTGTGGGGGTTTTCACTGTTAATATATTAAGTTTGAGTTGTTTAATGAAAGTCAAGGGAACTAGAACCATTTGCTAGAATAATGCCAAGTCATCTAGATGTCGAAATTGTTGCAGAACAATCAGTGGGTTCCCCGTTCAATAAATCTATGAATGTGAAATGTTCCTTCCCTGCAGGGTTTTGTATTAGTTTTTTCCTCTTGCTCCTCCTGGTAGGATGGTAGGGGTTGCTGCTTTTGATCATTGGGTGAGGACACTCTGTGAGCCTGAGACAGCGGTTGGCCTACCAAAAACTTCCTTCAGAAGGATCATCATCAAGTGGGTTGACCAACAAACCGCAAGAAGATGATCCAATATTGAAGGACATGTCCACAGCAAACTCGTGGTAGCTGAACCCAACGCCAAACTTACTAAGGAACTGTTCAGGAAAAACCGTTGGGAATTAAAAACAATAGTAGGCTTTGCACCCCTACGTTTCCTCCTACACCGCATAGGGGTCACGCAAAGTTCAACCGTGTGCTGACTATGTGAGGAGACAGACGGGACAGCACCACACATAACCTTCGAGTGCCTAGCACTAACCTATCGCAGATTTGAACTCTTTGAACTCTTCTCCCAGTGAGGTCTATTCGGAAGGAACAATTAATCAAGGGACCCACATCCCCCACCAGAGGGCTGAATCTCTTTGATTAAACGCAAAATTCTCAGAAAAGTACAATAAGCCACCAGGCTTCCGCGCTTGGGCCTCCAAATAACCCCAACCTGAGAGTTTCCCTTTACATCTACAAACATCTACATCTGCATTATCACTGTAGGTGATTGTTCATTATGCTGTAAGCACTTAATTGTAGGGGTTTTCACTGCTAATATATTAATTTTATGTTGTTTTATGAAAGTCAAGGGAACTAGAACCATTTGCTGGAATAATACCAAGCCATCTAGATGTAGAAATTGTTGCAGACCAATCAATGGGTCCCCCGTTCAATAAATCTATGAATGTGAAATGTTCGTGTCCTCTCACATTCAGGTGAAACTCATCATTGTCATTTAACGTCGAATGTAATAACTCCCGCAAATACACAGAAATGAACCCCCAGGGGTACAAACACTGCGGATAGTGTTGACTCATTACTACAATTCACACTTCAAACATACGTTTTTCGCTTTCTGCTTCGAACCAAGGGAAGAACAAATTTACTCTACCTAATTTATCTGGATCCATCCTCAGAACATTTTCCCAACGATTCTGTTACTCATTTTGTAGATATTGACTATATTGCGTCACCTTACTCCTAATTAGGTAAAAGCAACATTGACAAGGAAAAGGCTGCAAATATTACACAAAGCTTTGTTATTTCTGTATTGGATAGCCCTTCTAAAGTGATAACTGGTCTATAATTATTAACGACGTCTATGATATATTTAGCGAATTTTCGTAAAAAATGAACCTATGCTATCACTTAATTTAAAATTAAATTTTTCCAAAACTTTTTTCACGAATATTGTTTTGAGACATTCTGAAACGATCCCTGAAGTTTTGCGCTTTTCCAAATTGTTAGGTTCTAGTTTTCCTAACATTAAATTATTCCCTCTATAGGGTACTTATTTTTATTAGTCATAAAATTTTGGTTCTACTGTTTATTCATATATGGCCCCGAGACTTAGTGTCCCATCCAATACATAAACGACAATAGAACAAGAAGGGAGCTTGTATTGATAATTCGCGTAAAGCGAATTATATAGATTTTTATTTACTAAGTTCGTAAAATGGCCCCGGGTTGATACCCATCCAATTTTACGAGTTAGTAGGAGAATCGGGCGCTCAGAATTCTGTGCGTGAGTTTTTGATAACTTATAAAAATGGCCCCGGGTCGAGTGACCTATCCAATTTTTATAAGTTAATGGGAGCTAACCAAATTTTTGTATTTTATCACGTAATGGCCCCGGGTAGGTTTACCCATCCAATTACGTAGATAAAGATGTGTAGAGTGATTTTAGTTTGCTGTTGGACGTGATGAAATGGCCTCGAGCGTTAGCCCATCCAATTTCATCAGTTTGAAAGTTTTGAGTTTTTAAGTAAAACGAAAAGGTTTTAGTTTGCTGTTGGACGTGATGAAATGGCCCCGAGCGTTAGCCCATCCAATTTCATCAGTTTGAAAGTTTTGAGTTTTTAAGTAAACCGAAAAGGTTGTTGAATTGAATACACGGAGGTATAAGGAAGTTTACCAAGAGCGATACCCAGGACGAGAGTTTTAGTGTTGTGGGCATAGCCCTTATAAAGCCCTCCTTCCCTGTCCCTCGCCCATCGGGGCAGGTAGGAAGGTAGTGGCACCATTAACTTGGGTTTTCCCCGTCCTTTGTATTTCTCTTCCTGGTTTCTTTATTCTCTTCACATTCTACTTGTTTACATATGGTGTTGACTTCTGGGAGGTCATAACACATGCCCCCCTAGAATTGGAGATAATAATAGAAAGTGAAAGTACTATAATCCGATATAGGCTAAGGTTGAGAGACTATTTTGGTGTAACAAAGGTTGTGCTAATTTTATACCTGGAGAGTGGAATCTTGTGCCGATGTTGTGACGTGATGCGTCTGAACAATGTTAAATGTGATTGCTGTGACGTGAGGCGTCTGAACAATTTAAAGAATTACATCGAGCAACTGTTATATTTTGACTGAGGCGTCTGACTTTTTCAAGTGTTTGTAATTTTGACGTGAGGCGTCTGAACATTTCAAGTTGCGTGAGGCGTCTGATTACATACTAAATGGCGGACCTGATATGGTCTAACTATGTTAAATGTACTAATGCAATGGTCTATGTACACTTATTATGTTATATGTAGTAATGCAATGTTTTTTTTTTTTTTTTTTTTTTACAATGGTCTATGTACACTTACTATGCTATTAGTATAATTAAACATGTTTTATCATTATTATTATTATTCATATTATTATATATATATATATATATATATATTTTTTTTTTTTAATGTATTAACTATTATACAATTGCTGGCTGAATTTGCCGTCGTCAGAATCTAATTTCGTTGAGGCCAGACTTCTTCATCCTCTGCAACCTTTTTCTATTTGCGTTGTAGTTGGTTTTGGCAGTTGACATCTCCGGGGCTTCCGGGTCGTACTCCTCGTCAAATATTGATGCAATTTGCACCGGTTTGTGTTGTGGTATTTCTGGGAGTTGTTTAGGTTGTAGGACTCCTCGTCGGAGTTGATCCCTATCATCGATTTTGTGGCGGCGTGCGAGATTATTTCGTCCACAGTTTTCTTTGTTTCCTGCCTCTGGCTTTCTATCAGGCAACGGAGAGACGTGGATCGATGGTGTATTTTGCTGTGTGTGCCTGGCTTCACGGGCGTCGATGGGGTGGTCCGGGATCGGCGTGACAGGGTTGGAGAGTACGTATTTAACGTACTTGTATTCCATCTGGACGTCGCATAGGCTGATTGGGAGCTCTGACATGGTTGAACACTTGAGATGGACTGTGCAGGTACCGCGAAGGTCACGCGCTTAAGTAGCCGTGGGGACCTGCGGGGCTGGGTGGTGGGACTGTTAATTAATGGTTTAGGTACCTGTTTGTGAATGGATGTTGAAGGTCGGGCTTTACTGTGCATAGTTGTATCGGCCGTATCAAGTGTGTATGCTGGTTTGCATCTGTCAGTGGAAACTACATGTTTTTCACCATTAATTTTTATGGTAATAGTTTTGTCTGATCGTTTTATTACTTCGTGAGGTCCTGTGTAGTGAGATGTCAACGCCGGAGGTTTAACTGGTTTAAGTAGGTATATATGCTTAGATTTTGATAAATCTTGTGGTATGAATACTTTTCCCACGTTTTTAATACTGTTTTTAATGCGTGAAGCCGGAGTAGTGTGTTCCTTGGGGCCGGGATTTATGAGATCTGTAGGTAATCGTATGTTTGTTTTAAATAGGCGTTGAGCTGGAGATAGGCCATCATCGAGGTTAGGTATGGCTCTGAGGCCCAATAGGACGGTTGGTAGATTTTGCGCCCATTTGGTAGGCTCAGGGTATGCTGATAGTGCTGACTTTAGTCTACGATGCCAGCGTTCCAGTTTTCCGTTTGATTGTGGATGATAAGCCGTTGTCCTGATATGTTTGATACCGAGTCGTTGTACGAGATCTTGGAATAATGCTGATTCGAACTGTCGGCCCTGATCTGAAGTGATAGTGGCTGGTGCTCCGTATCTAGCAACCCAATTGTGTAGAACAATTTGGGCTACATTTTCGGCCGAAATATTAGACGTTGGTATGCACTCCATCCAAGACGTGTTTCTATCAATCATTGTGACGCAGTATGTGTGTCCATTTGAAGCCGGGAGTGGACCAACGATGTCCACATGTAGATGTTGTAGGGGTAGTGAATCAGGAAAGCTTTGTAACGGAGTTTTGGTGTGTCTTGTTATTTTAACTTCTTGACACGTAGTGCATGCTCTGGCCCAAGTAGTAATTTCCTTGTTTATGCAAGGCCAGAAGTATCTGCTTTTAACCAGGTTCCTTGTAGCCCTTACGCCTGGGTGTGAGATATTATGCAAATGTTTGAATGCTGCGTATCGAAGAGAGGGTGGCAGATAGGGGAGTCTCTCATCGTCAGCTGTGCACCATAACTCGTAACCGCCAATATTATGTTTTATGAGTTTATTGGGGTATCTTTCTTGAAACTGAGTTAACGTTGTGTCTGCAGATTGCTGCTCCTGAATTTGGCGCGCTATATCCGTGAAGTCAACAGTGTCAACGCGTGATAGTCCGTCTGCTGCTTCGTTGTCAGAACCCTTTGTATATGTAATATTTGTAGTAAATTGGCTGATGAACGTTAGTTGTCGAATTCGCCTGGGGGACGCGGTTTTAGGATTTTGTGCCATAGCATGAACTAGAGGTTTGTGATCTGTTATCACTTGTAATTCTCGGCCTTCAATTTGATCTCTGAAATGTTTTATAGCTTCGTAAACACCAAGCAGTTCCCGGTCGAAGGCGGCGTATTTCATTTGAGTTCTTGATAATGTGCGAGAAAAGAATCCTAAGGGTTGTAGGATCCCTTTTTCCGACTTCTGCTGTAAGACAGCGCCAATTCCTGTATCGCTTGCGTCCGTGTGGAGAACTAAAGTCTTGTCAGGGCTAGGGTGGAAGAGTAAGGCTGCCGTAGCGAGTTGCTGTTTTGTTTTCTCGAAAGCCAGACGTGTTTCTTCCGTCCAAGGTATTGGTCGTTTGTCTTTTTTTTTTTTTTGTATTATGCAGAAGGGTGTGAAGTGGCTTCTGTATATCAGCAGCGTGTGGTAAGCATCTTCGGTAAAGGTTAATCATTCCGAGGAATCGTCTGAGTTTTTCAAATGTAGCCGGCAACGGGAATTGTTGTATGGTCTTGACTTTTTCATCTAATGGTTTCAGACCTTTAGAGGAAATAGTATGCCCCAAGAATTTGATCTCTTTTTCTGCAATGGTACATTTATTTTTGTTCAAATGTAAGCCATGAAGAGCGAATCGTCTGAGAACCTCTCGTAAGTGTTCCGTGTGTTGTTCTATGTTATGTGAGAAAATTAACACGTCATCTAAATATGCGAAAACAAAGTCAAGACCTCTCAGTATTTGATCCATGAATCGTTGCCATGATTGTGCTGCATTTCGCAACCCAAAGCCCATTCTTAAAAATTCAAAAAGACCGAATGGCGTAATTATTGCAGTTTTCTTAATATCTTCTTCGTTGATAGGTATGTGATGGAAGGCTTTTTGGATGTCTAACGTTGAAAAAATCGTAGCACCATGGAGGAGGGTGTTAGCGTCCCATATATTGGGGACCGCGTATTTGTCAGGCACTGTTTTGGTGTTTAGTTGCCTGTAGTCCCCACAGGGTCGTAACGAGCCGTCTGGTTTTTCAACCACATGGAGTGGGCTGGCCCATGGAGATTTGGATGGTCTGATTATTCCTTTTTTTAACATCATATCAAATTCCGCCTTCACAGCCCGAAGTTTATTGGGGGGCAATCTACGAGCTTTAGCGTGGGTTGGTGCGCCATGGGTATCAATGTGATGAACAACACCTGGATCGATGTATGAATCGGGCGGGTTATATTGGTCAACGAGTTGTTGGGGTGTGCATGAATTGTGCACCGCAGCTGTATGTGCTTGGAGGGATGAACCGCATTCTTGTCGTATGAGGCGTTTGTTCCTGAGGTCTGGCAACAAGTTGTAGTGGCATAAGAAGTCCGCACCCAGTATGGCGTGTGAAATGTCAGCTACCGTAAATGTCCACGGGAATTTCTCCTTATCAATTATTAGTGTAGTTGATACGGTTCCGTAGGAAGTAAGTGGGGTATTATTAGCGGCTACCAGTGATCCTCGTCGTGGTTGTCTTCGTTTGCAAATGGAGTTAGGTATTATTGAAACCTGAGCTCCGCTGTCCACTAAGAAAGTGGTATTTAAATTCGAGCATGAGACGTACAGGCGGATGGAAGGTTTGGAGATAGCTACTCCCGCCGTGGTAGCTACTCTCGTTCGTTTCCCGCCCACGAGCAAGGATTCTGACATTTACGGGCTTTCTTTCCCCAATTAGTGTGAAAATAACAAAATCCATTTTTGTTTTTAGGGGTAGGACTGCGATGTCTCGAGGAACGTGTGTTTGGGGATGCAGATCGATTCCGATAAGTTGAAGTTTGTCTTCTAGGTGAAGGTGAGCGTCCCCGAGGTTGATTATCCGTAAGGCGGTTGAGTTGTTGTTGTAAATTGAGAATTTGTTTTGAAATATTTTCCATGGGTTCATCTACTTTGTTGATAGACGGGGATGTTGCTTCAAAAATACGATCGGCAATTGTTGCTAATTTGCTCAGCTCAGTTTCTGTGGATGCAGCCAGTAATTCTCGAATACGTTGGGGTAGATTGTTAAACCAGAGAATTTTCAACAAATTGGCAGGAAAGTCGGCCGAGGCCTCGTACCTTAAAGCATTGAGTATCAGTGAGGGTTTCTGGCCTCCTGCGTGTGCTGATGAGAGGAGGTTGTTTAAACGTTTCGTCTCCGTGTCACCGTATGTAGTGATGAGGCGGTCCTGAAGCTTGGTGTAGGCGTCCGAGTCGGAGGCGGCAAGGTCGGAGACGGTCTTCAGTACTTCCAATGGCAACGAGGCGAGCACTTTGTTGAATTTTGTGGAGTTTGCGGTAATTCGATCGGCCGCGAAAGCTGCATCCACTTGTACGAACCATAAGCTTGGGTCACTGTATGAAAACTCCGGAAGTTTTGTATGAGTTGGTGACACGGAACACGTCGTCTCTGGGGGGGGGGGTCGTCATGGTAATTGGAAATTTGTATGCACAATTTTAAGATTACTTTTCGTTATATGAGTTTTTGTTTTGTTGCTAAGTGGGGTCACCAAAAAGATTTAGTTTTGAATTTTTGTGCGGGAGCTAGTCGCTACGTGCCGTACAATTTCTAACGTCGGGGTTACCAGTTGTTAGGTTCTAGTTTTCCTAACATTAAATTATTCCCTCTATAGGGTACTTATTTTTATTAGTCATGAAATTTTGGTTCTACTGTTTATTCATATATGGCCCCGAGACTTAGTGTCCCATCCAATACATAAACGACAATAGAACAAGAAGGGAGCTTGTATTGATAATTCGCGTAAAGCGAATTATATAGATTTTTATTTACTAAGTTCGTAAAATGGCCCCGGGTTGATACCCATCCAATTTTACGAGTTAGTAGGAGAATCGGGCGCTCAAAATTCTGTGCGTGAGTTTTTGGTAACTTATAAAAATGGCCCCGGGTCGAGTGACCTATCCAATTTTTATAAGTTAATGGGAGCTAACCAAATTTTTGTATTTTATCACGTAATGGCCCCGGGTAGGTTTACCCATCCAATTACGTAGATAAAGATGTGTAGAGTGATTTTAGTTTGCTGTTGGACGTGATGAAATGGCCCCGAGCGTTAGCCCATCCAATTTCATCAGTTTGAAAGTTTTGAGTTTTTATGTAAAACGAAAAGGTTTTAGTTTGCTGTTGGACGTGATGAAATGGCCCCGAGCGTTAGCCCATCCAATTTCATCAGTTTGAAAGTTTTGAGTTTTTAAGTAAAACGAAAAGGTTGTTGAATTGAATACACGGAGGTATAAGGAAGTTTACCAAGAGCGATACCCAGGACAAGAGTTTTAGTGTTGTGGGCATAGCCCTTATAAAGCCCTCCTTCCCTGTCCCTCGCCCATCGGGGCAGGTAGGAAGGTAGTGGCACCATTAACTTGGGTTTTCCCCGTCCTTTGTATTTCTCTTCCTGGTTTCTTTATTCTCTTCACATTCTACTTGTTTACATATGGTGTTGACTTCTGGGAGGTCATAACACAAATGTTTCATGCGTTTCATTCGTTTCTGAATCAGTTAGGCCGTCAAAAGGAAAATTCCAACTTCCCTGACATATCCCGACTTTTCCCTGACTGAACTTCAGATTTCCCTGACAAAAAATATCAAATTCAAATTAGTTGTTTTCTCGTCATTTTATTGTACTTTTAATGCTTCTAAAACGGAAATCGTATCATTTAAAGGAAAAGAAGAAAAAAAAACAGACTACTTATATAGTCTACTTATATTTAACAATGTCATTGCCCTCGAAGTGCTCAAATATCATAACAATTTAACCTAGATTTAATAAGATAATTTACGAAAATTCGCCCAAACGATCATGCTGCATGACTTTTTATTTAATATTTCATGGTCTCTCAATTTGTGATCTGAAGCTATTTGTAGAAGTACATTTTTCCTTACATTGATTTCATAGCTCTGGGGATAATTCCAAATTTTCGTCTGACATCAAAAAATTTCACGCTTTTTTCACCTACTACCAATAGTTGCCAGAGAGAGTATAACTACCTGATTTCCCATCCCACATAAATCGTTCGTTGGAAAGTTGCTCTGTGAATTTATAACACATGACTTCACATTTCAATGGGCCAATATCACCCTCCTTAACCCTCCTGAGAAGTCTTAGCTTATGCATACAACCTAGTTTTAGGGCTCTTACTGGATCAATCCACTACCCTGCTGGGTTTTTTCTCCCTAGTTCAATACTCAGTTGATTTTTCTCACAAATGGTTTACTCTAGGTGATGTAGTTACCAGTGAAGCCAATGGCATATCCATTCACTTTTTATAACTTTTTATGTGCGTGTAGCGTTGTTACTTTTGAACAGTTCAACCTCAACTCTTCATAATTATTTTTTTCATTCGTCTAACTCACCTATGAAATAATATTTGTAGGTACCTAGTATTACTTAGTATGATAATGGACGCTATTGAAGTTTGATTGTTTAGGAGTCATAATATACCTAAAAACGCTTTAAATTATTACACCACGTTTTCATTAAAAAAAAGTTCCTGACATTTGGTGGTTTTTGCAAAAATTCCCTGAAATTTCCCCGACTTTTCCCGACGCAATGAATTTCCTGGAAATTTCAGGTTTTTCCTGACTTTTCCAGTTGGGGGCCACCCTGAGAATGTATACCTATCAATACATACGAAAAAGCACAAACTTCAGGATTCGTTTCAGAATGCTTCAAAAGATGTCCATCAAAAAATATTTGTGTAAATTTAATATGTATGTGTATGTTTGGGTTGCTGAGGTAACTGTTGGTGTTTTTATCTCTTCGGCACTCCTTTATATCCCTACCCAAGTCAAGGTCATACATCCCGTCCGTTTTTGACATGGATATGTCTTTTGGCTGGGGGTCAAGGAATTTTTTGCGACACTTTTTTTTCCCGACCGACACTTTTTTCCCCGACCGACTTTTTTTCCCGACCGGCACATTTTCTATTGATTTTCACGGACAACCAAGGCGTTACTAGAGAAGAGTAACTCCCATAGTTTTCATAGTAGGAAAATCGTTCGGCACTTTTTGGAATGCTCTCATTTTACCACGACATTTCATGACCTCTAAGCCATTGTAGTGTCAAGGAATGCTGATTTATTACTCTAAGTTAAAAACTACATACCTAATATTGTTTTGTAACCATAATGGAATAATCTTGTGAAAAGAAGGCACTGCATGGTTGGTATACAATTGAGTAGTAGGTACCTACTGGTAAGCAGTAGGTACTAGACATATCCATGATCTTTTGTCTTTCCCATCAAGGGAGAAATTAAAATGCTTGATTTACACTTTACAAATAGAATTTCACCGCACCTCAACCAGAAGTTATTGTCTGTATATACAGGGTGTCCCATCTAAACGGGCCCTTCGAGAAATTACAGCCTTACGGTGCGAGCTATCGAAAAATTGAACTGGACCTTTTTTATAGTATTTCAACTCAGCTTCACGATGTGGAAGTCCGATTTTTATTTTTCCATGTTTTAGGGTCTCAAACCATTGATTGAAACTTACGGTTTCCTCTTGGCCCCCCCTTTAGTCCTAATTTCACTTCACTTACCATCCAAAATTATAAACGTAATAATAAATAATCCAGGATAGCATTTCCATGATATTGTTTACGGTGCATAAATTGATTAGGTGTTGTCATGTAAGTTGCTGGTTGGTGTTTCAACCGGAGTCCCGGCCGCAGTTCCTACGACGCGCTACCTGTTCAGCTGAGCCGGCAGAGCTCCACCAGCTTCCCCTCGTCGGGGTCCTCCTGGACCCCCTTTCCGATTCCTACGACGTTCCATTACGAGGCGCTCTAATTAGATTCGATCTCGCGGTCTCCGCGCCCCCCCCCCCCCCCTTCCACTGGCCGCAGAGGTTCTTCCGACGGCGCTGAGATGGCGCCTGTGAGAAGGCGGCGCTGAGGGCGAAGAGCTGCGGTGTAGGGGGGGGGAGGGGCAATATGAGGGGGGAGGGGATGTTTAGAACAGGAGAGCTCCTGCACAGTGGTTGTTTCGGCAGTGAGAGGGGAATTCAGGGTGAGGAAGAGGAATTGAGGGGGGGAGGAAGAGGAATTAAGGGGAGTGGTGTTGACGAGAAGCGGGGGGGAGGGGGGGTTCCAAATTAATGGCCTCCTCCGTTCGCACGACAGTTTCCCGCGCTTTGTCCGCTCCGTGGCTGAGGGCTCCAACCAAACTTTCGATTGGCCACAAAAACCCGCGCACAACCTTGAGGTTGCGATACACCAACACCCAGCGCCCTAAATGACTCTGTGGGGGCAAACGATAACTTCACCGACTAACTCACATCAGTCTATTTACACCACCACCACCACGTTAACCACAATGAAGTTATGCAAAAAAATGGCTATTTATCTCAACTGGGTGTAGGGGAGAGTGGGGTAATGACATCCACTTAACATTCAGATGCGATATATCTGCTTGGTAACACACGACAAATATGTTCATGGCGTGATTCTTTAGATAGTTATAGATAGTTCTGAGTGATATGTTACTTTCGGTTTATTATTTCCAATAATAAGCCTATGTGATCGTATAGCAAAAAATTTGTATAACCCCCCCTCAAACTTTGTCACTTTACGTTTCAAGGTGCGTAGAATCCAAATTTGAAATGTCCGTCCGCCGTCCGGGCCATAAAAGGCCTTAGAATTGACTTAAAAAATCTGTTCTTTCGCACATAGACTCCACTTGGGGTCTAGTTGGTCTTAACTTCTCGCCAGCTCGATCGCTCCACTCTCATGGGTGCTATGAGCCAAAAATAGGTGAAAAAGTGTCTTTTTTTTTTGTATATTTCAAGTTGTATAGAAATTGAAGATTTATGAGTGAAAAGAAAATGTTAGGTTAGCTATTAATTTTATGGGGAAAAAAAATATTCTAAATGATTCTCTTCTATTCAAAAATAGATTTTGGATTTTAGGCAATTTTTTGCAATTTTATAGATTTTTTAAAACAAAATTTAATGAAGTTCAAGTTTTTAGCATAATTTCGTACATAAATTTTTGAATGTTCTATTTCATAGTTGATAAACTTTATTTGACCAATCTTATGCTAAAAAATATCAATTTGACAATTCTTAGCCATTTTAAGTGATTTTGCCAGCACATTTTTTGAAATTTGACCAATTAGATGATATCAATATACAGTATAGACGGTAACACTTTTATGTGTTGGAAAGATGACTTGGTAATAAATTGTTTTGTTTATCAACTAAGTATATTAAAAAGCGTAAAATGGTGAGATTCCGCTGCTGTACTGGATTGAACCCATTTATGAGGTCCGAAGTTCCGAGTTCCGATACTAAATATACTATAAGCAGCATTTAATAATTGTGGACCAGAGATCTACGTAGAAGGGCTGTCTAATACATAAATAATAAACCTTTGTGTAATAATTTGCAGCGTCTTTGCATTAATATTCACGTAGGGAGGGTCATTCTCATTTCATTTGCCGCTTTGGGGCGTTTGAGAACCTCAGTGACGTGAAATATGAAAGCTCGAAAATGAGGTTCGATCAGCAAATACTACTCATTGTACATAGCAGATTTGTGTTCCATAGATGAACAGTGGGTTTTTCATTAATGTTTTTTTTTTTTTTTTTTTTTTTTTTAATTAAAAAACAGGATATCCAACTCATGAGTGTTACCAGATTTCAAAAATTGATTTCTATAAAATGGATGATTTGGCAAAATTGTTGTCGGGGCTCAAGTAAGCACAAAAGAATCATGTTCAAACGTAATATTCAGATTTCCCGGAATTCATGTTGAAGGCAGTGTAATTGAGCATAAATCTCAGGAGTGTTACCCTATTAGTGTTACCATAATATCAGGAGTGTTGCCCATCCTTGGTCACAGAGAGAGGTAACACTCATGAGAATTTCCGATAAAAATGATGTCACACAGGATGATGAAGTGACAAAACTCGGGGATGGCTACTGTTTGAAACCTGTCACCAAGCAGTATGGTTGTTGATATAGGATTATTTTGTTTAAACACCAACAACACTCGTAATTTGTGTAACACTCATGATCGAAAATAAAAATACTCAACATGTTTTTAGGGTTATTTTGCTGTAAAAACTGCTGCAACTCCAAGCACTCCACTACAGTCTCACATCTTCAACTGCAACTGGACAATATAACCTTCACATCTGACTGTTTCCCGCCATTTTCCATCAGCTTTCTTGATCGCAAAAATTATAACACTCCTGAGGTCCCATTGAGAAGAGATATAGGGGACTGACTGAAAAACTAGTTTTTCACGGGTTGGGGAAAATCTTAAAAATGTAAATCCTTACTCTAAATAAAGAGGAACCAACTTACTGCAGCTAGTAACCCTGGCCAGTTCAAGATTGTCATTGTTTCGTAACTACCTAACTTCTACTTAAGGTGTTAGGTTGGAGGGGACAGTAACACTCATGAGTTTCCAGGATTTCAGGTTTCATTCGTCATCATTGTGTATTGGTTAAAGGGGATTTTGGGCAGTCAAATTATTACTTCGTTGATCTCCCAACTTATACTACCTTTTTTTCCCCAAAATCACTAGTTTTGGTCAAGAATTGTGAGAATTCGGCACAGCAGACATGAAAGCGGCAAATGAAATGAGAATGACCGGAGAGGAATAAACTCAAATAATTGGGAAATTAAGTATGGCTGGGATTACACCATTAGTTATGGGAATCACAGCTATGGTATGGGGTAATATCAGCCACGTGGGGCAATACCATCCACTCACGAAAAACATAACCCTTGATTCAATTTAACAGTTTAATTTAATGAGGAACTTTGAATAAAATGGAACATGCCTTCAATAAAATTGTCATTAAAATATTTCGGTTACAAAACAAGGTTCTCATTGAGAATGTAGCCATCAGGATCAGAAAGGAGACTAGTAAACTAAGTTCGAATAATCATGTAGGAAAATTGTTGAAACATTTTAGAACATTTGACATTATTAGGTTCACAATTGAAATCGTCCAATCTTAACATAATAAATTGAACCAGATTAGGTAGACTGTACACATTACATTTGGTACACTGTGAGGTACACTTTAAAAAGCACTTTAAATATGAATTTGATTAAAGTAGTGAATAACACAAGTGGCACAATGATTGGTCAGGTTGACCCATCAAACATAAAAAAGTGGATTTCGTGTCTGCATTCACAACATTCTTACAAAGGTGAGTTGTCCTCGTGTTCATGGGAGATCAAACATAATAATTGTCCGTTTCCTTCAATATCGTCCATATCGTCCTCATCTCACGAATCTGTTTCTGAAATCACATCATCCGAGTGATCTGATTCTCTGTCAAGTTAATATTTCTTCCGTTGTGTGAATTTCTTCTTTGGCTTCTTTGGTAGGGATGACATGGTCTCTCCTCCCTCATTGTCGTGTTCTAAACCCCGTTTCCTGACATCTTTTATTCTTTTCTTGCTGCCATTCATGCTTCCAATGCTCTTTGATGGTCCATCAAGACCATTTTCATTGCTGTCAAATTTCTTTGCTTGTGCAATCATTGTTGTTCATTTTCTTTTTTTCATTGTTGTTTTTGTTACTTGTCTATCTTGGCTTGGTGTTTTCGGATGAGATTTGCTTTTCGGGACGTAGAGGTAAGAATTTCGGAAAGCTGCTTTTTATTTCTGTTGTTGTTGATTGCTGCTGGAGTAGGGTGGCCCAGCATTTCACTAATTAAAGATTCTCATTCACTGTTGTTCATGGGTTCTTGTGCTGAAGCAGGAGTGACTATAATATACTTTTCTTCATCTTAGGTTAATGTGCTGCACACACCCCCCCCCCCCCCCCCAGTCGGGGCTTAGATTCATTATTACCTTTCCTCGTTCTTTCTTTAAAGGTGCAGTATGGTACGTTGAACTTCAAGCTTGCTGAACGCCAACTTAACACTTCATTTTTCGCGCTTTCCGTTTGCTGCCTTCAAATCATCCAACGTCCAGGAACTTCTCTCTGTAGTTCTCAGCCGCTTACGTGGCATCTGTTATGAAATAATCAAATAACACATGCTAATGCATAACTGATGCAGAAGAAAATTGAGCTGTGGGGTAATGGCAGCCACCAACTTCTATGGATGTGATTACCCACCACTTATGGCTGTGATTACCCCATTGTTTACATTTTTGTCAAAAGCCCATCATGAGCTCAGCTTTCAACAAAAATTGCCTCCCACAAGATGGTAGAGCAGGTAAATAACTGAATGACATGCTAAACGTATCAAACATTGCAAAAACAGCTTCAAAGTAGACTTACCTTGAAGTAGAAAATTCAGTAAAATAAGATCAAACGGCAGCCAAAGAAGTACATATTGACATTTCATGTCTTTGCTATGGCACATAAACTAAAATATCGAATCAGGAAATGATATACCAGGAATTATAAACTAAATTATAGGTATACTATCCATAACTATTTGAAATTTTATCCGTAAGATACCTATGCAACACATTGGGACATTTTATGTCTTTAGTAGCAGACTCGTATGTGTTGCAGACTCGTATGCAAGCTTCAAGAGCCACTCATCTAATCCGGACTCTGGGCATCAATCAAGTAAACGTCCCAAAGAGGCTACATAGGAAATTACAGCTTCCTAGAGTGTTCAGCTTAGAAATTACCTATTAAAATGATTTAACCACCGCTTCACAAATCAAACCGTTCTCGCAATATTCGGATCACCTACTATGAATCAAATCATCGAAACACCAGCTCAATGAAATCATCAGAAATTGAAAAGCGGTTGCAATCATGTTCACAATATCAATTATTGAGAATGATCACCTGAGTGTACACAATTATTCAAATAACCATGCTCATAACTCAGCTAGTTGGCCACGCACTTAGCAGTAGTTAACATAATATGGTTGGATAAATCGAGAGCTTTCAAACGAATGGTCAACGAATTTTTTGGGATGAAAAATGACCAAGTACCATTTCCCTAGCAACGACTCGGTTGTAAGCGGAAATCATCAGAAAGCTAACCGTAACGCTTTTTTTACGCTTTTTGTTAACGCTTTTGACATTTTATGTCTTTACTTTGGCACATAAACGAAAAAAGCGTTAACAAAAAGCGTTAAAAAAAAAAGCGGTTTTTTTTACGGTTGGTTTTCTGATGATTTCCGCTTACAATCGAGTCGTTGCTAGGGAAATGGTACTTCGTCGTTTTTCATCCCACAAAAATCGTTCACCATTCGTTCGAAATCTCTCGATTTATCCAACCATATTATGTTAACTACCCCCCCCCCCCCCCCTTTCTTTTTTTTTGTCACGCCACTTTTACTAGAGATGGCTATGATAATTGTTTAAAAAAAAAACTATTAAACCTTCTCTAACCTAACGAAAAAGTTCCAGTCATGCAGCATGATCGTATGAGCGAATTTTCGTTAGTTATTGTGAATACTATAGTGTTACATTGTGTTGAAAATTGAGGACTTTGAGTGAAAAGAAGTTATTATCTACCAATTTTATTGCAAAATTTTAATTATTCTGGACGTCTTAGACGCTAACGTTTACGATATTCACATTATGATTTTTGGCCTTCCATCACTTAGCAACGCTCAAGTTGAAATTGACTGTCTGCAAAATAAATGTTAACTATTAATTTTATTGCTCAAATTCGTCATATTGTCTGCAAAAAATTGTTAACTATCAATTTTATTGCTGAAAAATTTGTTCTAAATAACATTCTACTCGTATTATTTAATCAAAGATACCTATTGGATTTCTAGAATTTTTTACATTTTTATCGATTTTGTAGCCCATTTTAATGAAATTTAATTACAATTTTGAACATAGGTTTGAGCTTTAATTTTTAAATTACCAACTTCATATTTGATACACTTTATTTGAGTAATATTCGGCTAAAAAAAAAAAAATAATAAAAACACCGATGCCTTTTTTTGTCATTTTTTGTGATTTTTTTTTAGTACATTTTTGAAATTTTACCAATTTAATGTGCTCAAAAAGTGTTGTCCAACGAACTCATCCTTTCTTTTGGCGAAAGAACGAATCCTTGTTTGATTTTTTGGCGATAGAACGAAGTTTTTATCTCAATTCTATCGAGAGTTATCGTCTGGAATGACACATACATATATATACATACGTATAAAAAAGCGTTAACATCCAGGAATCATTTCAGAATGCCTCAAAACAGATTTCGATGAAGAAAATTTTTGAAAATTTTATTTTAAAATTTTCTAAGAAATTTTCTAAGAAAATTCGCTAAAATCATTTATACTTTTCCAATTTACTCATTCCTCAATTGGACGATTGTGACAGAAATGATGATTGACTAAATTTCATATAATCATTAATCAACACATACAATTAACTTTATTTTAATGTTATGGACGGATTAAAAAGGAAAGTCTCTGTATACAAGATGGCTGAAGGAATTAATTGAAACAATGATTATGTTTGAAAGAATACATTTATTAATTTTGAAAAAAATAAATAACAAAAAAATCGTCACAAAAAAAATTGTTTTATTACAGTTTATCTACTTGTAATGAAGCTATGCAGTAAAGAATTATATTTATAACAACAAAAGATACAAGAATTATCTAGTGTAAAACTATCAAAAATATGAATTAGTAAAATGAGAAAATTGTTTTTGGTGAGTTATAATAGCATTCTGTAATTGTAATTATAATTGTGGAAAACTTTTTAAATATAGAAAACTGTAATAGGCTATAATTTCATGTTTTATTAAAATGAAACATTTTAAAACTAATAAAGTGAAGTGAGGAAAAGTGTATTTGCGATTGAAAAATACAAGACAAAGCACTTAAAACTTTCGTGCCCTTTTAAGTGAAAATTCTTTAATAACCTTAGAAAAGTCAAGTTTGGATGCTAACTTGTGCTTAATGCTGAGAATGGCAAGGGAATTCAACCTTTCTTGGCCCATAGATGCTCTCTCCCCAAGTCTTCAGTCGAGTGCCTACTGGTAAAGACGGTAAAGGGTAAAGAGTACCTGGCAAAGTGCGTGGCCAACAAGCTGAGTTATGAGCATGGTTATATGAATAATTTATTGTTTCCACACAGGTGATCATTCTAAATAATTGATATTGTGAACATGATTGCAACCGCTTGTTAATTTCTGATGATTTCATTGAGCTGGTGTTTCGATGATTTGGCAGGTGATCCGAATATTGCGAGAACGGTTTGATTTGTGAAGCGGTGGTTAAATAATTTTAATACGTAATTTCTATGCTTTACACTCTAGGAAGCTGTAATTTCATATGTAGCCTCATTAGGACATTTACTTGACGATGCCCAGGGTCCGGATCTACTGAGTGGCTCTTAGAGCTTGCATACGAGTCTACATCTAAAGACATAAAATGTCCCAATGTGTTGCAGACTCGTATGCATGCGTTTCTGATGATTATCGAATACAACCTTCTTTCACTAGTTTTTGTTGATATATTTTAAAATGAGTATCATTGTGACCTATTCCAACTACTTTAATCAAGTTTTTAGGAATACAGCAGTTTGATCTGGTGGGTTTTTATTTTTAAATAAGCCACTGCACCCTACAAATCAGGAAGTTATATTGCGTTACAGCCTCAAATATCACGTTTCTAGGTAGACGAAATATATCCGACTGTAATTTGACACTGGGTATTAGGTGAATAATCCCTTCTCTACTGGAATTTTCATTTATCAGCGACAAAACAGCGCTGCTTACGCACTAATATTTAGTTCCACGTAAAGACCCTTCCACGAAAAGTGGCATCTGGATTGGGTAGTAATGATTGGAAACTCGATCCACCCGCTATTGGGAGAAATAAAAACAAAAATTAATTGTGGTTCGGAAGGGAAATCAACGCTGCCAGATCTGTTACCGCCATTTCAATAGAGCCAATAATTCGGCATTTTTTGTGCCAAAGTGAAGACATAAAATGTCGAAACAAAATGCCTCGCCAGAGCAGTGAAAACAATGTTACCATGGTGACAACGCTTTTATTAGTGCACAACTCTTCACCAGCAATGGAGTTGCTATTGTCATCTCTCCGAAACTCGAAGTTTTTGCACAACGGCGGTAGATGGCATTACCCCATGGCTGTGATTACCCCACACACATTCAGGTCGCACCATCTGCCACGGTTCGATTCAACACTGATTTCCGATCGAAAGTGTCACCTTGCAATGTTTTACTCGAGTTTTGAAGTGTAAACTTCTACAGGCGCACCGCGTCGAAAAATTTAGCGGGGTGTGAATACGATTTTGCCGTCACGTTTTTTCCCGTCACGCTGTTTTTGACATTTTTATGTCTTTGCTATGGCACATAAACTAAAAAAACGCACGGAAAATCGCTCACGAAAATATTTTGATGATTTCCGCTTACAACCAAGTCGTTGCTAGGGAAATGGTACTTCGTCGTTTTTCATCCCACGAAATTCGTTGACCATTCGTTCGAAAGCTCTTGATTTATCCAACCATATTATGTTAACTACTGCGAAGTGCGTGGCCAACAAGCTGAGTTATGAGCATGGTTATTTGAATAATTGTGTACAGTAAGGTGATCATTCTCAATACGAACTAAATCACTCGCGACGAAATTGTGGAAACCCATTTCAAAACGGAAGTTAGTGAAAAACGTTGTCTATTTCCACGAAAATGAAGAGTTACAATGTTAAATCTATTTCGACGGTTAGGCCATCATCAGTAACAAACAATAACAGTTATTGTTTGTTACTGATGATGGCCTAACCGTCGAAATCGATTTAACATTGTAACTCTTCATTTTCGTGGAAATAGACAACGTTTTTCACTAACTTCCGTTTTTTATCATTCTCAATAATTGATATTGTGAACATGATTGCAACCGCTTGTTAATTTCTGATGATTTCATTGAGCTGG
This sequence comes from Adelphocoris suturalis, assembly GCA_030762985.1. Classification (NCBI taxonomy): domain Eukaryota; kingdom Metazoa; phylum Arthropoda; class Insecta; order Hemiptera; family Miridae; genus Adelphocoris; species Adelphocoris suturalis. The sequence continues at coordinate 98,836,158 of CM061043.1, forward strand.
TGGTTCGATGATTTGATTCATAGAAGGTGATCCGAATATTGCGAGAACGGTTTAATTTGTGAAGCGGTGGTTAAATCATTAATAGGTAATTTCTATACTTTACACTCTAGGAAGCTGTAATTTCGTATGTAGCATCTTTAGGACATTTACTTGACGATGCCCAGGGTCCGGATCAGATGAGTGGCTCTTAGAGCTTGCATACGAGTCTAGGAAGCTGTAATTTCGTATTTAGCCTCATTAGGACATTTACATGACATAAAATGTCCCAATGTGTTGCAGACTCGTATGCAAGCATCTAAAGACATAAAATTCCTAATGTGTTGCAGACTCGTATGCAAGCGATTCTGATGATTATCGAATACAACCTTCTTTCACTAGTTTTTGTTGATATATTTTAAAATTAGTACCATTGTGACCTATTCCAACTACTTTAATCAAGTTTTTAGGAATACAGCAGTTTGATCTGGTTGGTTTTTATTTTTAAATAAGCCAGCACACCCTACAAATCAGGAAGTTATATTGCGTCACAGCTCCAAATATCACGTTTCTAGGTAGACGAAATATATCCGACTGTAATTTGACACTGGGTATTAGGTGAATAATCCCTTCTCTACTGGAATTTTTATTTATCAGCGACAAAACAGCGCTGCTTACGCACTAATATTTAGTTCCACGTAAAGACCCGTCTATGAAAAGTGGCATCTGGATTGGGGTAGTAATGATTGGAAACTCGATCCACCCGCTATTGAGAGAAAGAAAAACAAAAATTAATTACGGTTCGGAAGGGAAATCAACGCTGCCAGATCTGTTACCGTCACTCCAATGAAGCCAATAATTCGGCATTTTTCGTTTAGGTATATATATGTGCCAAAGTAAAGACATAAAATGTCAAAACAAAATGCCTCGCCGGAACTGTGAAAACAATGTTACCATGGTGACAACGCTTTAATTAGAGCTCAACTCTTCACCAGCAATGGAGTTGCTATTGTCATTTCTCCAAAACTCAAAGTTTTTTCACAATGGCGGTAGATGTACCCCATGGCTGTGATTACCCCACACACATTCAGGTCGCACCATCTGCCACGGTTCGATTCAACACTGATTTCCGATCGAAAGTGTCACCTTGCAATTTTATACTCCGCTAAAAAATCGAGTTTTTTCCATTTTAAATTATGAAAAGAATATGTCATTTAGCTGTCATATTTGAAAAAAATTGTGTAACTTCTGGTTTATCATTTTCAATAATGAACGTTTTAATCAATTAAGAAGAAAAAAATTGTAACACCCCTGAAACATTTTTGGTTTACGTTTCAAGAAACCAAAAATCGGATTAAAAAAATACTTCCGTCCGCCGTCCGCGGCTTTTCTCCAAAAATACTAGACCAATCTATATGAAACTTGT
>CM061043.1:98842559-99010506 GCA_030762985.1 Adelphocoris suturalis
TGTGACTTATTTGAAATATCAATTTCCCAACTGTAATAATGCTACTTAAGCAATAAAGTTATATTATTACAAATTTAAAAAAAATTCTGGAGGATGGAGTGATGTTACGGGCGGGCGTTGACTAGAAGCGCGATGTGATGATGCAGCGCGACCTGATTTTCCGGTCCCTTCCGTTCGGAAACATATAGATTTACGAGCAATACCTACCTAGTCTGTCGAGTCCAAGTTCCTACCGCGAACGTTTTCTCGCCCGTCTCTCCCACGTTGCCCAAGGTTGTGGTGAAATCTCTACATTACTCGTACTCAAATAAATAGCGATAAATAGTGGTCATATACGTGTGTGTTCACATCATTCACACAACATAGACAGTCGCCTCTATTTTATTGAATAATAAGACTTCTATCTTTCCTATGTGGTTCCCGCGTGTTTTGAGCCTACTGCAGTATAATTCCAACATGTGATCGGAAGGCCAGCCGTTAATAAGCCGAACAAAAGCGTCGCGTTACTCGGTGAAGTGAACAGGTGATTTTATAGTTCTTGAGGCGACTGTTCTTAGCAGTTCGAACTACGAAGATGCCTTCAAGATTAAGATATGTACATGTTATTTTTCATTACTTTCCGTAATAGTGGTGTTCATTGTATTCTTGAACATTTGTAGAACGAGTTTATAGTGCAATTTTTCAAGAAACGTCACGTTTTACGGGAATAAAAGGGTGTCCGCTATTGGGTTAATGAATTTGCAATATACCCCAATCCCGGACACTCCTGTCCGCCTTTGGATCAAATATGATTTTTTTGTTAGGAAGATTTTTTAACGTAAATCAGCTTATTCTGGACTGTGTGAAAGGGAGAAATTCGTCTCAATAAGTTATAATATGTCGGTCCAAAGTTGGACAGGGGTGTCCGGGACTGGAGTTTATGGATGTCCGCAATTGGAGATGGGTGCCCGGGATTGGATTTGGTTGATGTTCACGATTGGTCCCTCGAAAAAATAGAGCCAACGAGTGGGTATTTTCGCTTGTATTGGGCAATTTAATCTAATATCTTTTTACCAACCTAATTTAAAATCAGAATGTGTCGTTATTCACATTAGGACATTATTCACGTGGTCGAATTTCAAATCTGCCCCATACGGGGTGGTTTAGGAGAGGAGGGGGCAATGGGGTATCTTTGTCATTACTGAACAAACTGGGGATTTGATTGACGAGTATGTTCGGATTACTCCAATTCAAGTCAAAGACTACTTTTTTCAAATTTTTCAACTCTGACCCTCAATGGAGGGGGAGGGGGTGGGGGAGTTAATGCGTTTCGAACGTCACTGAACGAACTGGGGATCTGAGTAGTCGAATATGTTTGGAGTATCCTAACTTAAATCACAGGCTACTTGAAATTTTTCAAAACTAACCCATAGAAGGGGGTATTTTAGGGGGGGGGGGGGGGGGGAGAGAGAGAGAGAGAGAAATAGGGTATCTTTGTCACCACTGAAGGAATTGGGGATTTGATTGTCGGATATGTTTGGATTACTCTAATTCAAGTCAAAGACTAATTTTTTCAAATTTTTGAAATCTGACCCAGTGTTGAGGGGAGGGGTGGGGGTGTTAAAGCGTTTCGAACGTCACTGAACCAACTGGGGATCTGAGTGGGCTACTCTTTCAGAATTACTTTAACTTGGATCACAGGCTATTTGATAATGTTCAAGTCAACCAGTGCAACGCAAGGGTAAACCAGCTAGTTTATAATACATTACGAACTAGGCTGTAGTATGAAATCTAGTAAAATTGTGAAAGCTAAACTAGAATGTAAGAAATTATATCAATAAATCATTATTTTTGTTACTATAATGTGAGTACCTACTTGATGTACCCATATACCCTAATCAACCCTCTGCTTTATTCGTTACAGTACCAAGCACACGATTTCATCAGTTTCATCGCTAGATTTCACAAGCTTTTCTCATGATTAAATTTCTTCATATTTAGGTCCCATTCCAATCCCGTGGAATTGCGTCGAGTGCGTAGCTCCCCCACCGGCTCGCGGGCCCCGTGTTTACTTTACGTTATGCTCGCCGTGTGCCGCCACTTGGGTTGATAGAGAGGAGCGAAGGAGGCTGCAGTCGAGGCTCCTCCGGTCGGAAATTGAAAGTCCCTACCGCGGTAAATACGTGGAACCTGCCTTGCTAGATTCACCTCCACCGCAGTCATCTATAACGCGGTAGAGCGACGAGCAATTCTCCCTTCCCTCGTGCAAATAGAATACATACCTGTCAGCTATCTACGTAAAATTGAGTTTTTTTTCAGCCCTTTACGATTTTTTAGGGGGCCTTCAGGCCCTTCTTATATAGGTACCTCTGTCCTTGCTGTCAAGCTAAATGACTCAGTGACATTGTCATTTTGTATCATTTCGTCGTCCTTATGCAGGCAAGCGTAGTTAGTTTAGTACGATTTTGACATATTCCAGTAGCTGGAGCACCAAATGTACACATTTTGACAGAGTTATAATTTGTTCCTGATAGTACAAGTTTTGCTGAGCAAAACTTTTGATTTTTCAATTTCTACAAAAGATACATATAGCGATATAACTATCCAAGTAACCCATTAGTCCGTAAGCATGCAGCCTTCCATAGTTTTATCAACCGATATCTATTCCAATGAGTAAACAAAATTTATCAAAAGAAAAATCCATTATCAAAAGCATAGCGGTTAGTAATGGATATGGAGGATATCTCGTTGATACCATATGGAATAAGGTTCTTAGGAAAAAGTAGGGAAAAAGTTTATAATCTGGTTAGGGAAGATGTAAATTTAGGAGAAAAGCAATGGATAAGTATACCTTATTATGGGAAAATTTCTGATAAAATCGGCAAAATTCTATCATCGAGAGGTTACAAAGTAGATTTTAAAACTGAAAATAGTCTTAAAGCATTACTAGGATCCGTTAAGGAAAAAATCAATGTTCAGGATAAAAGTGCGGTTTATAAACTAATATGTTCTTCTGGCTACGAATATTGTGGTCAATCTGGTAGGAAATTCAGGGAAAGAATAGACAAGCATCAGGAGAATTTCAAAGAAAATGAGGGTAATTCTACATTTGCGAGACATCTTAAGGAATCCAATCATGGTTACAATTTTGATTTGACAGATAGACCGTTTGTAGAATTTCTTCATTTGCGCCCAAAGGGAGGTATGTTGAATGTACTTGAAAAATTCGAAATTATCAAAAGTGACAGATCTGGATCCCTCAATATATTTCACCATTGATAAGTAAATTTCTGTAAAGCTTGGAATTATCCCTTCAAACTGTTGAAACCTGTAATTCTAAATTCCTTCCCCTTCATCAGATTAGCTATAATCCCCCTTCACTTTGCTTGCACTTAATTGGTTGTACCTCCTGACCCCTTTCCTTTCTCTTGACCAATGGGGTTCAATCTCCCTTCACCTGTGACTATAAAAGCTGTGTCCTTTCTAATGTTTCTTCAGTTATTGTTTGTTACAGATGATGGCCTAACCGTCAAAATCGATTTAACATTTTAACACTTTATTTTTTCGTGGAGAGACAACATTTTTTCATTAACTTCCGTTTTTGTTGAACAGTTTAAGCTATAGAGCCAAGTTGTATTCTCATTACAACGGCCGTAGGAATTATTTAAAAACGTAGGTACTATGCGGACCCCTGGCAGTGGAGTCAGTTTAGCATATGCATTTTTTTCGCGTATAAACGTAGAAAACTACTCTTGTGTCAAAGTAACCCCCTTGATAGTATTTCTTAAGCTTGTTGCCAAGTGGCAGTTTGTTCAACAGGGAACCTCTCACTGAGAGAACAAGTGTCAAATGAAGTGACGGACTGCATCATGATGGCTGATTAAGCTCTATTCTCTCTTTTTCACTCTACAGTGATGAAATTTGGTTCGACTACTACCAGTTCTAGGATATAAACGTATTGGTAAACGATACATGCATTACAGAGACGTCTCTACGAGTGGATTTTATTTTGGTGAGAGTTAAAGTAAGAAGTTGAAGTAAGAGGAACAACAAAAATATCATGACTTGGCTTACCCCCCTCCCCTCCCCATTAACTCTCTCCACAGACAGCAAAATCCTATCGTAAAACATCCAAGTATGAAATTTGAAACTCTCAAATACTTTAAAACTAGCATTTTCTCCAAGACTACACCGAATTCATAATTGATTTTAAAAAAAGATCACGAAAATCTGACGAGAATAGACATCATGATTTATTTCTATTGCCCCTTCCATTCACCCTCTTCCATGATGAACTTCTGATATACCTTCCAAAACTAGACCGAATTCCTAGTTGAACTAGAAAAGAATCACGAAAATCTGACGATATTAGTTAAAACATCATGATTTATTATTATTGCCCCCTCCATTCACCCCCTTTCATAATGAAATTCGAAATTCCTAATATTCGCTCTAAAACTAGACCGAATTCATAGTTGAACAAAAAAAGAATCTCGCAAATTGGTCGAGATTTGTAGTTTGGGTAGCGTCTGAAAGAATCTGTAACTATCCCCTCCAACCCCCCCCCCCTCACCACCACCACCACGACAGTAAATCCAAAATTCCCAAGGTTTTTGCAGAACCAGACTAAAATTGTAATCGAATCAAATAAGAATCACTAAAATCGGTTGAGAGTTGTAGCCTGAGTGGCGTCGACAAAATTTGTTGAAAAGAAACCCTTCATTCCCCCCTTTTATTCCCCCCTTTCATCCATCATGGTATTAAACATTTCCGAGGTTTGTAGCACAACTAAACTAAAATTAGGATCAAACAAAGAAAGAATCTCGAAAATCGGTTGAGCATTGTGGCCTGGGCAGTGCCGACAAAATTTGTCACACACACAAACCCACACACTTTATTATTTCTTTTCTACAAATCTCCCCTCAACGGCGGAGGGGGCACACCATTAAATTTAAAAAATAAATAAAATAAATTGGGGAGGACGCACAGAATTCCCCGGCGCCGGCTCTGGGGATGCAGAAAGTTGCAGGAAGAGGAGGAAGAAGAAAGGGGTGAAAGGAAGTTCCCCTATGAAATGACCACCAGTTGAGGTAAGAGCCCCTGAGGACACGAGTGGTGATACCACGGAGCACTCCCGCTGATATACCCAACTCGAGTAACTCCGTGGCACATTTCCGCACTACACCCCGCGCCATGACACGTTCGCGGCCATGACCTTGATGTTATTGGTTGCCACTCCTTTTAGCACACACACACACACACCAATGGGTTTTTTTTTCCACTGATTCTGTTTTAGAACGGTCTAAAATGGATTTGTATGCGATTATTATTTTTGTCTCATGCTTGAGTTGTCTCCCACCCCTATCCCTCTGGATCAATTCCAATAGGCGTCCCCTTATTAACGAAGCCTTGCCTATAAGACTTAGCTGCAGAGGAACATCCTAAAAATGAAATGACAGCTCCATCGTTATCAGCCTGTTTGGATCTTCCATAATTTGATATCCCCTGCCCTATCCGTATGGTGAATTTTCAACGATTTCTATTCGACATGGAATCGATTGATACAGTCACTAGATCAGGAAAAATATTCATGTTTATTTACTCCGCTATTGACAGGCAAGGTGACCCAATATCTAATAAGAAATGTTATAATACATGAGAAATACAAAATTAATTTATCATAACAAAGACGGCATTGAAATTAATTGGAGACCATCTAGAAGCTAACCCGCAAAGTTTCTGTACATTTCATATGTAACTAGTATAGTTTGGGTCGTGTCAAGCATTTACCACAGAGAGATCGCAACGGAACCAAAATTGCAAACGCAAAAAGCTAGTAGACATTTATTTTGAAGTTGAAGAACACAAATTTCGACTTCTTTCACGATTATAAAGCTTCCCAATCTTCGATATTGAGGAAACAAGAAACGGTAAAAAAAAAGTTATGCCGAAACCCGGGATCGAACCAGGGACCTTTAGATCTTCAGTCTAACGCTCTCCCAACTGAGCTATTTCGGCGAGTTGTTCAAAGCTGATGATTGAGTGGTAGCTATTTACCGGCACCGTTATTGGATAGGCAAGTAGGTTGTTATCTTTGAATAGGTAAGTAGGTAAATAGGTAAACGTTAATTTGTTCGTAATAACCAGTGTTATCGTCAAATACGAATACGATTGTAATCGCGATAATTATTCGTTGATTCTGAGTCAACTGCGATTATATTCGTATTCGTCTGTCGGCGATTACACGAATACAACCCATAAAAATGCGTCACGGTCATTAATTTCAATAGGGCGTCCCTCCTATAATATGCAAAGCCTTCCTAATATTACCTAGCTTCAGAGGGACGTCCTTAAAGCGAATTCAACGATTGGAGCCCAGCTTATTTGTCTCAAATATATTTCAATAGAACGTCCTTCTGAAGCTAGGTAATATTAGCAAGGCTTCGCATATTATAGGAGGGACGCTTTATTGAAATTGATGACCGTGACGCATTTTTATGGGTTGTATTAGTGTAATCGCCAACAGACGAATACGAATATACCTAATCGCAGTTGACTCAGAATCAACGAATAATTATAGCTATTACAATCGTAGTCTAAATTTTCATACCCCCCTGTATCGCACTAGAACCTCCACCTTATTTTATACTCCTACCACAACCACAAATTACCTGCTAAACAATCCACTCCATAGAGCACAACGCATGATATTCAATATTCCTTCTGTCTCCGAGAAAATAGATATCAGCACAGTTTCCCTTTATCGTTTAAAAAAATACTTGATACCTACCTTATAATTAGAAATCCTTGTTTTATTTTTATCAGTCATTCTTTTGCGTTCCCTTATCAATATTTCTGTACCTTTATAATTTGTATACTAACATTTCTCTTGTAATTGGGCTTCAGCCCGTATGTTTAATAAATAAAAGTCGTATTCGACGATAAGATTATGCCCAACACTGGTAATATAATAACCAATAGGCGGTCGCCTGCCGTTTGTCAGTAGTTCAGTGCGAACGCTTGTACTACGAGTATAATAACATTTGAAACAAAACTATTCAGGTTTACAATTTTTGTAAATGCTGTGTAATGTGGGCAAATTTTGCTTTTACTGACAGTTGAAACAAATCATTTTCATGTTTTTTTATTTTAACAGGAGCTTAAAGGTAATAAGGCTCAAAACCTAATCCTCTAATCTAATAAATTTATTAAAATACTCGTACCTACCAGACAAAAGGTAGGCAGCTTTGTAGGTCAGTAAATCGCGAAATTAAAATGTTTCTGATGATTGACGGCCGTAAACTGTCCACTATCATAGTTTTATTGTACCTACTTACAAAAATTATACTTGGAAATTTTAACCATTTTCCTAAAGGTGTAGGCATTTGTAATAGGGTAATTTAAAGGAGTTGACCATGACACAGCATCTTCGTCTCCACATCATGTTATTATGGATAATATTTAGATACCTACTTACAAACAGGGTGGCCCCCCACTGGAAAAGTCAGGGAAAACCTGGAATTGTCAAGGAATTCTTTGCGGTCGGGAAAAGTCAGAGAAATGTCAGGGAATTTAGCAAAAACCACCAAATGTCAGGGAATTTTTTTAATGAAAACTTGGTGTAATAATTTAAAGCGTTTTTAGGTGTATTATAACTTCTAAACAATCAAACTTCAATAGCGTACTTTATCATACTAAGTACATATTATTTCATAGGTGAGTTATACGAATGATAAAATAATTATAAAAGAGTTGTGGTTTAACTGTTCAAAAGTTACAACGCTACACGCACATAACAAGTGAATGGATATGTCTTCGGCTTCCCTGGTAACTACATCTCTTAGAGTAAACCATTTGTGAGAAAAATCAACTGAGTATTGAACTAGGTAAGGAGAACAAACTCAGCAGTGTAGTGGATTGATCCAGCAAGAGTCTCAAAACGAGTTTGTATATGTGGTGAAAACCACCCCCTCTTGTCAACAGCCCTTTTCAGGGCTACCAAAAAGAGGTAGACACGACACACAAATATTTATAAGACGTCGAGTTATAAGTCCGTCAAACAAAATATTTCACCAGAGAGAAAATACGAAATTCTCTCTCAAAAGTGAAATATTAACTAATAACATACAAAGCGACCTCCCTAAACACTTACTGGGCGAGAGAGACGCGACAAGTATCTCGAACCAAGTCGCCTTGAATGAGAAAACTCAAACAGACAATCAAACGTCCTCTAAAACTAACAAGGACAATTCAAACAAGCCTACTCGCCAATCAGAAACACTGATTACACGAGAGACAATAGGCGAACCAACCAAGAGGCGGCAAGCAACCACCTCTGGTCCAGCAGCCACCCCGGGGACCCCGTCTGAACAACGGACGCAGGGAAAACACCCGAGGTCCCCGTCTAAACTCAAGGTCGTCGGCTCCGCGACGGACGCTCGTAAGCCACCCCCGGGGACCCCGTCGCAGCGACGGACGTGGGGAAACCACCCCGGAGGACCAGCTCAGCTATCATACTCGCAGATACTGAGAAAACAATGTGCGAGCCAATGAGATTACACAGTTGAATTAACGAAATTAAGCGGACCAATCAGGAGGCGGCAGGAGGCGGCCACCTCCCTATAATTACCCCGCTCGGAGCCCTCCGAATTCATTCCACTCTCCGCTCTCGACGACTACACTCCGAAGTACGAAGATTTCTACACGCTCTACGCTGACGATCCTTCTGCTCCCGAGTTCATCTCAAGAACGGCTTCCTACTGCTTTCTACAAGGCATACCTTCTCTCCACACAGATCTCACATTGGCATCTACGAGTCCAGTGATTATTCATCCTGCTCATTGCCCAACGTAGTTCTTCAGTCAGGACGCCACCCGGTACATCTATTGATATTCTCATTAGATCGTACACCCGCTGGGACGTTCCGAGACGTGTCGCCCAGGTTTCGTAGCACTAGGCTCGTCACCGACCGCTGTGGGCACGCCGATAAATTACACAGCTCATCCGCTCTAATTTATCGTCTAAGGAAGTCTTTTTCAAGACTACAAGGTAGGACCTTGACATCCGAGCAAAGGAAAGAAGCTCTGTCAAGCGAGTCCACCTTCCAAACCCTCTATTTCTATACGTAGAGGTATCGAAAACGAGTTAATAAACTCGGATATTTCGATGGAGCGCCGCCCGTCCTATTTCCTCATGCAAGGGGAGGCGGAACACGGCGCGGCCGGGCCTCTTAGCCCACGCAGCGCTACCTACCAGCTGCTCGACCAGCCCGCTGTTCCTAGCGACGGCCCAAGGCTCGATCCTCGCGACGAGATCGCCTTCTCACCTAACGTATTCATGAAGGAAACGTTAGATCAAGCCTCACCTACACAAAAGTTCGAGGATACCTTTCAGACCCGCTCTGAAGTCGATCATTATGATTCGACAAAGATTTCCGAATATCCACGATATTCTACACAAGGCTACCCGGCCGATCCGAGTGTCAAATACACTCCAAATGTACAAAAAACAAAGGATACTTTTCAGTACCTCAACCAAGCTCAACATATTCCTCCTACAGATATAAATCTTAGGCCGGAATATTACAAAACGGCTCAGTACCAAACTGATCGAACCCAGCACCCACTATGCGAGCCCAGTGCTCCACGCGGCTGCGACACGAACTATCCCTCAGTTCATCCCGCCAAGCAAGCTGACCTTGGCGATTTCGCTCACATTCCTTACAGGAATACCTCAGGGACTAACCCGCATAATCAGAATATAAATGTCCCACTTGGTCTACCTACACCAAGTAAAACATATTTAAATCCACTACAGTATACATAAGCTAGTTCTTATCAGGAGGTTTAAGGAGGGGGAAATTGACCCATTGGAATGTGGAGTCTTGTGTTATAAATTGACAGAGCAACTTTCCAACGAACGGTTTTTGTAGGATGGGAAATCAGGAAGTTATACTCTCTCTGGTAACGATTGGTAGTAGGTGAAGAAAAAGCGTGACATTTTTTGCTGTCGGACGAAAATTTTGAATTATCCCCAGGGCTTAGAAATCCATATGAGGAAAAATTTACTTCAACAAATAGGCTTCAGATCATAAATTGAGAGACCATAAAATATTAAATAAATTCCCATAGAGATTTCAAGGATTGGTTTAGAAAACCACAAACTTATTTCTGTTCTAGAACCAAAAATTTCAACCATGTATCATGTTTTCTCCTCGATATTGATTCGAAATTAACAAGCGGTTGCAATCATGTTCACAATATCAATTATTGAGAATGATCACCTGTGTGTAAACAATTATTTATATAACCATGCTCATAACTCAGTTTGTTGGACACGCACTTCGCAGTAGTTAACATAATATTGTTGGATAAATCGAGAGCTTTCGAACGAATGGTCAACGAATTTTGTGGGATGAAAAACGATGAAGTACCATTTCCCTAGCAACGACTCGGTTGTAGGCGGAAATCACTGTAACACTATATGTTTCGTGCGCGGAAAAAAAATTGACTCGCAAAATTTGCTAGGACCCCAGGGCTAAAACATGATACATGTTAAAAAGTCATGCGGCATGAGCGTATAGGTGAATTTTCGTAAATTATCGTATTACGTTTAGTTTAAATTGTCATGATATTTGAGCACTTCGAGGGCAATGAACTTGTTGAATATAAGTAGACTACATATCAGTAGTCTTTTTTCTTTCTCTCTTTTTTTCTTCTTTAAATTAAACGATTTCCGTTTTAGAATCATTCAAAATACAATAAAATGACGAGAAAAAATTTTTAAATTTGATATTTTTTGTCAGAAAATCTAAAGTTTGGTCAGGGAAATATTAGGGAAATTTAAAATTTCCACTTGGGGGCCTAATTTATATATATTGGTAAGTAATTCACGCATTGGAGGATCATTTGGTTTGCTTAGTGAAACTCCCATCCGTATACTCAGTGCAGTAGGTAGTAATTTAGTCTATCTTTCTGGGTAAATTGAGTGTTTTTTTCGTGCAATTTGGTGCGTCTGGCCGCGCTCTTGCGCCAAACTGATCGTCATTCACTATTTTTGCCACAGTCAGGAAATAATATACTTTCAATTAGTGAAACTCCCATTCATATACCCTTGCGGTTGAGTTTAGCACAATTTCGATGCACTCTGGTACGTCTGGGTGCGCACTAGCGCCAACTTGATAGTCTGAAGATATTTTTCCTCTATTCAGGTTGCAGTATAATTTTAATTAGTGAAACTGCCATCCGTATACTCAGTACAGCAGTCATATATCTTTCTGGGTTAATTGATTGTAATTTTGACGCACTTCGTTACGTCTCGCTGCACTCTTGCTCCAACCTGATCGTCTGGCAATATTTTTTTCCGCATCTAATGGTACAATATATTACTTTTGATTAGTGAAACTTCCGTTCATATACTCTTTTGCTTACGTTGAACACAATTTAAATGCACTCTGGTGCTGCGGTCTTGCGCCGAACTAATCGTCTGTCACTATATTTGCCACACTCTGGGAGGAATATACTTTTGATTAGTGTGACCGGCTGTCTAGTAGTTTTTATTGTGGGAATAGTCCTAATAGCTATTTGCTTCTTACTATCAAGGAAAAGGAGACAGAAGGTACACGTACTGATTGATGGTTTATTCAATGAAAGTAATTATTGTTCCAAGATTTTTACGGGGGTTCTAACTAACCTTGAGAGGGCTATACCAAAAGTTGGTTTTACAGTTTTAATAGAAACACCGCAAGGAATCATGATAGAGGATCAGTCAAAGGATCAGCATAATAGGATAAACAAATAGGGATCAAGAATGCTATATGAAATCGTATATGCGTAATTAGACTGATGAGAAAGATGGCTTTGAGTCAAGCTGGAGCTCAGGGAAGAGAATGAAGGAGGTCCCCCCCTTCTCGGACTCACCTAGTGTCGCATCTCTGAACAACTCACTGGTTGATCGTGACTGATAGATGGTGTGTGCCATCTAAGTCGTCACATTAGTGAAGCTTCCATTCATATACCCACTATTACGGTCGAGTTTAGCACAATTTTGACGCACTCTAGTGTGTCTATCTGGGTGCGCACTAGCGCCAACTTGATCATCTGGCGATATATTTCCTCTATTCAGGATTCAATAGCCTTTTTATTTGTGAAACTTCCATCCGTACGAGTAGGTACAGTAACAGTAGCCATAAGTCTATCTTTCTGGGTTAATTGACTTCTTTTAGACGCACTTTGGTGCGTCACGCTGCGCTCTTGCTCTATAACCTGATCGTCTGGCTAAATATTCTTTTCCGCATCGAACGGTATGATTTATACTCATTAATGAAAATACCATCCATATACCCTTACGGTTTAGTTTAGCACGATTTCGACGCACTCTGTTGCGTTTGGGTGCGCTCTTGCGCCAACATGGTCGTCTGGCACCATTTTCCCCACACTCCGGAAGTAACATACTTTTTATTAGTGAAACTTCCATCCGTATACTCAGTGCAGTAGTAATTTAGTCTATCTTTCTGGGTAAATTTAGTGCAATTTTCGCGCAATTTGGTGTGTCTGCACTCTTGCGCCAACCTGGTTGTTTAGCACTATTTTTTCCTCACTCAGGAAGGAATATACTTTCAATTAGTGAAACTTCCATTCATATACCCTTCCAGCTGAGTTGAGCACAATTTTAAATGCACTCTGGTGCATCGGGGTAGTACTTAACGACAACTTGATCGTTTTGCTATATTATTTTTTCTCTATTCAGTATGGAATACACTTTTTATTAGTAAAATTCCAACCGTAAACTCAGTGCAATAGTAATATACTCGCATCTTTCTGGCTCAATCAAGTTTCTGGGTGCTGGTTTCTGAGTTTTATTGATATTCGCGCTCTTTGGTGCGTCTGGCTGCGCTCTTGCACCAACATGATAGTGTGGCATCATTTTCCCCCACACTCAGGAAGTAATATACTTTCAATTAGAGAAACTTCCATTCATATACTCTTCCAGTCGAGTTGAGCCCAATTTTGGAGCATTCTGGTGCATCGGGGTAGTACCCAGCGCCAACTTGATCATCTCGAGTTATTTCCCCTCTATTCAGGATGCAATACACTCGTGCTTTTTATTAGTGAAACATCCATCCGTACACTCAGTGCAGTAGTCATATAGTCGGATCTTTCTGGGTCAATTAAGTTTCTGGTTTCTGAGTTTTATTAATTTTCGCACTCTTTGGTGCGTCTGGCTGCGCTCTTGCGCCGACGTGATCGTCTGGCAATCCCCCCCCCCCCCCCCCACTCACACTCCGGAAGCAATATTCTTTTTATTAATGAAACTTCGATCCATATACCCATGTGGTTAAGTTTGGTGCAATTTTTGACGCACATCAGTGCACTACCTTGAGGCTGTGCGCCAGGCTACAGACTGCCAGACGATCGATTTTGTTAACAGTAAGTACTGGATAAAACTATATTTTAAGATATTCAAACGTTCTATACCCTTCCGGTTAAGTGTTTGGTCGCTGGCTCTCGGCATATTAGTACCCCAAGCGGAAAACCTCAATAGTTCGGAGCCCCATTATCAGGACGGTCAAAAACCAAAACTTTATAGGTTTTCGTCTTTTCTGATCTACTTTAAAATTATCATATATTGATCTACCTAGCTCATTAGGAATCTCAACGCTTCAAGTACAGATCATTAGTTTGGGGACACCCTTTATGGAGAGCTAACTGGCGGATTCTGACAGACGCCTCCAATCGCGGACTCAACCTCTTGCGTAACAAGCTTTTTATTCCCTCTTTCTTTTAGAAACTGCCGCTGCGACAAGGCCGCAACACATCGCTGCCATTTACCCTCGTGACACCTTCATTTTTCTCCTGCCTTCCCGCCACTCTTCGAAAGTCATTAACTTACGCATCACGTTACCGGGTCCCTTTCCTCCCTTAAATCTTGTTAAGGTCGACCTTAAACCCCCCCTCCTCAACACCCCCTCATATACCGCTTTTGAAAATGTCAATTTAATGCCAGCCTCTTGAGGTTTCGTCCAGGCCGAAAAACCCCCTGAGCTGAAACTTTTTACTTTTTCCATTATAAGTTTTTCCCTTCATAAACCCAAAAGCCGGTGTTGGTAGGTAAGTATTTCCTCCAAAGCGCGGTCCACTTAGCGCCGGCAATTCACTTTAGTGCACTCGATTTATTCTCTGAAAATTCTCCACCTTCATGTAGATTACGGCCTTTTCCGTCATTGCGAAGTTTACGGTAAGAGGTTTTGATGAGCTGTTTTCAATTTTGAGTTCGTTTCATCGATGATTGAAAAAGTATTACATGCTAGTTCTTTGGTACCTAATTTATAATTTGGATTCAGCGAAGGTTGATAAAAATGATCCTCGCTTCATTACTAAAATTTATTTTGAGCAACGTTTCTTGACCACACCTTGACCTAATAACAGTAACACTTCAGTTTATAAATTATTCATTCAATTTAATTTAATTTTATTGTATAACCCGTAGGTATTACGAGGAGCTCCTTAAATACATGTTAAAAATAGCACGTGATATCTTGCCTTCGTTTCTGTCTCAACAAATAATGTTAGACTTTTACGTTTGATGTATCAAATAATTACTCATATTGGTCTACATAATTTAAATATAATAAATGAGCACTGCATAATTAACATAGATCACAATCAATAATGCCTACACTCCACTGCCAAATTTCAGTAATAATTCCGAGTCATTGCCAAAATTTCCAAAGCGGTGTTGATGTTTGTTCTATCTCATGTGATTTTCATCTTCTTCTTGACCTGCATTCTGGGAATGTTGGGAGGAGACGGAGGAGGAGTATTCAGATTAATCAAATTATTCATTCAGAGAACAAACAAACTACCTTTTAAAATATGAATATTAGTAAATACCTAATTTAGAGGTAGAGAGAAGCAGTTGATAGACACCGTTGTGGAAATAACGTCAGACCCGGTTTTTTTGAAATAGTCGATCCATGAAGAAAATGTTGCTCCCTGTGGTAGCTCCATAAATGTAAATCGCACACTAATGAGGATGCTAACGGCACTATCTGGCAGACAGAATTTATCCGAGGGATAATTTTATCAGCTAGGTAATGCGGCATTGATAAAGATTCACATTCTTTATCTGGAGTTTAGCGCTATAGGTACTCAGTATAGATATCCTGCAGTTGATGTAGACAATTGATAAACCGGCAGTAAGAGATTAGATAAATTAAGAATCTTCAACTAGTACTCGTCGAATATGCCTAATTATATTTTTCCAAATAATATGAAATTATTCCATCTAAAGGCTCAATTTTACAACATTCTTCATCCTGTTCGTAGCTCTCGAAAGAAACGTCCAGCTATGTGGCCTGACATCACCTCAACGAACCTCGCATTGAAGCCAATATTACGGGAAGAGCGGGACACTGTGGTTCCTCGAAAAAAAGTCCGAATGAGATTTTGTCTTAGTGTGTTCGTGTCACAAAGGCTGTCCAGGCGTGTATGTGTGTCACAAAAGGCTGAGGCGGGATGGTATCTTCCCCGCCCATTGTTTGAGCTCAGGTGGAAACTCAGGACGGCGGGGGCGGTCAAATGGGCGGCCGTGGTATCTCGCTCTTGGTTCTTTCATCGTTGCTATCTATATTCAGGCGGTAGGTTGTTGTTTGGTTTGCACGTTTGCAGATTAGAAAGGCAAAAGGTCCAGGGATCCGCCCTTCAAAGGGTCAATAGCTGACCCCTATCCCTGCAAGAGGTTTCGAAAACTGCCTTTTTCCCTTGCATAAACCATCCTTGTTTGTATGAAGGGAACAAAACGTTACCAACCAAAATGAAATACCTATATCGGAGCAGCTTGAACGTGCAGAGGAAACAAGATAAGTGGGGATTTCTGAGATCACAAAGAGAAATGTTCTCCAAGTTCCTCCTACGCTTTCAATGCCGTGGGATTCAATTGCGAAAGAGAAACATTTCTCGGATTCTTCTCTCAATGCCTCAGGCACCCTCTTAATGCCCAATAATAGGTAACTCCTTTACAATACTAATACAGGGAAATTCGGTTGGTTTAATTATTGTCACTGTTGTTCCTATTGTAATCACTGTTTTAGCTCATTTTCGTTGAAAATAAAGCTATTGCAATGGCTCCAAAAATTTTAAAATCAAAATTATCTAAAATTGTTTTAATTGAAATCAGTTTGAGACATTCTGTAACGAATCCTAGCGTAAATCTGTAACGAATCTCTAACGAACATTGTCAGGTGTGTGTGTGTGTCACAGGCACAGCCACCTTACAGACTTCCAAGACCATATTTGTAAACACGTCAATAGTTGCCTCCAAATCTTCATCATTTCCAAATCGTGCCGCCATGATTTCGTCCGCCACAACTACCTCCTCTCCAGCCACAGAGTCGTTTTGAGGAATTCCAAACAGCACCAATGATCTCCTCAAAAGCTCCGCTCCAAACATTTGCCAGTCAGCTTCTCTAACCTTAAAGCGGAGTAATCCATCAGTCGATGGCGCTTCCCCACCCATCCCAATGTAACAGGTCAACATTTTGTGATCAGATAATTGCTCATCTTCAGTAGTCCAATTGGACACATGTCGCACAATAGAGGCAGAGCACAGGGTTAAATCTATCCAACTACGCCCGTTTCTTGTCTCAAAGGTTGTTTTTCCATCGTCGATGTTCATTATATACGTAGTTTCAGATTATAGAAACTCCTCAACTACTTTGCCTCTCCATTGGTGATCGAATCAAACCACGAAATCGAACGACTATTTGAGTCGATACCAAAGATTATATTTGGTTAGCATCAAAATAATCACTAACAATTTGGAAGGAAAAACCAGCTGGTGTAGTTATTTCAACAACCACCATATCCTCATCTGAACAGTCTGTTGAGAGAACTGCATCCAATTTAGAATTTATCACTAATACTGCAGCTCTTTTTCTTCCTTCTCCAGCTTTAAAAACTCTCCATTCCTTGTTTTATCCTGAGATTGCATTTCTTACAATATAACTCTTGTAGGGCCATAACATCAATGTTACGCCTAACGATCACCTCGTTTAGGCAAACCGTCACCTCTTCACTGCGCTGTAGGTTTTAGCTGACCGCAAAACACGCCCGTTGAATGGATACTTCTACTGGCTGCCATTGTCCACTCCATAATCTATCAGCTGACGAATCTTATCAATACCGGCGTGATATGAAGGGCAGTTTCGGTCGAACGCGGTGTGTTTATGATCATATTTAAACTCACTTTTATGCATTCGGGCACTATGATTATTGCAGTTAATACATTTGTGATTAGTGGGGTCCGATTTGCGGGTACACACCCCGTATTTATGTTCTTCCGCACACACGGGGCACGTCAATCTTCCCCTACAGGCATCAGCCTTCCCGCTGTGAAAAGTGCTACAGTGAAAACAACGCCTCGAGAAAACATTATTACCGACGAAACACATAGAGAAACGAATTTTGATTTTGATTCCAGCGCAGTTTAGGATCAACCTCAACCACTAAGCTACGGCGGTTTTTATCGATACACTAGTGAGTAGCGTTTTTATTTCAAAATAATTATCGTCCTCTATCAGCCCGTCATTCTGGTTCCGTATAATTTCCGCCGCGTTCTCCTTGGTCATCTCTTCAGGAACATTATAAATTATCAGTCTTGGTCGAAGTTCTGGTACAGGGGCAGCCGTCAAGGCGTTTTGACATTTGGTATTGATAACAGATACAATCAAATCTGTCTCCTCCTTACTGCTTGATTGGACTATAATCCCACCATCTCGCGATGACGTCATACGGCTAATTCCATCTTTCAAATCAACGGGATTAATCGATCATTTAATCAAATTACGGGTTTCTTCCGATTTTATCGGCTGCTGCTCTGCATGAATCAGTTGATGGTAAAGAACTCCGACAGTGCTCTGAATCCCCATTTTCTTCCCAGTGGGTGGAATGGGCTTCAGAGGGCATTGGGGCCCGCGACTACCGCTATTTTCACGCCGTCCGGGTGGCCACATTGGCCACCTCGGTGAGGTGTTTGAGGAGTAGTCGCGGGACAGTGGACACCCTTTGCCGTGCCTGTCGGGGAAAAATGAGAATCTCTATCATGTGGTGCAGCAGTGTCCTCGTACTCACGGTGGCCGCATTCTACTTCACGATGCGGTTGTTAAGCAGGTAGTAGGCGCTTTGTCATCCAGCGGTTGGGATGTCGAAAGGGAGAGACTATACCACATGCCGAGTGACCGGGGAAAGAATCCGCAATGGGCATTGCAAGCCCAATGGGTCTGCAATGCCCTGGATGTCCAGTTTGTCAGTGGCAGCATGGACATGGAGCAGATCTGGCGGGCTAAGATAAGTAAACATGATAGAAATATCGAGTCAGAAAGCCGTCGTAAGTAACAAGTCTTGATTCTATCAATATGGATACGACCTAGCGGGTTTCTTATTCAATAGATTCACTTACCGCAGAAGCAGTCTTGTAGTAAGTATCGTGTCAAGGTGAAGACGCAAATAATTACACAATGAACCCAACTTCGATGATACTGATTTATTGAAGTAAATCAGATGTAAAAGTTTGATTCACAGTAACAAAAGAAACTATTTATAGATGCACAAACGGGAGCGTTAGCAGACAATACGGGGGCTTATAAGCAAAAGGGGCGAGATAGATTTTTATCTTCACAACTAGTTTCGCCTATAAGAGGCCTCTTCAGGTGCTACAAGGTCAAACAATATGGTTTTTATCATGGTAGATATACAGAGGGTTGTTCAATATTATACTAATTTACTAACTAAATAGTACAAGCATACATACAATTAGGGTAGAACCATACAACGCTGTTTTTCGTCAATTTTGCAGGGGATTTAATTCAGTCAGCTAGAATACGTCTATATGGGGCCTGAGAGAAGTCTAGAATGATGAATATCAAGTTTAAATAGAAAGTTATATGATGGGGTTTAGTGAGTTGCATATATATATATATATGTGTGATTGAGGTGGAGAGTCTTACCAATCTTGGGAAGATTCATGAAATCCTACATAGCAGTTAATTTCCCTATAATTTATAGGTATTTTTACAAAATTGTGAGTGATATGTGTGGGTTATGGCTTTTAAAATGGAGGATAAAGTGAATTTTATGGGAGAAATATACTTATCACTAAGAGCCATGTGCTAGCTGGATCTTCTGTCCTATGGAATATAGTGTTCAATGCAAGTAACTGTGGTATGCTGAGGTATTTTTTTTTTTTTTTTTTTTCTTTCTGATGCTAGATAGGGAGTAGCCCCTTACAAGGAATATAGTATCTGTAGTAAGTTATTTATAGTTATATGTTATACAAGTATTTATTTATTGGAAGTTATCCCTTGAGAAAAGATGGCTACCAACACGAAGAAGTATATTGTAGAGCAACTTTTGTTGCAAATTATTTGTACAATCGATTCCTGCCCTGTGGCAGGTACCAAAGGTTAGCACCCTGTATTAACACTAGACCTATAAAATAAAATCGGTGACTGTTGCTGTAGAATCTGCATAAAAAAACACTGAACTACGCCACTGATACTTACAGGTTCAATTTTTCGTTTCGCAGGTGATTCGAAAACGTGGAAATCCTGCTGCAACCACGCGGCGACAGACCAGTGCCTGAGCGGATGCGAGTTGGCAGAGACGTCTTCAGAGCTCGTCAACCACTGCAGACAGAGTGACGAGATGTACCTTTTCGACTGCGTGGAAATCAAACAAGTACCTTCTTAACGAAATTGATTGACCTGCGAGAGAACACATTTACTGTGACTCTTTGTCATTACTAAATTGATTGAAGTTTAAGAAAAGTATTCACTATTTTCCGACTATTGGGTTAACCCCAAGGTAATTTAAACTTTCCGGTTGTTATGATCGTGTCTAGGGGTGCACATCCAGAAATGGGTGTGCACCCTCGGGAGCCCGCCATGGTGGATCGGGTCCGGAATTGGCCGAGCCAAATTTTGAGTGGTTACAGAGTACCTATTTGGTCTGCAGCTGACATTTTAGTTTTCTTATGTATTCTATCTTTTTTATGACTTTTTGAAACATATTTTTTCCATAAAATTGTATGGCTGCATGTATAAATTTGTGCTAATTTGATCATTTGGGAGTTGTGAATTTGTATTTGTCATTTGGCTTGTTTGTTTTTGACTATTGTTATGCACTTATGTGTGATGGCAAATAAAACTACATCTCATCTCATCTCTTCCCCGGATCATACGCTATGCTTGGTGGCTTGCGTCTATAGCATAGGCGTCTGAAGATGTGTGAATAAATGGTGACCGGTTGTAGTACCATTGTTCCCACATTCATCCACACAATATCATTGGGAGGATAAGTTCGTTAGTCAGCTATTAAAAAAAGAAAAGAGAAAGTCCTAAGCACTAAATCTTGATAGAACATAGAACATAATATTTTTGCATCCATTAAGACTGTTAGTAACAGACTGTTAGTTTATGGTAACAGAAGTAAGTTATATTTATATAATCACTCAAATGACTTCAGCATTCCCCATTGACCCTCCCTCTCAAATTTCAGCTTCCTGCGTTGAATAGGAATGAAAAAGTTCCAGTCATGCAGCATGACTGTTTGAGAAAATTTTCGTAAATTATCGAACTATGTTATGTTACATTGTTTTGAAAATTAGGAAGTTCAAGGGAAAAGAAATTGTTAACAACCAATTTTATGGCGAAAAGCTCGTTCTTAATAATATCCTCCGATTCAAAAAGAGATTTTGGATTTTTAACTTTTCTGCAGTTTTTATCGATTTTTAGCACATTTTAATTAAATTCAAGTGCATTTTTTAGCATACATTTTTTTATGTTTTATTTTATAGTTATTAAACTTTATTTGAGCAATATTCTTCTAAAAAAATATAAATTTAACAATTTTTAGCCGTTTTTAGCCATTTTTAGTGTTTTTTTTTTTTTTTTTTAAGTACATTTTTTGAAATTTGACCAATTTAATGTGCTCAAAAATTTTTGGCCAACGAACTCATCCTTTCGTTTGGAAAGCTTGATTTTTTGGAGCAAGAACGTGATTTTTCTCTCAATCCTAAGGAGCGTTATCGTCTGGAATGACACATACAAATATATTATGTATTATATATATATATATATATATATATATATATATATATATATATATATATATATATATATATATATATTGTTAGGGAGTTGGATCATGTGTTTGTTTGTTTGTTTAGTTCCCAAGTCGAGATTTCCTGTTGTCAACAGTTTCGAGTTGTAGTTTTGTTCTGACTGAAAGTTTCGGAGATTAAAAAGTTAATTTATCGAATTATTGACTATTTGTGAAGTTCCTAACAAGTGGTGTCAGAAGTGGGATATAATGAGTGACCGTGAAGAACGCCACGAGGATGTTGAGGGACGATGCATGCGTAGTGGAAGAATTGTACCTAGTGACACTCCTAGGCGGGTTCCGTCCCATGATTCCATTCCAAGAGAAGAAGATGTGGGTTTGCAAATGGACGATTCAATGGTGGGAGTAGGCCTTGGAGCGCTTACAGGCGCCTTCCAAACCCTCCAACTGAATATGGAGACCTATCGTCAGGCAATCAATGCCCAGTTAAGAGAATTTCACGAGGACATGATCCAGGAGTTGAAGGTGTTGCGTGACGTCAACCAGCAAAAGGACAGGAGACAATTGATGAATGTTCGTGGGGAGACGGGGGAGGAGCAGCATCAACTGAGTAGGAGTCAGATAAAACCCGGGCGGTATGATGGGACAGCATGCGGGGGCGATTATTTGTTTAAGTTTGAAAGGATAAGTAGGGCAAATGGTTGGCAAGATGAAGAGAAGGCAACACAGCTTATTTCTGCACTGCAGGAGTCAGCTCTAGCAGTGGTTACCAACCTGGGCTCCGACTCTTCCTATCAGGAAATGATAGAGGCTCTAGAGAAGCGTTATGGAAAAAAGGGAAGAGAACATCTATTTATGCACCAGCTGAGGGGAAGGAAACAAAACCCAAATGAGGAGTTAACAGCATTTGCTGCACATTTGGAGTCATTAGCCAGGAGGGCCTTGCCAGGAGCCCCACCAGCCATTGCTGATGCTATGGCGCTCCAACAATTTTATGATGGCATACGAAGCTGCGAGTTACGGAAGATGGTGCTGGCTTACCCAACAACAACTCTGCAGGGAGCTGTTAGTTATGCAGTGCAGGCAGAAGCCAACCTTGTGCGAGCCAATGTTGGTTGTACTCAGTCATCAGTGCGGTTGGTGGATGAAGAAACAAGGGAGTCAAAGGCGGATATGAAATTGGTGAGGCCAGTTCTGTCTCGACCAACAGTCGGGGAGCACGCCAGATGTTACAGCTGTGACGCTAAGGGGCATTTAGCTCGGGATTGTCCCACTCGCCAGTGTCTAAGGTGCGATGCCTTTGGGCATAGTGCATTTAACTGTCCCACACGTCACCAGTCGGGAAACGGACGACGGTCATAGACAATGGGGTGCCTGTGACCCAAGACAAAAAAACACCCCACAATCACATTAGAACAATATCAGATGACAAACAGATTCAGCCAATTGTTTACAGAGTGAGTTCGACCGCCTCCATCATTGTCAAGGGAACTATTAATGGTAAACCCTGCGCGATGGTAATAGACACAGGTGCCATGGTTACCATTGTGC
Source organism: Adelphocoris suturalis (assembly GCA_030762985.1). Classification (NCBI taxonomy): domain Eukaryota; kingdom Metazoa; phylum Arthropoda; class Insecta; order Hemiptera; family Miridae; genus Adelphocoris; species Adelphocoris suturalis. The sequence goes on from CM061043.1 coordinate 98,865,206, forward strand.
GTAGGGGTGTGCTATCAGTGGGTGTTTCTGCTGAATCCACCAATCGGCCAATAGTATTACGGACAGTAACTGGTGCAGAATTCCCAGTAGACGGTCAGCTGGATGTGCAAGTGGGTTTAGGAACTGGAGGGACTCGAAGACATACGGTTTTGGTGGCAAACATTCATGATGAGTGTATACTGGGGATGGACTTTTTGGCAGCAGCACATTGCAAGATTGATGCAGCTACAGCTGAGGTTACCATGGGAGCCTATGAAACTACCTGTGAGACTTTCAGGTCTGATCCACAAAATCCAGATGGTGATATCCAGGAAGTGAACCAAGTTGAGATTGAAGAAGAACGGCGAGCTGGAGGTCTGTCAGAGCTAGAAGAGAGGGAAAAGGTCATTCCAGGCCAGACCACACAACATGTGGAAGATCTTATTCAACGCTCAAGACAAGGTCTAAACAAAGATCAGCAGGCGAGAATGGCCAAATTGGTGAGGCAGTTTTCTGACATCTTTGCAGCAAAGGGCAGTGGTTTGGGAAGAATTGCGGGTGTTGAACATGAAATTGTTGTTGAGCCAGAGATCCCTATACGTCAAAGCCCGCGAAGGATACCACCACACCTTCTAACTGAAGTTGATACACTGATTGAAGACATGGGAAGGAAGGGGTAATTGAACCATCTGGTAGTCCTTGGGCCAGTCCTATAGTCCTCGTCAAAAAGAAAGATGGCTCAAAGAGGTTTTGTGTTGACTATAGAAAACTAAATGAGGTAACCAAGAAAGATGCACATCCCCTGCCACATATTGACGACTTACTGCAGGCAACTACAGGAAGTTCCTGGTTTTCATCTCTAGACCTCAAAAGCGGATACTGGCAGATCCCAATGAAGAAGACAGATCGCCAAAAGACAGCATTTTGTACGCCTCGAGGGTTGTGGCAGTTTTTGGTTATGCCATTTGGATTGTGCAATGCGCCAGCCACCTTTCAGAGGGCGATGAACAGACTGCTTCACAGTCTCATCCGGAAAGGACGGGTGCGGGTATACCTTGACGATGTGCGGGTTGATGCAGGAAGCTTTGAAGAAATGTTGAATTGGCTCAGGGAGGTTTTCCTGGTCTTCAGAATTAATGGCCTCCAACTGAATGCCAAGAAATGTGAACTGTTCCGCCGTAGCATATCCTATCTGGGACATGTTATATCTGGTCAAGGTGTGCAGACAGATCCAGCAAAGACTGAGCACATCCTGTCATGGCCCACCCCAACTTCAGTGAAGGAGGTGCATAGCTTTGTTCAGTTTTGCTCCTACTACCGCCCATTTGTTCCAAATTTTGCTAGCCGAGCTGAACCTTTATACAAACTGGAAGGGACCAAAGATAGCTTCAGATGGACAACGGAGTGTGAAGCAGCCTTTGGAGACTTGAAGAAGGCACTAACAGAAGCACCTATCTTGGCTCATGCCAGGCTCGACTTACCATTCATTTTGGATGTTGATGCAAGTGGACGTGCACTGGGTGCCGTATTGTCACAGAAACAAGAGGACACAGAGCGAGTGATAGCCTACTACAGTAGATGCCTACGACGTCCGGAAAGAAACTACTGTGTTACAAGGAAGGAGTTGCTGGCCGTAAAGGTGGCCCTGGAACGTTTCCGTCATTATGGGTTAGACAGTGGTGTACCAGTGACGGTGAGGACAGATCATGCTTCACTCCAATGGTTAAAGAATTTTAAGCAACTGGATGGACAGATGGCTCGGTGGGTGGACACATTGTCATCATTCAACCTGAACATTGAATATCGGAGAGGCAGTGCTCATGGGAATGCTGATGGGCTTTCAAGACTGCCCTGTTTGGCACAGGAGTGTAAATATTGTGCACGGCAAGAAGAAAAGGAGGGTGTCCTGGCCAACATACAGCAGGTTAGGCTTGAGACAGAGGTATCTTGGAAGGACGAACAGTTAAGAGACCCAGAGCTACATGAAGTCTACCTATGGTTAAATGAAGGCAGCCGGCCAGACTGGCAAGCAGTAGCAGCACATGGGACCACTGTTAAATCACTCTGGGCCATGTGGGACAGTCTGGAACTGAAGAATCAGCTCATATTACGAAACTGGGAGAATGAAACAGGTACCAAGAAGATTCAACAGATTCTGGTCCCACGGCAATGTCGACAGATGGTACTGAGAACAGTTCACAACCTAGGTCATTTCGGTGCACGAAGGATGATCTCAGAGTTGCGAAGACGTTATTACTGGGTAGGCATGCACCGAGACGTAAGAGATTTTGGACATGCATGCATCATCTGTTGCGAAGGGGGAAAAGGAAGGAACAAAAAGGCAACCTTCCAGAAATATTTGATTGGTGAGCCCTTTGACCGTGTGGCTGTCGATGTCATTGGACCTCTACCGCGCTCATCAAGAGGGAACAAATTCATTGTTGTCGTCATGGACTACTTTACGAAGTGGCCCGAGGCGTTCCCTACCCCTGACCAGCAGGCTGAGACAGTGGCACGTGGTATTGTTGATAATGTGGTAGCAAGGTTTGGCGTTCCTAGAGAGCTGCACACAGATCAGGGCCGGAATTTTGAAGCTGCCGTATTTGAGGAAACCATGAAGATTTTGGGGATACACAAGACCAGAACGACAGCTCTCAGGCCTCAAAGTGATGGACTTGTTGAACGGTTCAACCGTAGTTTGCAAGACATGCTCCGTAAGGTGGTCAGCAATCACCAACAGGATTGGGATGAACATTTGTCTTGGGCTCTTCTTGCCTACCGATCTTCTGTTCACCAGGCAACAGGGTTTTCACTAGAGCCGGAAAACTATCGATAGTGCTATCGATAACTATCGATAGTCTACACTATCGTAAATTATCGATAGTTGACGGTTTGCAATCGATAGTTTTCGATAGTGGAGGTAATCACAAATCTGAGGTTATAATGCGTATACGTTTCTCTTCTTTACATAAGTTCTAATTGATATAATAGTTTTGTGTTTCTAGGGCATCTAGGGTTGTGTTTAATTAATTTTGTGTTTCATTATTGCATGACAAAATGCCGAAACGTAACATTTCTGATGTATGGAGGTGGTTTGGCAAGAGTAATGATAAAAAATTTGCCAAATGTAACACGTGCGGCAAAGAATATAAAACTAGTGGCAACACAAGTAATTTGCTTGACCATGTTAAAAAAAGTCATAGTGAATTACTGTATATGTAATGTAGATATGTTAATTTTCCTTAACCAAAATAAATGGTTAATTTTATAACTTTTTAATGTACCTACCTACATATTTTTCATGAATAAAAAGTATTTTCGCATTTAATAAGAACTGTGTTGTATGTTGAAGCTTTTTTATTGTAATGAGCCAAGAAATTTATAAAAGGGTATTCATTATGGTTGAATATGTTATTACGCCAAGGCTTGATGACGATTGCCATACCAATATATGAGTTAAATGACCAAATTATTCAGAAGACTAATGTAAATTTAGCATTTTTTGAAACTATCGATAGTTATCGATAGTTTGCATAAAAATATCGAAAACTATCGATAGTGTAGACTATCGATAGTTTTCCGGCTCTAGTTTTCACCTGCCATGCTAACATTGGGACGAACGCCCACCTTACCGGCTGATCTATTGACTGGAGTAGCCCCGACCCATGTGACGCCTACAGACTACGCAGCTGCACTGAAGGACACGTTGAACGAAGCTCATCAAGTTGCCAGGGAGACTCTGGGGAAAGTGGCAGAAGAAGCGAAACGAAGGTACAATGTGAGGGCAGAGCTACCGATATTTGAGGTGGGAAAAAAGGTCTGGCTGCATGACCCAAGGAGGAAGAAAGGGTTGAGTCCAAAGCTGCAGCGACCTTGGGTTGGCCCTTGCACTGTTCGGAAACAACTCACAGATGTGATTTTCCGAATCCAACTCCCCAGTAAGAAGCATCGGGTTGTTCATGCTGACCGGCTCCGACCCTACTATGAGAGAAAAGAGGATGAAGGGGAATGGTGTTAGGGAGTTGGATCATGTGTTTGTTTGTTTGTTTAGTTCCCAAGTCGAGATTTCCTGTTGTCAACAGTTTCGAGTTGTAGTTTTGTTCTGACTGAAAGTTTCGAGATTAAAAAGTTAATTTATCGAATTATTGACTATTTGTGAAGTTCCTAACAATATATATATATATATATATATATATATATATATATATATATATATATATATATATATAAAATCCAGGGATCGTTTCAGAATGCCTCAAAAGGGATTTCAATGAAGAAATTTTTCAAAAATTTTGATTTTAAAATTTTTTGAGCCATTGCAATAGCTTTATTTTCTACGAAAATTTGCCAACAGGGCCCTTCGAGTAATGCACATAAATATCACTCAAACCTATTTTAACCATACACTTCGTTTTGGAAAATCTTTCTATTTCAGTGGATTAACAGCAAATATTGTGAACAGTTATTATGGTTTCAATTTCTCCAGAATATTTCTGGTTAGCTTTTTTACTCATGTGATGGAAACTGGTGTAAAACTCGTATTTCATTAAAAATGCCTTGTTTGGCTTACCGGGTCCCTTTTCAATGTTCATAAATATTGCCTCGCTTATTGAAGTGTGAACGGATGTATACACAGTGTTGGTGTTGGGTGATTTCAACTTGCTAGATGGCACCTACATACCATAATAGTCTCGATATTGGTTTGGTTATTGGGGCGCGGAGAGCCTCCGGCAGTTTAATCACAACATACCAGTTTGTCGAGATGAAATAGAATTGAATTGACAGGGATTTGAAAACGGGCCGGTTGAATCCCGCTCTTGTGGTGGACCCCGGAGCACCAATCATCAGAAAACAGTCGAAATAGAGAGGCAAAAAAGATTCTGAAACATATTGGTAATATGAATGCATTACAGAGACAAATAATGGATTTTATATAATTTTGGTGAGAGTTAAAATAAGAGAAAACTCGGCCCTTCGGGCCTCGCAAGGGGCTCCACCCTTTGACCATGCCAGGCGGGCTTCGCCCCCCAGGACCCCCCGGTTGCTTTCCGCTTTGAGCGTTCGGCTAGAATGCTAAAACATTGAACATGCTTTCTTCCTGCTAATTCGTAAATGAAAATAAATGTAAAACTACGACATAAATGTTTTACTAATCGAAATTAGAACAGAGTACCTAAGAACCTGGAAGAGTAGGTAGGTAATTTTCTGTTATGGTGCGCATCTACAGTTACTATAATCATGATTAACTTCTCAACCAATTGACCACAAAACAAGCGGCATTGTTTACTATATCCGTTTATAATATGAATAAATATAAAACTACGACATGAATAGAAGAACAAATACGAAAGAAATGCGTGATAAATCGAGAGCTTTCCAACGAGTGGAGAACGATTTTTGTCCGGTGAAAACTAAAGAAGTTTCATTTCCCCAGCAACGGCTTGGGTGTATCCGCGTAACTTTTTCGCTAATTAGTCCAATGTTTTGTGACACATCCGCATAACGTTAGTCCAAAGCTAAAGCATGTTCCATGCTGAAATTTCGTGACACATCCGCTTAGCTATCTATACTAAAACTATTATTATTTACTTCACCAGTATTCGAGTAATTCTGAGGTGCCCAGAAGTGTTACATTTACAGGAAGGTTAGGCTGGTGTCGTCTGCCTTTAGGTCCCCAAACGGGTGACGTTAAATGAGCCATTCTAACGTATGACATCAAGGTCACGTACTCTTGGGTACGTTAGGGTGACGTTAAGGGTACGTTAGTGGTCACCAAACACTCTCTAGTAAGAATGAGCACGTTTGTGTTATTGACAATTGGTATCCGTCTCTGACGTAGGTGGGATCTCCCTCTGTTGAGAGGAAGTCGTGAATAACCCGACAGGTCGGAGTATTTTTACTAAAGGTGATTTACGGGGGCGGCTCAGACATTGTGACTACATCGCGACATGCCGGTGTATCACTGCCGGCCCGGTAAGCCACCTTTCGATTTCAAGCCCCCCCCCCCCCCCCCCCCTCTATCTTCTCACGGCGGAAATGAGATCTTCAAATATATACGACCGATATATATACGGGGTGGATCTGTGCTCACGATATTTTGGTAACGTGAATCGTCCATGATGGGATATAGATCTCGCATGAAATTGATGGCCTACACCACAACATTGCCTACTTACGAGGACACGCTTTTATGAGCGATTTAATGCCAAAAGTATTAGTGTAAAAATTACCCTACTTTACAAAATTTAGGAGTGGTGTTGCATCCGGAGCCTGTCGGTTTCGTACGTTATTTGATGTGCTGAATAAGCGTTCCTCCCAATTACGAGTACACGCTTTTATGAGTGGTGTTATGCCTTAAATAATAGTGTAAAAATTATACTACTTTACAAAATTTAGGGGTGGTATTGTATCCGGTCGGAGCCTGTCAGTTTCTTACGTTATTTCATGTGCTGAATCCGTTTTTTTTTTTTTTTTTTTTTTTTTTGCACAAACTTTTCAGGATTTTTCATTGAACTCACTTCCAGATTAAATGCCTTTCAAAGGTGCCTGATTTATGTAAACTTTACCTCCGATTCCAAATATTACCTCAATTTTTCTATTGTACCGCTTCCAACCCCCCGTTTTCTCAAAAAACTTGCAAAAAGGGTAGGAAAATCCCAGCTTTTTGTCATTTTTTTTGCATATTCCATGAGCTAAGATTAGAAAATTAGGCCTGGAAAAATTCTTTCGGATCTACGTCTTGTAGAGGACATTCCTTTGCATCGAATGAGACCAACCACACGTGTTTAGGTCTGAAAATAACGGATTTATTTTGTCTGACGTTACAAATTCACGACCCTCGACGAAACCGGGTTCAACTATCAGCCCATCCTGTCTATTGTACTTTGGGAATCAATTCACGTTGTGTCTGCTAATACCAACCAAATATTTGTCCATCTAGCTGTTATGTGGGCCGCTCAAGTCGATTGGATGAATAGATTAATAATAGTGAGCTCTGGGTTTTCTGAGGTTTGTTGACGTAGGTATGTTGTAGCCACTTTTGGCCCATAGACTCAAAATGGCCATTTTTTATCTTTGTATCTGCCATCTTCATGCCACTTGTCGCCCTTGTTGCTCTTTTCAATTCATAAATGTGAAGCCAATGCGCGCTTATCAAAATATTCCTTCCTCAAAAAATTGTGGTGCAGTTTCCGCAAACTTGAGGGTACTGGCTTCCAAGTAACTGATAAGAAAACTACATTTTTCCGCTGGTGAAAACACAAAGTTTTTATGAATTATTAATCATAAAGAGCAATGTTACCGGGAAATTCTTCCAAGCCGCCCGAAAACATCGATACATTCGTCGAAGGAAGGGCATGAATGTTGGTTAGAAGTAGAGAAAGTAGTACTTGGGGTCGAAGTGGTTTGAGTTTAGGCAAATATTTGTTTCGAACAGCGAGAATCGAAAAGTTGAGTTCATCTAAGGTTTCTCTTTTTCCGTTATATTTACCTCGAAGTTCTTGTTCACAGCACTCGCTTCTGGAATATAATTAGTGGAAGAACAAAAATTTAACATCCGACAGTTCTGTTAGTAATGGACATAGTTGAAGTTTTATTAGTTTCACATGCACTTTATTTGGTAGCCCTTCTACGTAGATAAATAGCCTATCTAAATTTGAATAAATATAAAAAATTGAAATAAATACCTAGCAATATTGTTTTCCAAGATTTCATGTGAAAATAGGAACTGTAAATGTGCGAATTCTTGATGAAACTGGAACTACTAATGTAAACAGTTCGAGAGGGAACATACCCACGGTGGGTAACCCACCCAATTGACGGGAAAAACAAATACGTACTAAAATTTAACATTCGACAGTTCCGTTAGCACGGAAATGTTCTTAAAACTAAACTTTTCGTGGTTCCATATAAGGTTCCGCGTTTGATAGTCATTTCCAACAGAAAAAAAGTCTGCCAAGTTGGATGGGCAGTATAACATCCTCACATATTGTAACATGGGCTGTAGATCTCGATGGTATCCCACTATATCCCATCGCATCTAAACATCCCACACCGAGCGAGCGAAGCGAGCAACATCCCCTAAAGACGTTAAACCTACCTTTAGTGATCTACCGTTTCCAATCGTTCTACAAGTCCCACTCGACAGTAAAAGACCATTGCATCTACGAGTACACAGCCACACCGAGCAAGCGAAGCGAGCAACATCCCCTACATGTTTTAATTGGAACAGACCCCTGCAGGGGGGTCCGGGGGTGTGTTCCAATAGGAAAATGTGTTCCAATAAATAGAACCATGGGCTAGAGAGCGGGAGGGGGGTGGGAGCCCTTTTTAAAAGTATCCGCTGCCACATTAAAATTTGATCGAGAACACACCGTATGTCGGCGACAAAGTTACGTTTCAGTACCCGCTGAACACGATGGTGCCGCCAAAACCGCTGAAAGATGCCGTCTTCCCGGAGTAATGCGGGGAATGCGGGAAATTACGAGAAAAAAAATGCGTCTAGCCGTTCTACGCAAATAAATGGCCTATCTTTATTAAACCCAATAAACTTTTCGTGGTCCCACATAGAAAACGCAGCAAATTATTACACAGCAATTTATTATTTTCGTTTTGCCCTTTTTAAAAGATTTCATTTTTTGTTTTTTCTTTTCGTGGCTATACATAATCTTAATTGGATTGCCCTTCTATGCAGAGAAATGGCCTATCTCGATTAAACCTAATAAACTTTTCATGGTCCCACATCCCATCACATCTATACAGCCCACATAGAGCGTGCGAAGAGAGCTAGACAACCCACCTCGAACGAGCGATACGAGCAACATCCCCTACATGTTTCAATTGTAATACACCTCAACGAGGGGGTCCAGGGCTGCTTGCCAAATTTATCTCCAATCAAGACGACGGCAAGCTTCCCGTCTTTTCTTGCTTGATACATTTTGGGCAAGAGATTCTTCCTAAATTACCGTGTTCCTGATCGAACTTCATTAGAAAATTTCAAGGCTCGTTTGTTGTGAGCATCCAAGTTTATAGATTAGATAGGTAGATTGATGTTCATCTTATCAACGACCAACGTCCATCAGCACAACGTCCGTCACCTGTAAACCATCGCCGCCCCTTCTTCGCTTCCCCAATATTCTCAATTCGACTGCGTCCAATCTCCCCAGTTCAGTTCCCTGCTAGCGGTCAAGGCCGAACCTATGCCAAAGCCAAGCGCATTTCTACGCACGTGCAGTCTGCCAATTTCATTTTGCCTACCTATTCAGCAATCTACTTATTGCGAATCACACCTCTTCTGTGGTCGTGGATTTAGACCAGCCATCTCCATCCCAAACGGAGCGCCAGGTCCCGAATTTGAGCTGGCCTTGCGAGGAAGTTAAATTGCAAATCAAATACGGTAAGATCTTACCATTACGACCCCCCTTTGAACATCGTCACACTATAACCTACCATCACCACCCTCACGAATTCCATACCACCAGCATCAGGGCCCCAACAAGCGCTTTAGTTTTACCATTAATTATTTTAGCACACAGATTTATTTTCCTTTACTGCAATTTCTTTGTTTCTTTTTACTTATTTTAAATACAAGAGGTTTGGGAGTACATTTAACACCTTGAAGTTTTATTCATTTCATATTTCCGATAATTGAAAGGCACTAAGTCAAGCCATCTGCTGTTTATTTCTCATTTTTTAATTTGCTAGGTCCTTCGTCAGCACCTATGGAGGTTAGTGTGATTAGGGAAATTGAAAACACCCAGTTTCAAATCATCTAACCATTTTTGGTTACTTCGAGCCAGATAATACCTATTTTCTACCTTTATGCTAAAGCTCTGCTGAGTTCATGCCATTTACACGTACACATTTGCTCATTTACGCTCATTGATTTTGTCATTTGTAATTAATAATATTTACTCATTTTGTATGCAGGATAACTTATATGTACCTTCTTATAGGTAGCATTATTTCATTATTTTATTAATTCATTCTCATTCGTATTTAAGTGATACATTTATTTAATTGTATATGAGAAATTTTCGTTCATACATTTTTTACAAGCATCTGCGCCTTTAAAATTTAACAATTTTATCTACTTTATTGAAGTGGGCATTCATCCAACTTCACATTTTCCTTAATTCATGTTGCACACATAACTTTTTTGATCACTTGTAATAAGAGCTTTTCCTTGCAATTGCCATAGCTTTATCCCATCCTCTTAACTCCTAACTTTGGATTTTCCCACTCCTGACTACAATGCCGACGCTCACGGCTGAAGAACAGTCCAAGATTTGGATTAAAAAATTATTTACCGTTGCCAAAGACATTCAGACCATTGTACAAGCTGGGAGGACGCTAACCAAAGACGCTCCCAAAATAAACGCATTCAAGGGAATGTTTCGAACATTGCCAGGGTTCAACGCACAATTCGAGGAGCTAATTGATAAGTTAACTGCTTTGCATATCTCCGAGGAATCCCTTGCCGAATTCCCCGATAGTAATACGCAATCCACAATAGACGCCGTGAAGAAATATTATTTTGAAATTCACGGTATATATGAATCCTTGACTCCTTCATCGCCGCCATCAGTAACGGGACCAAATGGTACAATTATGATGGATCAAACTTTAAGTGCTCAAGTTCCACGTCAAGCGCAGCTCCCCAAACTTGAAATTCCTACCTTCAGCGGCCAAAAACTTACGGACTGGCCCCTTTTCACAGACACTTTCCAGTCTATGGTACACAATGATAATAATCTTTCGCCCATTGCTAAATTTCATTATTTGGTTCGATATTTGTCCGAAAACGCTCTCTCGGTGGTAAGATCTATTCCTCTTGAGGGAAATAACTATGAGATGGCTTGGGAAGCAGTACTACAACAGTATGATAAAAAACGAAAGTTAGCTTCTACGTACATGCAACAAATTCTGTCGTCGCATAAGTCAACTGCTCAGTGCTTACAGCATTTTCTTACAAATGTAGCAGAACATGTAGCAGCTTTGAAAAATATGAACATCCCTGACACATCGGATTACATTCTGTTCGAGCTAGCCATCAGGAGCTTGGAACCAGCTACTAGGGAGGCATTTGAACTAAAAAATTCGGAAACAGAATTTCCTAAATTTGATACCTTGCTAAAATTTGTAAGAGATAGACATCAAGCTCTATTGTTGGTTCCGGAAGACAAGCCCCATAGTCAAACAATCCCCATTAAACCACAAAGCCCAGCTAAATTTCAGCCTAAAATAAATCAAAATTCGAAATCATTTTTCACTCGACAAAATTCTCCAAGAACTGAATATAAAGGGGAATCTTACAGTAATTCGCCACCAAAGGTTGAAAAATCTCCAAACATGAAAAAGGCATCATTTTGCTGTTTTATTTGCTCTGCTAACCATGTCATACATCTTTGTCCGACATTTACTTCTACCGATGCTATAGGCAGACTTCAGCTTCTAAAAACTTTTCAAGGCTGTTTGAACTGCTTTCATCCCAACCACACGACGGGAAAATGCCAATCAAAATTTTCATGCAGAATCTGTAAATCGCGCCATCATACTGATTTACACGATGCACTGTCCGTTCAGCCTGGGAATAAAAACTGTGATGTCTCTTCACCGAAATCCGATGCAAATGCAGGTCATTCACTTGCACTCACTACACTTACTCCTAAAACTGGTGAAGTTTTACTAGGCACAGCACAAGCCCGAATACGTGATAAAAATGGTGTGTACCAAAATATTCGTTTGGTAGTTGACAATGGGAGCCAACTTAACTTTGCAACAAAATCCCTTATTGATCGCCTTGGTTTGAAAATCGAACCATTTTCAAAACCTGTTGTTGGAGTCGGTCAAGCCAACCTTGCACCCCCTGAGGATCGAGCAAATTGTGTGATAGCTCCTATCACGTCATCACACCCGCATCTCAACATCGGTGCAGTTGTGGTTAAGCAAATAACTTCATTTTTGCCCCAAAACCCTCTACCTGCCAGTCTTTGGAAAAAATACACTCATTTTCAACTTGCCGATCCGTCCTTTTGGATCCCTGGGCCCATCGACATGCTTTTGGGGGCTGACATGTTTATGGAAATTTTACTCAGTGGCCCAATAAATCCTTATCCAAACTTGCCATCTCTTCTAAATACCATTTTTGGGCACATCATTATTGGTCGGCACGAGGTTGATCAAAATAGCCAACCACTTGTGTCTTGTTTGGTTACAACAGCGGAACTCAGTTCGCTTATGAACAAATTCTGGGAAATCGAGGAGGTAAACCCCCACAATAAGCCTCCTTCTATCGCTGAAACTTATTCCGAAAAACATTTTCGTGAAACCCACAAAAGGTTGCCTAGTGGTCGCTATGAAGTTGCTTTGCCATTCAAAGATCAAATTCGTCCTTCTCTTGGTAATTCTCGGCGACAAGCTCTATCCAGACTCTACAATTTAGAATATAAACTTCATCGCAACACAACCTTGCATACAGAATATCACGCCTTTCTCTATGAATACCTGCAACTGGGTCATATGGAAATTGCAACTGATCCAGGAGAGTACATCATACCTCATCATGGCGTTTTTAAGGCAGGCACAACCTCTAAAATCCGAGTCGTGTTTGATGCCTCAGCCCACACTTCAAATGGCTCTCTTAACGATCATTTGTCCATTGGTCCAAAACTCCAAAACTCCATTTGCCTCGTTCTACTCAATTTCCGCCGCCAACCTGTGGTCTTCTCAGCTGACTGCGTTAAAATGTATCGTCAGATCTCTGTTAGACCAGAGGATAGGAAGTTCCAACACATTTTGTGGAGGTTTAGCCCTGACTCCCCGGTTGTTGAGTACCAACTAAACACTGTTACTTACGGTATGAGCTGTTCGTCATTCCTTAGCCACCGTGTAATCCGCCAACTTATTGAAGATGAAGGAAATCGGTATCCATTGGCCTCCCGAGCTCTTTTAGAAGATTCCTATGTAGATGACCTCACGACTGGTGCAAGCACTACACATCTAGCACTAGCACTGCGAGATCAACTCATCGAACTACTCGCCAAGGGTGGTTTCACTCTCAGCAAGTGGTGCAGCAACGACCCAAGGATATTAGAGACTCTAACTGACACATCAATGAGACCTGTTTCATTCCAATCAGATGAAAATCTGAAAATTCTAGGATCGCAATGGAGGCCTCAGGAAGACTCCCTCTCTTACAGTACCATCCGATTCGAACTCTGCATGTCTAAGCGTTCCATACTGTCTACCATTGCTAGGATCTATGATCCCCTCGGGTATCTAGCTCCTGTGATATTTCAAGCCAAAATTATTCTTCAAGATACATGGAACTCCAATCTTGACTGGGACGACACAGTTCCACCTCATATTGCCGTGAACTGGTCAAAATTTTCAACCGAACTCACTTGTATTGCTGATATTCAAATACCACGATACTTACAAACTTATGATGCATCACAATACGATGTGGTAGGGTTCTGTGATGCTAGTGAGCGAGGATACTGTGCCTGCATTTACCTGCGAGTTGGTCATAGCAGCTCCTACCAAGTGTTTCTGCTTCAAGCCAAAACCAAACTTGCACCTCGCAAAACCATTTTAACAATTCCAAGATTGGAATTGTGTGGAGCATACCTGCTTACTCAACTCTATTCTTCTTTAGCGCCATTTCTTGCGCATTTCAGCATAGCCCAGCATTACTTCTTCACTGACTCCAGCATAGTCCTTGCCTGGCTGAAAACCTCACCCGATTTACTCAAAATATTTGTGGCTCATCGGATTTCCTTCACAAGGGAAACAACACAGCTTGATTGGTGGCTTCATGTTCGCACAGAGCACAATCCTGCTGACTGTGGATCTCGAGGTCTTTACTCTTCCCAACTTCAATCTCATCCACTGTGGTGGTCCGGACCCCTATGGCTGACAAAACATGAAGATCATTGGCCAGTGTCTTCCTTCAGCCTTTCGCCCGAACCTCTAGCTGAACTCAAAACATCAGCCATTGCTCTTCTTGCTACCAAACATGACCTGTTCATGAATTGGGTAGAGAAATTTTCATCTTATACCTTCTTCATAAGGGTATTTGCCTATGCCCTCAGATACAAAGTGAATTCACTGTCAACTGTAGAGAATCGGATCTATGGTCCCATAACAGCAAAAGAATTTACTCATGCCAACCTACGCTGCATTAAATTACTACAGCAGCACTACTTTTCCAACCAGTCTGATCGCAAGATTCGAGACCTGTTTTCCAATCTCAATATATTTGAAGACTCAGATGGATTGCTCAGGGTGGGCGGTAGGCTAATGCTTTCTGGCCTCCCGTACCCACAACGTCACCCCTTGCTGTTGCCCAGAGTTTCTCACTTCACCCTATTACTGGTTCGCTGGTTTCATGAGTCCCAGCTACATTCAGGATCGCAAGCACTACATGCTGCAATCTCGCAGAAGTATTGGATTCCTGGGGCCAAGCTTCTCATCCGAAAGGTTAAAACCCAATGCAAGAGGTGCCTCCAATTCGCCAAACGCCATCTCAATCCCTATATGGGAAACTTACCAGCCAACCGATTTGTTACTGAACGAGCCTTCTTTCATACAGGTGTCGACTTTGCTGGGCCCCTTTTATGCAAGGAATCAAGCAGAAGAACTGCCTCCTCACACAAATCGTACGTGTGCATTTTCATATGCTTTTCCACTAAGGCAATTCATTTGGAAGTGGTTCCAAATTTGACCACTGAAGGTTTTCTGGATGCTCTGGATAGGTTCATCGCTAGGAGAGGAATCCCAGCTCAAATCTTCTCGGATTGCGGCTCCAACTTTATCGGTGCAGCTAGATATCTGAAAGAGGTGGAGCAGTGGTTCCAGAACCCCGAAACGCAAGAAAACATAACTCGTCATTGCACTCCTCTCGCCATTCAGTGGAATTGGAAGGCGCTGAAGTGGCATTTCAATCCACCATATTCGCCTCATTTTGGTGGGCTTTGGGAGTCAGGAGTGAAAAGCTTCAAAACTCAACTTTACAAGACAGTTGGAAACCAGCCTTTTACAGAACGGGAACTCGCAACAATCATCACCAAAATTGAGGGGATCCTAAATTCCCGGCCGCTATTCCCTATGTCTTCTGACCCTAACGATTCTCTGCCTATTACACCTGCTCATCTTTTGACTGGAGGTCCCATCAATGCTCTGCCAGAGCCCGACTTCACCTTAGTCTCCCAGAACAGGCTGTCCAGGTGGCAGTTTCTGCGCCAGTGCACTCAAGCCTTCTGGAACTCATGGAAGAAGGACTACTTAAACACCCTACAGCAGAGGCGCAAGTGGACTGAAAAGGTCCCAAACCTTCAAGTAGGAGATCTGGTCCTGCTGAAGAAAGCTGATTGCTCCCCTTTCCAGTGGCCGTTAGGCAGAGTTGAGCAAATTCATCCTGGCAAAGATGATGTTGTAAGAGTACTCACCATCAAAACAATCTCTGGAACTTACCAGCGCCCTATCCAAGAAGTCATTCCTCTCACTCCTCTCACCAAACCCGATACCATTAGAGAAGACTGTTGATCTTCTGACTAAGTTCCTCCTTTTTTTCCCTTTTCTTTTCCCCTGCTCTGCTATGGCAACTCATTGAAATTTTGGTGGGCGGTATGATCGAACTTCATTAGAAAATTTCAAGGCTCGTTTGTTGTGAGCATCCAAGTTTATAGATTAGATAGGTAGATTGATGTTCATCTTATCAACGACCAACGTCCATCAGCACAACGTCCGTCACCTGTAAACCATCGCCGCCCCTTCTTCGCTTCCCCAATATTCTCAATTCGACTGCGTCCAATCTCCCCAGTTCAGTTCCCTGCTAGCGGTCAAGGCCGAACCTATGCCAAAGCCAAGCGCATTTTCTACGCACGTGCAGTCTGCCAATTTCATTTTGCCTACCTATTCAGCAATCTACTTATTGCGAATCACACCTCTTCTGTGGTCGTGGATTTAGACCAGCCATCTCCATCCCAAACGGAGCGCCAGGTCCCGAATTTGAGCTGGCCTTGCGAGGAAGTTAAATTGCAAATCAAATACGGTAAGATCTTACCATTACGACCCCCCTTTGAACATCGTCACACTATAACCTACCATCACCACCCTCACGAATTCCATACCACCAGCATCAGGGCCCCAACAAGCGCTTTAGTTTTACCATTAATTATTTTAGCACACAGATTTATTTTCCTTTACTGCAATTTCTTTGTTTCTTTTTACTTATTTTAAATACAAGAGGTTTGGGAGTACATTTAACACCTTGAAGTTTTATTCATTTCATATTTCCGATAATTGAAAGGCACTAAGTCAAGCCATCTGCTGTTTATTTCTCATTTTTTAATTTGCTAGGTCCTTCGTCAGCACCTATGGAGGTTAGTGTGATTAGGGAAATTGAAAACACCCAGTTTCAAATCATCTAACCAGTTCCTATGTCGTAGAACTCGGATGTATTAAATTGGGATCCCTTGAACTTGTGAATGTTCTGGCGTACTTTATATTTAGAGAAATTATTAGCAAATGAATGTGAACTGGTCTACTTCTAGAAGGTTGAATGGTGCCTAAATGTCTTACACCTATAACTTCATAATCCTCAAGAACGCAATTTAATTCCGTTCTAAAAATGTTAATCACCTTCCTCTTGAGAATATTCATGTTTTCCTTCCCTTCTAGAACGTTATGAAGAATAAGATCGGTTTTGTTGTCCGTATGCCGGTTCTCTCTCGTATTATTTTTTTTAGATAATGCTAAATTTTCTTCTATACTGTCAATTCTCTTATTAATTTGTTGTATGAGCAAGATAGTTTCTTGGCTGTTAGCAATTTCTTTCGACAGAGCATGCACTTGTGTACTCAACACATTTGTATGTTCCTTCAAATTGCAGTTGCAGTTTTAAAGTTTGGTTGTGATTACGTCAAGGCATTGAATTACTTGATGTAACTCGGAGGTTGACATTCTCGAAGTTGCAATTATTCGACGCGACACCGGTCCTTGCCCTTCGGTAAACAACAAATCACCAACCAAACTCGCAAAAATGACCTTTTTCCAGAAATCTATCCGTTAAAAATTTATGGAAATTGTTATTGCTGAGAGTCAATCAAAGAGCAACCACAAAAAACAAAAACTGAAACGAAATTCACAATACAACCCAGCTTAATCAATACTTTATATACGTAGCTCGCAAAAAACACGTGCGCTCGGCTCGGCTACCTAACTGGAACTCGTTTTATTTATTCTCTAACGGTGAATGTTTTTTCCAACCGTGTTCTCGAAAAAATATACCTTGCGCTAAATCTATTTCGCCATAGCATTATACATGTTCCCTGTTATAGAAACCAGTTATTCAATGACGACAGTAGATAGATATTTCTGTGTGTAGTTCTGCCCGGATATTCATGGAATAGTTACTTCCACATTACTTATTCATATTCAATCCTAACGAATCTTCCTGCGCCACCTTTCAGTATATTACTACACTAAGCCAGCCGTTTCTGCTTTTCAGGTTCCCTTCCTCGGTGAAAGTTTTAAGCAGATTCGGATTAAAAGGGTTGATCTCTACCGAGTGTTCTGGTACAGGGAAGTGGTAGAGACGGGGGAAACCCTTTCGCTAACGCTAACGTGATTATTTCCTCACGCCCCTCATTCTCGATTCAGGTTGTTTGACCGCTTTTTCCCTCTTTCCGCCTTCAAACAAAGTCAACGTCTGTTTTCTTTGTTGATTCCTGAGAACTTAAACGACTGTCGGGAGAGTAAGTATGTATGTACCTACCTACCGGAAATTCCTTTGGCAACGGAGCCTGAGAGGAGTAATATTACTCCGTTCTCCGGGGATCTCCTTGCGTCTGAAGATTAGTGAAAATGCTCGTATCTGCATTGCAGCTTTAACCTCCCATTTCTAATCGGGTCCCGTATACATTAAATAAATATACTTCACCTATTTGTAAGAAAGACCCCTTCTAGCGCAACTTAGCACAATCTCTCTTTTTCGCAACCAAATGTTGAGAAGCATGAGGTATGAAGATTGTATGGGAAGATTTCGACACGTGAATTCGTTTTGCCACTTTCTGCTTTAGCGTTGGACTAAATTTCCTGCTGCCAACCTATATTGAGAACCGCATGGTATTTTTATTCACTGCTTACTTCAGCGAGTTCATAGCATCATCCCTTGTGAGAAGTATAAGGATGGTACAGTTGGCATATTAAATCTTCAAAGATGGAGAACAGCGAACAATTAGTAGTTTTTACAGTAGTGAAAACAGAGGTTATTGAAGTCGTGTTTGGAAAAAGCTTGGGAACTATAAAAAAACCCGGAAGTGATGGGAAATGGCATATTTTTTGCTCCTCGTCTCCTTCAACTATTGAGGTCCTGTTTTCTATAAAATTATATTTCCGTACAATAGATTTGAAAGTGCCTAATAAATGAAAGCCCTTTGTTTTGCTAGCATACGTAGCGCATGGTAGCGAATGTGTTGTGGTCTGTTATGTGAGTTTAAAAAAATCCGTCAAAATTGTGACAATGGGTGACCAATTGTGATGGAATTAGTACCCAGTGTCCGAGTGGAGTTCTGCTACCACTGGAGCAATCTCCAGAAAAATATTGCCTAATAACCTTAACAACAAGGAAAATAAGTTGGTAGGAAAATAAAAATAGATAAATAAGGGGAAAATAAACTGTACTTGTTTGAAAAGGCAAAAGGCAAATGCGCAGTGGAAATAAATAAAGGAAAAATCAGAACCTCTGAGAAAAAGGGAAATTAACCTAAAATGGAAAAGAAAAGGCACAATGCTGAAAAAGAAAATTAAATTATGCTCAAACCTGGCTGTTGAAACTGATGCAAAACTCAGGTGGCGAAAATAAATGGAAAATAAACAATTTCACTGAACTTTGGTGAAAAGGAAAAGAAAAAGAGCACTAGGCTGTATCAAAACGGAAGTTAGTGAAAAACGTTGTCTATTTCCGCGAAAATAAAGAGTTACAATGTTCAATCGATTTCGACGGTTAGGCCATCATCAGTAACAAACAATAACTAAGTTATTGTTTGTTACTGATGATGGCCTAACCGTCGAAATCGATTTAACATTGTAACTCTTCATTTTCGTGGAAATAGACAACGTTTTTCACTAACTTCCGTTTTGAAATGGGTTTCCACAATTTCGTCGTGAGTGATTTAGTTCGTACTAGGCTGTATAAAAATCAAAGATGGAAGATAGAGGAGTTGGCTTACTTGGCACGAAACTGGTTTGGATGTCTTCAGAGAAGAGAATTGGGAGAGGAATTATTCTCATTACGAAAGGATCCCTTGACGAGGGAAGGAGACAAAACAATATAGCCAACCGTACAACAAAAAAAAGCTATCTAAGGCACCACCAGGTTATATAGAAGGCTAGGTTTGGAGGAAGTGCATGGGACCTGGAACAGGTGATCCATGCCCCCCCCCCTCCCCCCCCCTAAACTGGTGCTGTACCGCAGTAGGCACCAGTTGATCGATTTATCCAGCCCCCCCCCCCCTTCCCCCCTCTCTAGGCTTTAGGCGTGCAGGCAAAAAGTTATATTTTTGCGGCGTAACCTGTTTAATGGAAAACATAAATTGGCATAATTCGGAATAAATTTCTGAAAGAAACCAATCGCATCGAGGAGTTGGGCTATCTCTTTGGCGGACTGGGGTTTTTTTAATTCAGATAGAATTTTCGTTCTATCCTTGTCTATTTGGACTTGGCCTTGGAATATAGTATGCCCAAGAAATTTAACTGATGAGCAAGCAAATTGCAATTTGCTTACACTAATCGTGAGATTAGCTTGACGGAATTTATCGAGGACATTTTTGACATGCTGTACACGGAATGTCATATCTGAAGAGTAAATTATAAAATCATCGAAAAACATCAATGTCAAAATAGAAAGCGATTTAACGCTTTGGATCGCCCTGATAAATTTTGTAGGTTGTGAGTCTGCTAACCCTAGTAGCACTGCAGACTGTTAGAGTAACATACAACATGACTTCAATGAGATTTTCAGAGATTGTGAATGTTTAGTTCCAGTTGGTTCTCAATGAATTTTATTGTTCACGGAATGATGGCAGCCTGATATGCACGCACAAATTTGAAATTCTTGAAACAACTTCCACCATTTTTATACTTAGATCTAATTCTTTGGGATAGTGCGGGTTTGAGCCACATATATTATCCCTATATTTTTTGGTTCCTCATTACCGAAGGTAGGGAACCTTTGTGTTCGTGATTAAAGTCGAAAAATTGTTTGTCCTCCAAAATAAAAATTTCTATTTACTTTTTCCGTTTCAGAGCTTGTTGATCAATTTTGGTTCTTTGTCTGTCTGTCTGTGGTAAACCCTTGTCACGCCCAAAACTATACCATGTTTCAGTCTGATTCCAATGAAATTTTCTGGGATTGTGCGGGTTAGCTCCTAAACGGTCCCCTATAATTTTCAATACCCCCAAATCAACAGTAGCCAGTGCGCATGCGCAAACGTGAATATATCATGACGTCGATTTCTCATCCCCTGTTGGTTCGATTTCGTTCAAACTCAGTAGGTAATAGGGTATAATATATGTTCAGTGTTGGGCATAATCTTATCGTCGAATACGAATACGATTGCAATTGCGATAATTATTTGTTGATTCTGAGTCAACTGCGATTATATTCGTATTCGTCAGTCGGCGATTACATGAATGCCCTCACGCTACTGGAAGACTAAGTAAACAAAGAAAGCGACACCTACTACAAGAAACTAAAATTTTCGAACCCCCCCCCCCCCCCCCCCCCCCTTCCAACATCTTTGAGAATCGCTGGAATGTGGAAAAAAATAAAAAAATAATTCGTTGAAAGAAAAAAAAAACTACAACCCATAAAAATGCGTCACGGTCATCAATTTCAATAGGTTGTCCCTCCTATAATATGCGAAGCCTTGCTAATATTACCTAACTTCAGATGGACGTCCTATTGAAGTAGATTTGAGACAAATAGGCTGGGCTCCAATCGCTGAATTCGCTTCGAGGAAGAGTAAATTTTGCTCAAGTTTTGAGTGTATTTTCGGAAGTTAATTGAATTTGAATTTTTCATCTTAACCATTTCCAGAAATCTTTTTTTTTTTTTTTTTGCAAATTAGATTCTCTTCCTACAATTTTGAAATTTTCAAAGTCTGTAGTATGTCCTAAAGTTCTGCAATGGGTAACCAACGCTATTTTCGTATCTTCTTGTCTTAGATCCGACTCATGTTTTGAAAAACGACGCCGAAAGGACTGAAACGTTTCCCCCACGTACACTTCTTTAAAAAAAATCAAAGCAGGTTTTCAAAGTGTCTCCCTCCTTTCTGTATGCAGAATGCACATACCTTACGTAACGTCACACGATCCGCGAGGAAGATATGCCGCCTATGCATACAGGAAGGAGGGAGACACTTTGAAAACCTGCTTTTTTTTTTTTTTTTTTTTTTTTTTTTTTTTTTTTTTTTTTTTTTTTTTTAAGAAGTAATTATTATTTTTTTATGACACGAGCGATCTCTGATACACAACAGCATTTTCATTGCTAACCCACCCCGTATTATTAGGTACCTACTCAAATGAAAGATAAGTATCCGAGGAATAATTTTGAAGCACAATTGACTGAGGTAGCCGATCGTATTATCGTATTTTTCCGCCTGCCTCTCCGATAATTATCTAATTTTGCTCAAGTAGATGAGGCAGGTGGAAAATGAGTTAGGTAGAGACAATATTATTTTTTTGGTTTATTATCATCGAATACAGATGTGCATAAAAAAATTAATAAAAAAATAAAAAATTAAACATCGATTTTGACCGACAAAATCACGTTTTTTGTCATTCAAACGCTATTTTCTCCCAAATCTTCCCTATAAAAAATTTCTTTTTAATAAACCGTTGGAAAGCTGACAGGTTGAGAAAGTGTTTCCCGGAAAGCGCTTGCTGAAAAACTTCCACACTGAGGAGCAGAAAAACGAAGAAAAATCGACAATTTTCACATATTTTTCAAATGTTAAACTTTGGCCATTTTTTTCACTAACTAGAACTAATCAAAAACATTGAAATTTACATCAGAATGATTGAAAATTCAACGCTCTTTCCAAAGATATCCTTAGATTTGAAAAAACTTGAAAATTTTGGGAGTTAGAGCTGTTTTTGTGATGTAAGGTTGAAAACACGAAAAAAAATCTTGTAAAAGAAATAACTCGGAAACGAAGCCTCTAAAAGTAAAAGTCTATGAGGCACTTTTTGTTGCAAATTACTTGTAGAATCGATCCTTGAAGTCGAGACACCCTGTATAATCACCAAATTTGAAAAGATAACAGAAAAATCGTCACAAAACTATTTTTATATTTCGGCTTTTTGCCTTTTTCAAACTAACAAATAAATTGATTAACTGTAGGAAATTTGCTTACAACGCTCACAAGGAATTTCGGTAACTTTGGATTTCGTTTCATCGTTCTATGTTGAGGCCTGGAGGATCGTAAGCACCAAAAACGTTGCTATGTGCTTTTTCTGACTCCTGAAGCAGTCTCTTGTTCTCGAGGGGTCTCATTTTTTTTTCAAGACTTTTATGCCGAAACAGTCATCAAACACCGCTTTATGAGCTGTGGCATGTCGGCTTACAGGTAAGTCTTCATTAGCACTCACCTCAGACGCTCGATGATTGTTGACCCTCAAGTTAAGTTGAGTTTCGGCCTTCCCTACGTAAAATGCAGGACACTCTTTACAAATCAACTCATACACACACAGTGGTGAGTGCTGACCCTTTGCATGTGTATGAGTTGGGATTGTTGGGGGATCCGAGAACTTCCTCCTCAATGACTAAAGGGCAAACCTTGATACGGCGCTTCTTGCATGGGTGCAACCCTTTGCTGGGAGCTGGTTATGGTTCATCTGACCGCCTGTGTGAGAGTATGTCTCCAAGTGATGAGCCTTGACGATATGTTAGTGTAGGGGCTTCCGAAAAAACATTTCTTATTGTGGGGTGAGAGGAAAAGATTGGGTAGAGATCTTTCAGTACTTTATTCGTTCTCTCGATACCAAAGAAGAATTTAGTGGTTAAGTGGGACTATTCACTTCTTCACTACACGTGCCGGATATCCCCTGGTAAGAAACTTGTTGGATAAATTCTCCAAGTATGTCTCTTTTTCTTCCTGCTCACTACATAAACGATGTCCTCTACTAGTGAAAGCTCTTGGAATTGACTGTTTTGTATGGCTTGGGTGGCAGCTCTCATAGTGTAAGCATAATTGTTTGTATGTCCAGGAATGTGGCAGTTGTTGTCGAGTATGTCCATGGGAATTTGACCGAAAATACATAATTCAAATAATTTATAAAATCTTTGAGTATTTCTTCTCCATGAATCCAAATGAAAAAAATATCATCATCAATAAAGCGTTCCCAAAGTAGTGGTGCAAGCGTTCGTGACAAAAGAAATCTTTGTTTTATATGGGCCATGAGAAGATTCGCATACGATGGAGCCATTTTGGTCCCCATAGCAGTGCCTTTTACTTGAAGAAAAAGCTGATTTTCTAATTTGAACGCGTTTTCGGTCAGGACAAAATTCGCTAACATAACCACAAAAGAAGTTGATGGTTTTTGGGGAATCGGTCTTTGATTCAAAAAATGTCTAACTGATGCTAGGTCTTCATCATGGGGGATTTCAGTATATAATGAGCACACATCCACTGTCACTAAGAGAATTGGGTGCTCATTATTAGCCGGCAGCTGTTGTAATTTTATATATATATATATATATATATATATATATATATATATATATATATTTATATATATATATATATATATATATATATATATATATATATTTATTTATTTATGTATTCGAATAGCGCCATGTTTTATAGGGTGCACATTTACTGGGAAGCTGATTGGGAAACCCTTTTGTAAGGTAAATTATAATTTGAAAGGGTTCCAATGTTGAAAGTGGCCATTACATTAGTGGTTTAGCTGACGCAGAGAGTCGTCTAGTAAATATAAACCTGGAGCCAAACGAATTAGACTTTAATCACATTGGCGACGTGAAGGTACCTGCATAGATACCACGAAACATGAAAGAGGAGAGTTTACATTTTCACTCCAGACCGAGGTTTACTTTCGTATTTGGAAAGGCAGCTATCAACTGGATTGAATCTAGATTTAAAACGCAAAGTTACCGAAGAACTTTTACTGGGAGTTTTCTGAAATGGTAATTGCGTTCGAATGGTCGGCCAACTTTTGTTGAGGCCTTCGCGCGGTGGATTTTTGAGAGACGTCGAGAAATCCGAAGATTCCTAATCTTCGTTGAACGGTCTGTCACTCCGCACATCTTGACAGAATCACGAAAATCCCTGAATTCTCTCAATCATTCGGAATTCTATTCCTTTTGCTTGATTGAGACCATTATAATTTTCGGATAACTTAAGCCCTCGAAACGATCGGGGATTCAAATAGTTAGCTCATTCCGTTTAATCAAGAGGCACGACATTCAATTCATTACATCTAAAACAACGAACAAGCTGGAAATGATTATTAAATTGATCAATTAATTATTATTATGTATAAATTATGATTATTAATTTAGTACGAAATAGATATCTCTCTGGGATGTTTGCTGGTCTACCCTAGTTCTTTCACTGAACAACTCACCTTTCGACAAGAGCTAATGCGACTCCATTATCACAAACATTCATACGAGGTTAGCAGTAACAGAACGCTTCACTATCAGACTCGCTTTGTGACCGATGGTAACATTTCCTCCTCAAGTACTCGCCTGGTTGTTACGACCCACATTCCAATCTACATTATGTATACAGGTTTACACTCAGGTTATCATTCTCAATAATTGATCGCAACCGCTTGTTAATTTCTAACGATTTCATTGAGCTGGTGGTGAGTCGTTGCACTGGTGATAAATAAATGAACAACTTGACATAGTAGTGATAAGATACACCTCAAAATCTGAGTCATTCTTATATGAGGGTTTCAGGGGTTTATGTGAAACGCTTGAGCTAAACCACATTCTGTGTTTCAATAATTTCATTTGAAGTAAGTAAATACGAGGCGCGCAGCCCTCGGTGCGTTATTGGTTTCCTTTGCCATGATTTAGTATATACTCGTAGTTCGCTAATGTACTTGGTGGTTTGCGGACATTATTAGACAAGCGTTGTTAGACTCTTTCGAAGAAACTCTGTTACCTTATTTATTTTATACCGGAACCTGTTCGACGTTCTTGGGGAATTAAGATATATTTCTATTCACTCTAGAAAAACCCAATTTCGGTTCCTGCCACAGGCCGGGGATCGATTGTACAACTAATTTGGAACAAAAAGTGCCTCATGGACTTTTTTTTTAGAGGCTTCGTTCCCGAGTAATTTCACTCGTAAGATTTTTTTCGTGATTTCGACCTTAACTCACTAAAACGGCGACAACTCCCTTAATTACCTGAAAAAATTCATATTTTATAATACCGTTGGAAAGAGTGTTAAATTTCTCATTCCCCTAATGTACCATAAAAGTTTGTTAAGACGGTTCAATTGGTGAAAAGTCAATCTGAAAAGTAAATTTTGTGAATTCTTCAGAATGACCACTTTTTTCAGACGAATGGGTCTAATTACATTCTACATTTTAAATTTATCCTGTAGTCCTAAAATATGCGCCATGATCTCACCTTCTCAACGGTATAGTCAATTTCACTTTTTCTTTGCTAATTAGGGGAGGAAACTATGATTTACTGTTGAAAAACTTTCCTTTTTTTCATTGAAATCGAGGGTTTTCTTGAAAAATTACCTTCTATGATAATCCGAGTTTGGGGTCGGTTTCTACGTATTGTTTTTCGCTTAATCAAATCCCGAATTGTTTTACGCTGAATCGAACAATACGTATTGTTTTACGCTGACACCACCAATCCCACTTCCCGACTCATTAAATTTTATTGGGGCAACAATGGTATGACCAGTATCTGCTCGACAAAGGGGTTTACCATTATTCTGTTATGAAACAGGTTTGCAAAAAACCAAAATTGCTGAAGTTTCATCTTCCAAGAAGATCAATCGTTCAACTAATACGCAGGAACAGGTCATGGCCAAGTTAATCGAAGTTGATACCTCATCCGGCTAATCGATACCTCAAACTGCGAATTTTGTGGGGACGTTGAAGAAGAATGTGACACATGAATTAGAGACCTGCCCATTATAAGAAGGAAGAAGAGAATATGTACGAGATGCCACACCACAGGCCTTAAAGAAGCTGATCCAGTTCATGAGGAATTCGAGTATAAACCTCTAGTGCCTCGTCAGTGATACGATGTTAACCATGCAGTACCATATACAGGGTGCGGCAGCATAACTTCCTTTTTTTTAAACTTAATAAAACGCATTGTATGAATCAGAATATTTTTATTCGTTTTTTATAATATAGGCACATACATAAAGTTTTGTTTTACCCAGTTTTTAAGATCAAATCAGGTAGGTGACGTCCCCCATTCTCCATACACTGAGTAAACCGATTTCTGGCGTTTGTCATGACTCCAGCCAGTATAGCAGGCGTTATGTTGGCAATTTCTTCCTGGATGTTGTTCTCCAAATCTTGTTGGGTCCTTGGACGGTTCACATAAACACGAGATTTCAAAAAACCCCATAGAGAAAAGTCACAAGAGGTCAAATCGGGAGAGCGGGCCGGCCACTCCAAATCGCCCCTAATTGAGATAAGGCGCTCTGGGAAGTGTTCCCTCAAAACAGCCATCGATGCTCTTGAAGTGTGTGCCATTGCACCGTCTTGTTGGAACCAAATGTCCCATAAGTCCAACTTTTTCTAAGGACCCTACAAGATTTGGAGAACAACATCCAGGAAGAAATTGCCAACATAACGCCTGCTATACTGGCTGGAGTCATGACAGACGCCAGAAATCGGTTTACTCAGTGTATGGAGAATGGGGGACGTCATCTACCTGATTTGATCTTCAAAACTGGGTGAAACAAAACTTTATATATGTGCCTATATTATAAAAAACGAATAAAAATTTTTTGATGCATACAATGCGTTTTATCAAGTTTTAAAAAAAGGAAGTTATGCTGCCTCACCCTGTATTTTAAAACTAGAACAATAACTTTACACATTAACAATAACTGGTTATATGTTACTTATTTTATAACGCAACCAATAAATTTAAAAAAAAACTCACGAATCTGAGTGCATTTGGAATGATAAATTTTATGTGTTTTTAGGGGTGAAACTAGTTAGCTAAAGTGTAAAACTCGGTTATAACGGGGTTGAAAAGATATGCAAGTGTTACCATTTGATTCTGCGTAAACCGTACGCACGTAGAAACCGATCCCAGACTCGTATTATCATAGAAGGTCACTTTTCAAGAAAATCCTTGATTTCTATTTTTAAAAAAAAAATGTTTTTCATGTACCAGGTAGTTTTGTAACGTCTGTTCGGGAAATAAACAAGGAGTTCTTGTGTTCTGTTC
Organism: Adelphocoris suturalis; assembly: GCA_030762985.1. NCBI lineage: Eukaryota > Metazoa > Arthropoda > Insecta > Hemiptera > Miridae > Adelphocoris > Adelphocoris suturalis. The sequence goes on from CM061043.1 coordinate 98,892,666, forward strand.
GATTTTTTAAATCTAAATTTGCTCGATTTCATATTGCCTGTCATTTTCCTTACGATATGTTACCATTCTACCAATCCATTCATAGTAAGATAAACTTCAAAACTTTTGCTTAAGTATAATGTTAGGTATTTAGTTACGTAGGTAACTCTCCCTAATTAGGGGAAGGGAGCCACCATTCGACCATCTAACAAAAAACAATTTCTAATTAGGGCATATATCATTGTATTTCCAAAATTTAGAATGCTTCAAGCACCTTAGATTTTTTCCCCATCACTGAAATAACGAATGGAAATATAACGAGAGCAGACGAAGTCTCAAAGAACGTTAGTACAGATACGATTTTCAATGACACGAGAGTTGGAGTCAGGATCTACTTAGTTCATTTCGCTACCGCTAGGCTCGCGTCCTTGTTTGAAATCGCGAATCTAATACAGAAATAAATAATTAAATGTTTGTAGTAATTTTGTAGTTTTCCGTGGGATTTGATTTGTGAGCTTTGTTCTGATCTTACAGGAGCGGGAAGAGTGTTGCGGGCTGGCGAGGAAGCCCGACTGCCACAACATGTGCCGCCGCTGGGTGATGTCTCCCATGCAGGTGCCCAAAAGTCTGCTGGCCAACACCTGCAACTCCCCGGTCATCAACTGCTTGGCCACCCTCATTCCCCGAGTCCCTCTCCGACAACCCCATAAATGTAAGTTATGGTTAGGGTTTGATGCCTTATCCTTACGTAGGTTGGGTTGGTTGAGGGCGAGATATTTCAGGCATCTCTTAGTAAGTAGTTTATTGTAGTTTTGCTGAGCGCTTTCGCCATGAATGGCCTCGTCAGAGCTGCAAATATTTGTTTACATTTAGATCTAGGCCAGTTTTGGGCATAATCTTATCGTCGAATACGAATACGATTGTAATCTCGATAATTATTAGTTGATTCTGAGTCAACTGCGGTAATATTCGTATCCGTGCAATCGTATTCGTGTAATCGTATTCTTCTGTCGGCGATTCCACGAATACTACCCATGAAAATGCGTCACGGTCATCAATTTCAATAGGGCGTCCCTCCTTCAGATAATATGCGAAGCCTTGCTAATATTACCTAGTTTTAGAGGGACGTCCTTAAAGCGAATTCAACGATTGGACCTCAGCCTATTTGTCTCAAATCTATTTCAATAGGACGTCCCTCTGAAGCTAGGTAATATTTGCTAGACTTCGCATATTATAGGAGGGACGCCCTATTGAAATTGATGACCGTGACGCATTTTTATGGTTTGTATTCGTATAATCGCCGACAGACGGTTACGATTACCCGAATACGATTACACGAATTCGAATAAAATAGCAGTTGACTCAGAATCAACGAATAATTATCGCGATTACAATCGTATTCGTATTCGACGATATGATTATGCCCAACCGTGGTCTAGGCTAGTCTGTACATTCTCGAAAAAAGCTAACTGTACTTCCAAGTGTGCTTATAAACACGATTTTGGTTTCAGACTTGCACTGCTGCGACCATTCGACCGCCACCAAGTGTAGAGACGCCTGCAGGAGCTCCTTGAAGAAACCGGGCGGCGTCGACATGGATCGCCTGCAGGAGCATTTGGACGCAGCTGAATGTCAACCCGTCAGCATTCATGTAAGGCCCTTGTTATTCCCTATGTTAGTGACAAGAAATTTTAGCGTGATTTCAAAGTGAAAACTTTTCGTGTTCCTAATGACGTAATTTTTCTCAAAATTTAAGAACTTAAAATCTGTCTGGTGGATTTGGTTTACCCCAGTTTTCATGCCAGGTTTAGTGAGAGACTTTTCAGGCGGTCCAGAAAAATGGAATAATGCATCTATTATGCTTGCTGTTCATGACTTAATTTCTGTATAATTTTTTAATTGTTGAAATTTTTTGAAAGCTAAACTCACAAGAAAATTTTTTTCTTGAATGTTCATGGTGAGATCATTTGTATCTTATATTCAAACTTTCTGTTGATGTATAGATAGTTAAAAAATTGCTAGCTCCCGTACTAAATTAAATATTAATAACAAGGAAATAACAAATTGCAGTATTGAAATAGTACAGTAATTAAGGTGATTTGAGCAATAAATAGATATTGATCTCCAATCACGTAGGTGATTGGGATTCTAACTGCTATAGGATTCTACTGCCATTGGATTCTAACTGCTATACGACAAGAAGTAAGAGTACTTACTATTGCTCAAGGAAAATTTCTATTCCCATTTAATTTGAGGTTATGTACTCGATGAAGGTAAATCATTCATTGACTCTTCGTCTTTTGGTTTCTTGATTAAATTTATCGGTCATAGATTAGAGTATTTTAAAATAATAAATATGATCAATAGGTAAGTCGTATCTAATAAGTAGAATGAACCTCTCCCGTGAACGCAAATCGCTATAGGTAGGCAAAACCCGCATGACTCCGCGGTCTTGGAGGAGAGGTAAACCTTCGCGCCGGCAACCCTCGTAGGTATACAGGGTGGCCCCCAACTGGAAAAGTCAGGGAAAACCTGGAATTGTCAGGGAAATTTGCAAAAACAACCGAATGCCAGGGAATTTTTTAAATGAAAACTTGGGTGTAATAATTTAAAGCGTTTTTAAGTATATTCAACTCCTAAACAATCAAATTTCAATAGCGTACTTTATCATACTAGGTGCATATTATTTCATAGGTGAGTTATACGAATTACAAAAATAATTATCAAGAATTGTGGTTGAACTGTTCAAAAGTAACAACGCTACACGCACATAAAAAGTTATGAAAAGTGAATGGATATGCCATTGGCTTCCCTTGTAACTACATCACCTAGAGTAAACCATTTGTGAGAAAAATCTACTGAGTATTGAACTAGGGAGAAAAAACCCAGCAGAATAGTTGATTGATCAACTAAGGGTTCCAAAACTAGTTTTTATACATAAGCTAGGACTTCTCAGGAGGGTTAAGGAGGGGGAAATTGGCCCATTGGAATGTGGAGTCATGTGTTATAAATTCACAGAGCAACTTTCCAACGAGCGGTTTTTGTGGGATGGGAAATCAGGAAGTTATACTCTCTCTGGCAATGATTGGTAGTAGGTGAAAAAAAGTGTGTCATTTTTTGGTGTCGGACGAAAATTTTGAATTATCCCCAGAGCTAAGAAATCCATGGAAGGAAAAATGAACTTCAGCAAATAGCTTCAGGTAACAAATTGATAAAATATTAAATAGAAAGCCATGCAGCAAATATCGTATGGGTGAATATTCGTAAATTATCGTATTACATTTAGGTTAAATTGTTATGATATTTGAACTCTTCAAGGGCAATTAAATTGTTAAATATTAGTAGACTACTTATAAGTAGTCTGTTTTTTTCTCTTTTTTTAAGTTGTACGATTTTCGTTTTAGAAGAATTAAAGGTACAATGAAATGACGAGAAAACAAAACAATTTGAATTTGATATTTTTGTCAGGGGAATCTGAAGTTCAGTCAGGGAAAAGTGAGGGAAATCAATAATTTCCATTCGGGGGCCAACCTGGTATAGCTTTCTTCGTGCAGAATCTCCTACAGTACACATTTTGGATTCCACCTGAGTTTTTAATCCGATCCGGAAGAACAATGAAAATTTAAGCTCAGGATTGAATCTGGTTCCCTTGTTACTGAAGGCTATGCGGCCCTACATTTGTGTGAGAAGTAAAAAACATAATATTAAACATCAAAAACGTTCACTTTACTACGAGTATTAAGTATTTTCGCATCAAAGTATTCCAGAATAATGTTGGTCCTGTGTTCGTGTATGAATTCTAGTTTTTGTGGTAAATTTGAAACAATTCCATCGCTCCCAAAATAATACATGAGCGGTTACATATTGGCGCTCCCATACCTTCTGTTCTGTTTCTGTTCCCACCCTCCCCCCACAAGACGAATGATACTGTCCAAACCACCACCCTCTGATTAGCATCTCATACACTACTGCAACAATATAAAGATCTGAGCGAGAGCTTTTCTAAAAAGGTGCTACATGATGGATATCTGAACAGTAAAACGGCTCTTGAAATTATTTTGCCATATATGTCCGCCCCCCTCCCCCTACCTGGGGGGAACCCTCAGCTCCCTACTGCGTCATGCGCGATCTTCCACTCATCTATTCTACCTTTTTGTGATTATTAGAGTCAGGCATTAATCAATTACATGAGTTATTAATTAATCAAAACTAATTTATTAATTATACGAGTAAGTAATATGACATTCGCAATTACAAGAGTATGTTTGAAAAAACTGAAAAGGAAAGTGAGCAAAAAGGCCCCAATAGTGAAAACCAATATTTTGAAATTAACAATCACCGGAAGTAATTGCAACTTAATTACAATTACTCGTAATTATAATTGTGAGTAATTAACTTCCACATTCTCATAAATTCATTTTTATCTTAATGGAAGAAGAGATAAATGTGGGGGGGCCTTAAACTCGAGGAAACTGGCCTAGAAAAATACAAAATTAGAAAATTTAAAAAAAAACTCGGCCATTCGGGCCTCGCTTCGCCCCCCTGGACCCCCAGGTTGCTTTCCGCTTTCAGCCTTCGGCTAAAATGCTAAAACATGGAACATGCTTTCTTCCCGCTAATTCATAAATGTAAATACATTTAAAACTACGACATAAATGTTTTACTAATCGAAATTAGAACATCGTACCTAGTTTGGTAATTGTCTGTTATGATGCGCGCCTACAAATACTATAACCAAGATTAACTTCTCAACCAAGTGACAACAAAACAAGCAGCATTGTTTACTATATCCATTTATAACATAAATAAATATAAAACTACGACATGAATAGAAGAACAAGAACGAAAGAAATGCGCGACAAATCGAGAGCTTTCCAACGAGTGGAAAACGATTTTTGTCCGGTGAAAACTAAAGAAGTTTCATTTTGCCAGCAACGGCTTGGTTGTACGTGAAAATCAAAAGAAAAAATTTCGTGACTCATCCGCGTAACGTTTTTGGCTAGTTAGTCCAAGGTTTCGTGACACATCCGCGTAACGATTTTCGCTAGTTATTCCGAGGCTAAAGTATGTTCCATGCTAAAAGACCCCAAAGAGTTTAATATTGACAGTTTACCGACCAAATGCGCGCAAAAACATTGTTTAAATATGTTTTTAGGCGCAAATATGACATGTACATTGTACCCTAAGCACTTAGCCGAGGAGTTGTATGGTTAATTAGCCGCTATTCTCATTAATGAAACGATACATACTGATTCGAGTACTCAGATAAGCACTCATTCAAGTACTAAGATATCTATGAAGCTAATCTCAAATTATTTGGAAATATAGATATACTAGAGTTGTATTACAAAATAAGATGAAAACTCACATTTTTTGGAATAAACTAATCTCCATCTAAGTGGTATTGAAATTTAAGCCAAGAAGTATTGGTAGTGGTTTATCTAATCTCTTCTGGATTTTTATTTTTATTTTTTGTTTCCCCCACTTAGAAATGAACTGTTGTTACCCTCAGATAAATCTCGTTGAGAGCTATCTAGTGGTATAAATAAATCAAAATCGTAATTTTGAGGCTTATACTGTAAACTGTATTACTCCTGATTTGCGATATATATATAATTATTTTAGAGGACGTCTGTGAGCTATCGAGCGGTAGGTCGGATCTTCAAACGCTCTTCCGAATCTTCATTCTTCTTAATCCGTTAAGAAGTTTGAAGGGTTTGACCTCAATCGGGTTGAAGTTTAGAAAAAGATTTACGTTGAACTTTGCACTTGGGTTGTCTCTTATCTCCAAGGTAAATGATTTGGCGTTTAATTGATTTTCAAGAAACACCTACTTCTAACAATCCCTTAGTCTGATTTCAGTCGAATTCGGAGAGCAGTAAAAAAAATGGAAAGTTTATTGCTGATCGCAGGCCAGAATAAGGCTGCTGCACAAGCGCAGACAGAGACAAATCGTACTGGACTATTCGGCAAATTTTTGTGAAAATTGAAAGGAATGTTTGGGTTAGCTTCTAAAAGATTTCCTATAAGTTTCAGTGTTTCATTGGACCATAAATGGATTCGTGGGGGGGGGGAAGGGGGGGCATGCGCTAATACCAAGTTCATTAAACAATTATTTCTTAACCATCTGATGGTCTCAATTCGGTCGAACTCGGAGAGCAGTTGAAGAAAAGAGAGTTATTTCCTATTGTAGGCTAATATTGGATTTTAAGGGATTATTGGTAGGGCATCTGGAACATTTTTCAAAGCTATCTGAAAAATTGAATTTTCTTAGTTTTGATTTTTATCATCGTTCACATTTTTCAAGTTTAGAGAACATTTTAGCGAATTTTTGTAGGAAATGAAGCTATTGCAATGGCTCCGAAAATTTTAAAATCAATCAGAGTTGTCCAAGCGAACTTCGGAAACTATCGAAATCTATCAATTATGGCCTTTCCTACATGTAAAAAGGAGTAATCAAGCATAATTGTTTCCTCTGTAAATGTTGGTTGACTAATCGCCAAAGAACTGCTATGATTGTTAGTTATGATAGACTAGAGGCCTGTTAGGGCTTGGAAAGCCCTAATCTAGTCCGTATAACAGTAGTACCTAACAGGAACTCAGCACATTATAGTAACGATATAAGTCCTACCTATCAAATTTCAACTTCCTACAGTGAACAGGAAAGAATTTAGCTCACTCAGCTGATCAGAAAAGACCCCATCACTACGTTTCTTACTTACCGACACTTTAGCAACAAACTTGGGGCCGTGCTGATTCGGAATTATATATAAAGACCGTGCGGAATTATTTATAAAGTCTGCTAAGTTCTTCAGTTTCAATTTCTTCGTTCGGAAATAACTCTCTTAGATGTTAGTAACTACACTACGTTTCTTACTTACCATGAATTGATGGAAACTGTTGTTACCGCCACAGCCTAGTAAACAACTCTCGTTGATAAGGACCGTCTAGAACACGATCAAGGCGGGTATAAAGACGAATGGCAACACTTTTGCAACAAACTTGGGGCCGTGCTGATTCGAATGAGCTGTCTAACACTAAAATCGGACCTCGAAGTTCTTCACAATTTCAAAGACAGTTCGGAATTATATATAAAGATTCCTCTTTTTTGTGTGGCAAGTAGTAAGGCGTTCAGAATATCCATTTTCGAAGACCTGACTTTGTCAACAACAACTGAAAGGCTCTACCCACAAAAATCGTTTTGGTATCTTCGGATTTGTAATAGTAAGTTCTATCCACCTGAACCAATCCAACCTTATTTGACGTGTAAAGTAGTTCCGCATATCAGGGTTTTCCTTATTTACGAACTTGTGGTTGGTCACGTCGTTAAGGATGTCCAAGATGACGACGAAGCAGGAGGTTTGGAGGAGTTTACTACAGCCCAAATGTTGATTTTGAACTATGGGATCATTTTGCAAGAATCGGTCTAGCCGTTTGGACGACAGACAGACATACATTTTCTCTCTTTTGTGTATCAGGATTATACAGGGTGATTCCCTCGCATATGCAAAAACATTTGGGTGAAACTACATCAAAAATGGAGTAAAATGCCGCCAACCGCATATTTTTATCTCAATCCGTACTCGAGATATGATTTTTTAAAGGTTTTTTTCAGGAATACCGTGTTTTTTCATTTTAAACTCGGATTTCTCCACTTTGCCTCATTTAATTTCAACTTTCAACCTCATTTTCGGTATCAGCATTAAATTTATTATAAGAATAGTGTACTTGGGTTCTTAAAAAGTACCATCCGAAGACCCCCACATCAGCTCAAACATAGACGATTTTGAAAAAATAATATTTCTGAAAATCTTTAAAACTTTACTACTCTTTTAAAAAGAATCCTGGAAACTGGCAAATCTAAAGAAAACTGCTTCGTCTAATACTCTTTCCAACGGTATAATCAATTTTACTTTTATTTTGTTATTTAGGGGAGAAAATAATGTTTTAATGTTAAAAAATGTGGGGTTTTCAATGACATTGTTGGTTTTCTCGAAAGATGACCCTCCATGAACCAACGAGTATGGGGTCGGTTTCTATGTATTTTTTCTCGATGGATCGAATGGAATTTCTTGCAGATCTCTCAACTACGTTATAATCGAGTTTTACACTTTAATTAACTAGTTTTACCCCATAACACACATACATTTAATCGTAAAAACAAACTAAAAATTTGCGATTTTAAGTTTAAAACTCAGTTACAACGGAGTAGGAGAGATCTACAAATGTTACCATTCGATACAGCGTGAAAAAATACATAGAAACCGACCCCATACTCGTAGGTTCATGGAGGGTCATCTTTCGAGAAAACCAACAATTTCATTGAAAAACCCACATTTTTTAACATTAAAACATAATTTTCTCCACTAAATAACTAAATAAAAGTAAACTTGATTATACCGTTGAAAAGAGTATTAGACGAAGCAGTTTTCATGAGATTTGCCTGTTCCCAGGATTCGTTTTGGAAGAGTAGTAAAGTTTTAAAGATTTTCAGAAATATTATTTTTTCAAAATCGTCAATGTTTGAGCTGATGTGAGGGCCTTTGGATGGTACTTTTTAAGAACCCAAGTACACTATTCTTATAGTAAATTTAATGCTGATTTCGAAAATTTGGTCAAAAGTTAAAATTGAATGAAGTAAAGTGGAGAAATTTGAGTTTAAAAGGAAAAAAACACGGTTTTTCTGAAAAAACCTTTAAAAAATCATATCTCGAGAACAGATTGAGATAAAAATATGCAGTTGGCGGCATTTTACTCCATTTTTGATGCAGTTTCACCCAAAATTTTTTATGCATTTGCGAGGGAATCACCCTGTATTGTGTAGGTAGTTAGATAAAGTACATGAGAATGGACTTCAGGGACCCATTTCATAAAACAATAAGTTACAAGTGTAGTTAACAAGTATACAGGAACTTGTAATGCACGGTAAACTAGAACAAGCGTTTCACCAAAACAATGAGTACAAGTTTAGAAAAGTTACACTTGTAGAAGCTAAGTTTACAAGTGTAGCAGAACAGAAAAATGGCGTGTGGGGACAAACGAAATGAACAACGTCAAGTGAGATGCCGAAATTGGAGTTTTGTCAGCGAATCATAATATAAAAACGGTGTTAAGTACACGATAGGATGTTTATCGTACATGTCAAGTTGTAATGTGGAAGACCGACAATTATTAACTGAAAAGTGGAGAAAGTGTGTATTTGATTTCAACTTATTCTGATGGGTGGCATAATCGGATTTATCTCCTTCATTCAGCGGAAATGAATAATCAGTTCATCAAGCCTTAATGCTGCTGGGTTAGGAATGTCATCTGTAACTTCGAGATGATTTTCACACTTCACTTTGTTCTTCACTGATGGGGAAATCCTCAGGAAAATTGCACAGGGTCACGCACCATTTGAATCTTTCAAGATTCTCGAAAGACATCCTTAATCTCTCGTTAAACTCAAAAATACCCACAAAATTAGCGTTTATTCGTGGCCAAAAAAATCTTTGGCGTCTTCTACGCTTAATACTTATTGTCTTTATTCTTCAGCAGAGGATGATTACCACATATTAAACACCGAAACATTGTCAACTCACAATGCTGGGAAATAACAAGTTTACAGGTGAACAGACGTAGGTTAAAAATCGGCAATTTTCTACAACTGTAAAAGAGTGACTTGTTCTAAATGATTAGGAAACACTTATAACTTGTCCAAATTGGCATGTACACTTGTTAATTTCCACGGTGCAGTACAAGTCAACAATCGTACCTTTATGAAACGCTTGGACACTCATTTTTTACAACTTGTACATAAAATTGGCTTGTAACTTATCACTTGTTGCTTTATGAAATAGGCCCCAGGTGGGGATCAAACAACGTACTTCACTTTATCGTATATCGAAAGGATTTGGTTTGATTTCCACCCTGGAATCCATTTTTTCTGCAAATTACTCAGTTTCCTGTTTTTCAAATTGTGTATAGTTTCCTTAATGGTTTAAAATTTTTCAGCTTCACCTTGTTAATAATCTCCAACTGTTTGTAGCCATTTTTATTTCATCTTTTTGATTTAAAATATATCGTTTTCTACAGGACAAGATGTGGCAGTGCTTCTTGCGGAATAACCAGGATCCTCCGATCGGGAACTACGAGGACCCAAAGCCGATGCACGCGGTTATGCGCCCTGCAAGCGAGAACACGGGCAAGAAAAAACCAGCAAGGATCGGAGTCAACGACGCCATGTTGCACTGCTGCAAAAAGGGGTCTGGTAGCCATTGCAGGAAACTTTGCACGAAGACGTTCACCACGGAGTTCGATTGGGAAGCCTACGAAAAAAGCTGTGGTTTCCCTCAAGAGGAACAAATGAACCAGTGCCTAGACGAGGGTAAATATTGTCTCGGGTTGCCGACTATTATAGTGTCTAGATTTTCTGTGTGGATCATCATATTCTGGAATTTGGAAGAGGAAACACAGACTGCTTTCCGTTTTTTGCGAGCACTTTCGGGAAATACGATGCACCCTTCCTCAGGCTAACAACCAACTAGCTATCTCTTTCTGCCTTTCTATACCTTCCATCATCTAACTCAGTACTGCAAGCCAACTCCAGCAAATGCAGCAGCCCAGGGGATAGAGAGGCAGAAAGAGATAACTTGTTGATTGCTAGCCTGAGGAAGGGGGCATCGTATCTCCCAAAAGCGCTCTCAAAAAACTGAAAGCAGTCTGTGTTTCCTCTTCCATTTTTCAGACCATTTTATTCAAGATACGACCTCTCATAGAAAAAATACGGCCATTTATGGGAGACGATGAAAAATAATACGAACAAAAATGCGGGAAAAAGTCGGAAAAATATGTGAGTTGGTACCTGTGTACTGATACACCATGTTGCAAAACCCTAGTTCTATTGGAAATCACAGCAGATTACTTTTATATTACCTTGGAAATTTCCAAAATGTAGGGTAACTTCAAGTTATATTTGCGTATTTACGCTTTTCGTCGCTTCCCCACCAACTTGTTTTTGAAAATTAAGTTTGTTTAAAGGACGTCATTCTGAAGTCTCATATTGGTTAGGCTTCGAATTTATAAGAGAGATACGAGAGACATCCCAAGCATGAGAAAATAAATAACCGAATACTAATCTATATGAATACATCCGGGTGTGTGTGGGGGAGGGGGGCGTGCGTGCTTAACTGTCAGTGCTTTCTTCAATGAGCCTCATAACTGTGGGCCCATTGGCACGCGAGGTTCTAGAGGAGGCGCTTGGGGGGCCACGTCATAATAATTTTGGTTTATTATTTCCAATGATAAGCCTTTGTAGTCGTATAGGGAAAATAAAATTTATTTTCTCTCAAACTTTGTCACTTCACATTTCAAGGTGCGCAGAATCCAAAACTGCAATGTCCGTCCGCCGTCCAGGCCATGAGAGGCCTTTAACTTGATGAGAAAAATACACAACTGAGTTTTACGCTTTAAAAACTAAATTTGTAGTTCATCTGTTAAGCTCAATTTTATGTGTTTTTTAAGTGTAAAACTCGGTTGAAACGGATTTGGAAAGATCTGCGAGTGTTACCATTCGATTCAGCGTGAAAAAATACATTGGAACCGACCCCAAACTAGTATTTTCTTAAGGGGTCATTTTTCACAAAATCGCGCGATTTCATAGAAAAAATCCACGTCAGATAGAAAATTCATTACCTATTCTAAATAACTAATAATATTCTTGATCTGTCATTCAAAAATGAATTTTGGTTTTTTTTTAGATTTTTTTGCAATTTTCATCAATTTTTTTTAGAAATTTTTAATGAAATTAAGTACATTTTTCAACATAATTTTGTACATAAATTTTTGAATGTCCTATTTTATAGTTGATAAACTTTATTTGAGCAATATCCTGCTAAAAAAGATCAATTTAACGATTTTTAGCCGTTTTGAGCCATTTTTAGTGATTTTTTCAGCACATTTTTGAAATGTGACCAATTTAATGTGCTCAAAAAATACTGGCCAACGAACTCATGGAAAGCTTGTTTTTTTGGCGCAAGAACGGAATTTTTATCTCAATCCTAAGGAGAGTTATCGTCTGGAATAACACACACACACACTCGCACGTGCGCATGCGCGCGTGAGTGTGTGGTGTGTTTTGTTTTGTGAGCGTTTTTCAGGAATCGTTTTAGAATGCCTCAAACCGGATTTCAATGGAGAAATTTTCCAAAAATTTTGATTTTAAAATTTTCTGAGCCATTGCAATAGCTTCACTTTCTACGAAAATTCGCTAATAAGAATTATTTCCGAAGTTCCATTTTTGGAGGTTTTTGCACAGTTCCGTCCAGTTTGCGACGGTGCATACGCCTTGTTTGTGCTGAGTATTTCAAGCGGCTGAATGCAATGAGGGCGTTTAGGGGCAAGAACGGGAACCCCCAACCCCAAAGCAAAATCATGATCTAACACCATTCTTACCAAAATCATACACAAACTTTCCCGGTGGGGGACGTCCCTGGAACGCAAGCATTACTTTAAATAAGTTTTTACAATAGCCAAAGCCCGAACCGTTTGGAGATCAAGCTGGTTCTGCTCTTTCGCCCATTTTTCGCCCACTTTCGTCTTTCTGTCAATTTTTTTCAACTTTTTGCAAGATTACAAGGCATCTCTACCTTGGATAGTGAACAGGGAAAAATTCAGCATGTGTCCCTGGCTCACATATTAAATCTCAGATTTGGGTACAGCAGAGAAATTTGTAACCGGAAACATTTTCGTTTTTCAGTTACGGAGCCATGTTCACTGGGTTGCAAGAATTTAAACTTCTGCAGTATGTTCAACAATCGGCCTCTCGAGATGTTCAGGAACTGCCATCCAGATTTGGATCGTGAAGCTAAAATGGATTACGACCTGTGGGTGTCTGAAAAGTAAGACATCAAATCCTATGAATTTTATTAATGAAGGGGGGGGGGGTTAATTCAATATACAAATATAATAATTATATTCTTGTTTATGCTTTCACAAAACTGTATTCTAATGAAAAATTATTGTTTCCATTTTTTGCCATAGTTGTGTGTGAATGTTGTATCTAAAGGCTAATTATAAGCAAACACTTGGTACGAGACTTTACACTTCTTGCTCATATGTATTCAACCTGCGCTGATGTTTTTCTCAGTAAATTGATGAACTTTTGATTTATAGGTGAGGTGGGAAGCATCGAATTTTATTTGTGATCACTTAAAAAATATCTAACTTATGTAAATTTCGTCGAAATCATGAGGGGGGGAATAGACTCCAAACAATTACTTTTAACGTTAAGTAATATGTTTTAAGGCTGGGTCGGAAAAAATGTCTCGTTACAAAAACAAAGTTTTCTGATGTCTGAGATGTGAGAATAATTTATTTTCGCAATCTAACAACTTCTGAAATTCAAACGTTGCCACTCAGGGGCAGGTAGAATAGGTTTACTTCGTGAGAAATCACCCTGATCAGCTAAGTGAACTGTGCGGCTAATTTATTCCCAAATCGCCCTAGAATGCTGACATTAGAAACGGAGTCTCTCTAGGGCACGTAAAATAGGAACGTATGGAACCAACCTGATCAGCAGAGTGGGCTCTTAGGATAATATCTTTAATAATCGTCTTACGGTGCCGAAACTTGAAACGAGTCATCTTTAGGACAGAATCCAATATCTCCTTCCAAAAAAATGGAAGTCGTGTTTAGGAGTCCTTAGACAATCATGTCTTATGGTCTCCCCCCAGACAAGCTGGGAAGATCCTCCTGATAGGAGACTGTACACACAGTCAATGTGCTTGACAATTGCCAAGTACCCGTTTTGACCTATGGGTCGAGGCATGCGTTCTAGCTCGAATTACCAACAATGCCCCCTAGAATAGGCGGCTCTTTCAAACTGGTGGGCGGAGAGAGTTGCAGAAGCTGAACCTGGGCCTGTCATTAGTGGTCCCTGGAGATGGGGAATAAGACAGCGCTGGATGAGGGACTTGTAGACGGCTGCCTACATTTACTACCTCAACTTTGTGATTATTTTATTGGATTTTGTAATCGGTTAGTTTCACCTCTTATTGTTTTGTTGAAAATATTGCGCTTATAGCACTGAAAATGTGGTTTTAGCAGGTAGGTAACTCAATAATACCTACTTCATACGTTCTACGTTTTGACTCATTTTCTTCCTTTTTCCAGGAAACTCATTATTCCCAATATGGCACCTATATTCCTGAAGAACATAGAGGAATGTTCCCCGAACGCTCTGAAAACCCTGGCATGCGCTCTGGAAATCAAACCTTGCAACAGAGCCACTCAATCTACCCGCATCTGCAGGTGAAATATTTTAGTATTCTTAAAGATTACCAAAGTAACTCCATAAATTTACTCGTAATACAAAGTTAACAAATGAAATATTGTTTTCCAGGTTGATTAGGGAATAAGTTTTGTATTTTGTATAGGTAATATGTATAACAAAACGCTGTTCGATCTTGCAAGGATTAGTCTGGTGTAGATTGGGCGTGACATGGATTTACCAAAGACACATAGATAGACAGACAGAGACGGAACCAAAATCATTCAGTAAGCTCTGAAACGCGAAGAGCAAGTGGCAGTTTTCATTTTGGAAGACAACAATTTTCCGACTTATCGCACAAACACAAAAATTCCCTGCCTTCCTTAGTGAGGAAGCAAAAGATCATCTGAAAACGAGTGGGAGCATATTATAGACCGAGAGGATTAAATATAATTGCCAAGGACTCGACCTGAAGTATTGTGTAGAATAGTTCCAAGCAGAGTTCCAATGTGGGAATAGGGAGGTGAGGTTTTAAGGAGTTTGAATCCCACATGACCCAAAGTGCGGTCCCTACTGACGGGTATCTGACGAGATACTATTTTCATCTAAGAATTCTAAAGATTTTCTTACCTTTAAAAAAACGTCTGCTAAGATGGGTAGGCAGTATAGCTTCCTCACATATCATAACATGGACGTATAGAATTAGCTGAAGAAAACAGTACGAGTCAAAATGATTGATAAGTTGGCGTTATAAGAAAATAATGTTAGCGCTTCTGTACAAGCTAGTATCAATCCAATAGGGTAACGTCTAGGAGCTAAACTGCACAAGCCTTAAAAATTTCAATAAAATCGGTCCATTAGTCTTGGGGTTTTGTCTGTCGATGAATTTTACTTTCGCGCATGCGCTATAGTTATTACTACAGCAATCGCCATATTATTCATAAGACATTTTTCTGGAACATGTACCCATCTACTCCCCGAGTTTGAACGAAATTGAAAATTGAAATGAAAAAAATCAACGTTATAATAAATGAACTTTTGCGCATGCGCATAGACTACTATTTATATAACGGCGATGAAAGTTATATAGGACTGTCTGCAAGCTATCCCGCACAATCCCTGAAAATCTCATCAAAATCGCTTCATTAGATTCAGAGTTATGCCTGTGTCAATCGATATTAGTTTCGCGCATGCGCAATGGTTATTAGTGTACCAATCTCAATATAATTTATAGGGCACTTTTCTTGAACATTTAGGTACCCAATTACCTAGGTACCGAGTTAGGATCAAATCGGACCAACAGATGATGAAAAATCGACGTTATGAGAAATTCAAGATTGCGTATGCCACAGGCTACTGTTGATTCAACGGTATTGAAAATTATAGAATACCGTCTAGGAGCTAATCTGCACAGTCTCTAAAAATGTCATCAGAAGACAGACACGGAGACAAATTGATCAGGAAGCTCTGAAACGCAAAAATTAAGTGGCAATTTTGATTTTGGAGGACAATTATTTTTTCGATTTCAATCTCAAACATAGTTTCTTACCTTTGGTTGTGAGGCAGCAAAAAGTTAGACTAAAGCATATAAATAGCTAGGACACTCAGAGCCTGGGTCCACACTTTCTGAAAGTTACGTCTTTACAAACAAACTATTAATGAGCAATTTTGGCTGTTTTTCGGTGTATTTCCAAGTAGATATGTATTGCGAATACCGCCTAGGTACTGAACTTCACCACGTAATTCGGCTTGAAAAATACCCCAAAAAAATGAATCACATGTACCTATCGCATATCTTCAAAAACTCTATATTTCACAAAATACGCGTGCAGGCGCCCGTTTTGGCCAACCCAAAAATTCTTGAGATGGGTCATTTTTATTGGGATTCCGAATCTGCAATAAAAAATGCAGGTTCCCGTTTGAAAAACGCGGGATATGTGTTGTAGCACCACTATAGCGTGTTATAACAGGATGGCCCCCAACTGGAATTGTCAGGGAATTCTTTGCCTCAAGGAAAGTCTGGGAAATGTCAGGAATTTTCCAAAAACCACCAAATCTCAGGGAATTTTTTTAATGAAAACTTGTTGGAATAATCTAATGCATTTTTAGGTGTATTATAACTCCTAAACAATCAAACTTCAATAGCGTACTTTATCATACTAGGAACCCTCATATTATTTCATAGGTGAGTTATACGAATGACAAAAATAATTATCAAGAGTTGTGGTTAAACTATCCAAAAGTAACAGCGCTACACGCACAGAAAAAGTGAATGGATATGCCATCGGCTTCCCTGGTAACTACATCACCTAGAGTAAAACATTTGTGAGAAAAATCAACTGAGTATTGAACTAGAGAGAAAAAACCCAGCAGAGTAGTGGATTGATCCAGTAAGAGTCCCAAAACTAGGTTGTATACATAAGCTAGGACTTTCCAGGAGGATTAAGGAGGAGAAATTGGTTCATTGGGATATTTGAGCATTTCGAAGGAATGAAATTGTTAAACATAAGTAAACTACATATAAGTAGTCTGTTTTATTTATTTTATTTTTTTAACTATGCTATTCTCGTTTTAGAAGCATTAAAGGTGCAATAAAATGACGAAAAAAAAAAAAAAAATGAATTTGATATTTTTTGTCAGGAAATCTGAAGTTTGGTCAGGGAAATTAAAAATTGCCATTTGGGGGCCACCCTGTATAATCAAAATCTGGTTTTGATTTATTTATTTATTTTATTAATATGGGCAAGCCCAATACAACATAAATGTACCTATAGTATATAATATATAATGAAAACAGAAAGATGTATGAGGAACAGAAATAATGTCCGCATGGAAAACCACCAGAGAAAATATTTTACAAGAAAAGAGGTTCAGCGAGTACCACGTCCACAACTTTGCAGGGAAGACGGGCACATTCAATGAACTGGGTCACCCTGTGCCTGTGTACTGTTAATTAGGATATCTGGATGTTCATTCATTTAGAAATCGTACCGTTAATTATGATAATTGGATGTTCGTTCATTCTGAGATCGTTCTCCTTGATGCTATTCGATATACATTCGCATTATTCGAAGGGGTTTCTCCTTTCTCAGATGGTAGGCAGTCGCGGTTATATAATTCGATGTTTCCTGCGTTTGATGACGACTATTGAATTAGAAATATACGAGTTGCAAACACCCATTAAGTACCTACTCGAACGGTGGAGACACAGAATGTAAATAAACCAGTGCGGAAGGAAATGGTTCGAGAGGGAGTTGCGAGTTGCGAAGCAAATGTTGAACGTGAAACTACTGCAGGTCCCTCTAGCTTCTGCGGTTGTTTGTACTCCAAACAGAGCTTCGAACTCAAAGGACTAGCTAAGGTTTATTGCAAGTCTCCTCCCAGCCCCGATCTTATGATTATTATGTAGGGAAGAGCCGTAGTCTACCCTTATCCTTACTTTGACTCGGAGTTTTCGAAAAGAGGCCTTTGGAACAACTTTCGTTGGTGACAGTAAAAGTAAATATACGTCCCTGAATGTCGCCCATAAAGATGTCGAAAGCTTACCTGCGTTCCTTACATAAATGTAATGAGGAAGTATATTCTGTGTAAACCCGTGTTTCAGGAGATGGATCGTGAATCTTGATCTTACTTTACCTTTTTCCTTATGGCGAAAGTTTACTTTATACTTCCGACAGCATAAATATATAGGCTTTCGAGAAACTTGTTGAAACTATTGAAATATATTTCAATAATTCAAACGCTGCAAACTGTTACACTACGGTTTGTTATATCATGTATTACAAAAGTCTCTATTCATTCATTTACTTATTAAGCCCAATATTCATTCAATAAACAGTATGTCTGTAAACAACATGAACCAATGTACAGAGGGAGGATTGCCCTGGGATTTTTGAATGAATAGGTATCATATACTGGGCGTCACATAGTGTGAAGAAAATATCAGATAGAACTGCATCTCAAATGGAGCAGAATGCCGCCAACCGCACCATCCTAGCTCGATCCGTGACGAAATATGATTTTTTTTTTTTTTTTTTTTTTTTTTTTTTTAAGGATTTTTCCTGAAAACCACGTTTTAGCGAATTTTTGTTGAAAATTAAGCTATTACAATGGCTTAAAATTTTTGGAAAATTTCTTCATTGAAATCCGTTAGAGGCATTCTGAAACAAATCCTAGGGTTTAACACTTTTTCATATTATGTACTCGTATGTGTTTGTGTCTGTCTGTGTGTGTGTGTGTAAGCACACTTATCTAGTTCATATATCTTCGAAGCACCGTAGGAGAAAACCGTGGATAACAAATGAACTTGTTCAAATGATAAATTCTAAAAATAAACTACACAAAACTATTAATAACATGTATGAGAAAAAACGCTGCAAATTATTACACAAAGGTTTATTATTTATGTATTAGACAGCCCTTCTACGTAGATCTCTGGTCCATAATTATTAAAAGCCGCTTATAGTATATTTAGTATCGGAACTCGCAGCTTCGGACCTCACTAATGGGTTCAATCCATTACAGCAGCGGAATCTCACAATTTTACGCTTTTTAATGTAGTTGATAAACATAATAATTTATTACCAAGTCATCTTTCCAACACATAAATGTATTACCTATACTGTATATTGATATCATTTAATTGGTCAAATTTCAAAAAATGTGCTGACATATCACTAAAAATGGCTAAGAATCGTTAAATTGATATTTTTTAGCATAAGATTGGTCAAATAAAGTTTATCAACTATGAAATAGAACATTCAACAATTTATGTACGAAATTATGCTAAAAACTTGAACTTCATCAAATTTTGTTTTAAAAATCTATAAAATTGCAAAAAATAGCCTAAAATCCAAAATCTCTTTTTGAATAGAAGAGTATCATTTAGAATACTTTTTTTTTTTCATAAAATTAATAGCTAACATTTTCTTTTCACTCATAAATCTCCAATTTCTATACAACTTGAAATATACACACAAAAAAAGACACTTTTTCACCTATTTTTGGCTCATAGCACCCATGGGTGTGGAGCGATCGAGCTGGCGAGAAGTTAGGACCAACTAGACCCCAAGTGGAGTCTATGTGCAAAAGAACAGATTTTTTAAGTCAATTCTAAGGCCTTTTATGGCCCGGACGGCGAACGGCGGACGGCGGACGGACATTTCAAATTTGGATTCTACGCACCTTGAAACGTAAAGTGACAAAGCTTGAGGAGGGGTTATACAAATTTTTTGCTATACGATCACATAGGCTTATTATTGGAAATAATAAACCAAAAAGACCTGAACACGAGATAAATGAATTTAAAAAGAAATACAAGGAGCTAGCCAGTAAAGTCTCAACAAAAATAAAAAAATAAAAACGAACCTTCTACGAAGTCAAGCTGTCAAGCTGTAATAAGGATAGTCGCGGCTTTTGGAAAACCATCAACACCCTTAATAAAAAAAAATAAACAATCCAAAATCGATCTCATAAATGTGGAGGGTGAGTTGATTCAGGTTAATGGTAACGAGGCTAAAGTGGCAAACTCTTTCAATGAGTACTTTGTGGGGGTGGCGGAGAGTCTTAGAGGATCGACTGGGGAAATAAGGGGTGATTCGCTTAACCCGGAAGCAGTCGCCTGGGAGAATATTGCTATGACTTGGAGGGATGTCACTGAACGAGAGGTTGCTAAAGTAATCTTAAATTTGCCAAATAAAAAAAGTAAAGGCATGGACGGTTGAAGCACAGATGAGGTGAAATCAATAGGGGGTGTGATTTGCTACCCCTTGTCGATCCTAATAAATGAATCCATTAAGGTGGGGTATCTCCCTGATGAGCTTAAAACCTCAACTGTCGTTCCAATATGGAAATCAGGTGCAAAAAAGGAGATGAAAAACTATCGACCTATTAGCCTTTTGAGCATATTTTCCAAGATTATTGAGATGTGCATTAAAGCTCAAATGATAGAGTATCTAAACTCAAGAAATTTTTTCTCAAAACACCAATACGGATTTCTTAAAGGGCGCTCCACTGATCTTGCCATCTACGACCAAATACAGAATATTTGTCACAGTCTTGAGAATAGAAGGAAAGTAGGTGGACTTTATCTCGACCTCGCCAAGGCTTTTGATATGGTGGACACGGAAAAGCTGCTTTACAAGTTGATGAAGATCGGATTCAGAGATGGCATGTTGAGGTGGATGCGTTCTTTCTTAAAGGATAGGAAACAAAGAGTCAAGATTGGGGAAAAGATGAGTGATGATCGGTGGATTCAGCAGGGGGTGCCGCAGGGGAGTACATTGTCTCCAACCCTATTTCTAATATTTGTGAACGACTTAACCAATATCCAAATACGGGGAACAATATACTCCTTCGCAGATGACACAGCAGTTGTCTGGAAGGCCTCCTCAACCACAATTCTATTGAGAATGATAGAGGATGACATGCGTACCCTAACTCAATGGTTTTGCAGAAATGGATTGGTGCTTAATGCTGAAAAATGTAAGCTCATCATTTTCAGGTACTCCTCGCTTCACATTCCTCATGACCTAAAAATTAAGATCCACCACCATGAATGCAGAGAATTCAACACGTCAAATTGTCAATGCCCGGAAATTCATGAAGAGGAAAGTTTGCGCTACCTCGGCGTGATAATGGATGCGAGACTCACTTGGGACTGTCATATAATAAGATTGAGAAAGAAGCTTACCTCTATTCTATACGGCCTGAGATTCCTTAGATCGGCAATTACTGTACAATTTTACCATGATCATGGAAGAGTTCAGGCCTGTTATAGACTTCCGCAGATCTTCAACTCCCTTTTCCCGGAAATTGTACAAAAAAACGAAAATATACAAGATGTTCAGATCCCAATACTGATTAAATGACTTAAGACGCACCTATTACCTAAACTACCCAAATCTTGTCATTTATTATTTATTATATGTACATTAATTAAAATACATCATTATTATGCACTCATCAATACTATATACTCATACTTATCAAGCAAATGTATTATGACTAATTTTGTCTGTATTTAACTTACCTTAGTTTTACATTATTCAAAGTTAATCAAACACCCCCCCCCCGACTGTGTGTGCGTGTGTGTGTGTGTGTGCGTGTGTGCGCGTGCGTGCGTGCGTGCGTGCGTGTGTGTGTGTGTGTGTGTGTGTGTGTGTGTGTGCGCGTGTGTGCGTGCGTGCGTGCGTGTGTGTGTGTGTGTGTGTGTGTGTGTGTGTGTGTGTGTGCGTGCGTGCGTGCGTGCGTGCGTGTGTGCGTGTGTGTGTGTGTGTGTGTGTGTGTGTGTGTGTGTGTGTGTGTGTGTGTGTGTGTGTGTGTGTGTGTGTGTGTGTGTGTGTGTGTGTGTGTGTGTGTACGCGCACAATTGCGTGCGCGTGTGTTAAGTTTTGCCCCCTCTCCAGGAGTTTGTGGACTATTGGGAGCCACTCCTGAGTGCTCCTAGACACAACCGTGGTGAACCAGTGTTACCCCCAGCTTCCAACCAGGAATTCCTTGTGCAGCATTATGCGCACGCCCGTGCTTCAAGACAAGGCAAATAGGTGTCTTATCAAAAACTCCACTTTTGCAGGACCTGACGGTGTTTCCAACCAATGACGCCGCAAAAAGCACCAAAGACAGTTGAGCTGCTCATCCTCAACCTGCTGCTTCTATCGGGAAGACCCCCCGAAAGCGTTGGCCCATGCCCAGACAATTTTTATCCCTAAAAAAGGGTTAAGTGGGCTTGGAGGTTCGAAGGTTCGAAATCTTTATAGTATGAAGTCTTCCGTCACTCCCAAAATATTCTGGCATCTAGCGTCCAAGCGGCTGGTATCATAGGTGACGTCCAGAGAGCATTTCTTCCAGCGGATAGCACAGCCGAGAACCTTACAGTTCTCCTGAATGTCATTTTGCTGACCCTTATAAGAAACGGCCTCCATCTTGCTGCTCTATACGTCACTAAGGTCTTTGACACTGCAAGCCATTTCGCCTTGACCGTTTATCTTCGTTCATTTGGGGCACTTGCTCGTTTAATTGAGTATCTCGCCAGTCACCGCAAAGGCGTGGCGGTCCTCGAGGCACGAGGCGAGATGCCAAGCAATGTTGTCATTGGGCACGGGGTACGCCAGGGGGATCCTCTGGGTCTTTTTCTTCTGATTTGGAGAAAATTTGTATAAGTATTTCGATTTTTTTTTTTTGTAAATGAAATTTATTTATTTCTTTTTTCTGTCTCCACTCCCCTTTAACCTGGTCGTGGATGCAGCCTTGGGTTAGCTGCCAGCTGAAATAGGGTTTGATGTCGCCCTTGGGGTGCGAGTAGGTGTGGCTTTTGCCGATGATGTAATCCTACCTACTCGCCGAAGCCTGTGAGGGCTTGCAGCTCACCCTCAATGCCTTCACTGAGCAGATAGCCAGGTGTGGTTTGGTGGTTAACCGAGAAAAGTTTGGGTCAGTCTCCTTGGTCCTGTTGGGTCGCCAGCATCAGGTGAAGGTGGTGGATGTGGAGTGTTTTGTCATATAACAGTCCCCATCCCCACCTGATCCGTACTGGAGGTTCGGCGGTACCTTGGAGTTGGAGTTGACTTCATGGATGTGGCCACCATTGCTGCAAGCCGCGTGGACCTTGGTAGAGCTCCTTCGTGTCACCAAGGCTCCATTGAGACCACAAAGAAGCTTGCAGACCTCTCCAACACAACCGGGTTTTAAGCTTTCACTGAAAAAATTTTGTTTATTAGTTAATTGTGTTTAAAGGTAATTAAAGTTATAAGCTCAGTTGTTTCATAGTTAGAGAAATTTGGTAAGGTATCCATTCGATACACTACTAAAATACGTAGAAACTGTCCCCAAACGCCTAGGTTCATAGAGGGTCATTTTCTAAGCAAACCCACGATTTCATTAAAATAAGCCTCGTTTTTTCATCTTTAAAACATAATTTTCTTCCCCATTAAACAAAGTAAAAGAAAAATTGTACAAAAAAAGGCCGTTCTGTCCTTAAATTAGTTTTTATTATCTCCAACGTTTTTCCCCTGGAACTGGGGCTTCTTCAGGGAGACAAAATTCTAAATATAAAATTTTTGTTAAGTTATAGTTTGAACTGTCCAAATAAAGAAACGTAAAATTGAAATTGGCTATACCGTTGGAAAGATTAAATGAATTTTTTTCTGAAATTTACGATCTCTAAGATTGATTATTGCAGAGTGGCTGAATTTTATAAATTTTTTTAATTCCCAATTTTTAAAAGAATTTACGTTTATTTTTCAATAAAAGAGTCTGAATAGAGTTGAATAAATATGAAAATCATCTTATCTTAAAGACGCTAATTCCAAAAATGAGGTCAAAAGATGAGGAAAATAATTAATTTTAAGCTAAGAAATGACAAAAACGTGGTTTTCTCGAGGAGGGGAAAAAAAACATTTAAAAAATGAGACCAGGACGGTGGGGTTGGTGGCATTCTGCCCCATTTTTTATGTAGCCTGATGTAACTGATTTTTCCTTTATTTTATTTTTACTATGTCACGGTCACCCTATGTATATATCATGAATTTATATGAATCGATAAAAAGAAATGGATAAATTTAAACAAATCGTGTAAAGTTAATAAGATACGAGGAAACAATCGTACTTATTTGTGAAGTTGTGTGTGAAGGAGGATTGAAAAGTTTCAGTCATGTAGCATGATCGTATGAGCGAATTTTCTTATATTATCGTATTGTATTGTATTACTATGTATTATTGCATTATTGTATTGTACCATCGTATTGTATTGTATGATTGATAATGTAAATTATCGTATTGTATTGAAATTTGAGCTTATAGAGTGCAAGGGAATTGATAACTATTAATTTTATGACAAAAAAACGTATTCTGGATAATAATTTACTATCCAAATAAAAGGTTTTGAATGTTTAGCTTTTTTGCAGTTTTATCGATTTTTTAGCAAATTTGGGTGATATTAAAATAAATTTGTCAGCATAATTTTATACATAAAATGTTAAATGTTCTATTTTATAGTTGATAAACTTAGTTTGCGCAATATTTTCCCCAAAAATATAAACAACCGTTTTTAGCTATTGTTAGTGTTTTTTGGAGCACATTTTTTGAAATTTGACCTTCACGGATTTTTTTAATCTCAATCCTAAGAAGAGTTATCGTCTAGATATATAAGAATGAAAAAGCGTTAAACTCGAGGATTTTTAAACATTTTTATTTTTAATATTTCCGAGCCATTGCAATAGCTTCATTTTCTACGAAAATTCGACAAAAGTCGTTACTGGGGCTCTCATGAATACCGCTCTCTTTTAAAAATGTCATAGTCTTCTTCACACTAGATGATAATTATTCTGTCATTATTGTCCTAAAATATCAGTAGTTCTAAATATCAGTAGGTCTATAATGTAGGTAACTAAAATTAACCGTGTGCAATAAGGGCTTTAGAGGTGTAATATTTTGATCTGACCTCTTTTTGGTCTCATTCTACTTGAATTAGCATCTAGAACGATTTATCTTTCCTCATGATTTTCCCGATTTATTGCGCAGGTCAAGTTGTTACAAGCTGTTGAGTTCCTGCATGGACCCAGAGAAGGGATCGGGCCAAAACAAGATAAAGGAAATTTGTTCCAAGTTGACACCTCCTGACGAGAACGGCTGTGTCTCACTGGAGCCGTTCATGGAAGCGATGGGAGAAAATGCGACCGAGCAATACACGACTCCCTGCATTCCGGATGTCTGCGGTGCAGCCAAGTTCTGCGAAGTCAATCACTTCTGCCCCAAAGAGGAGCAGGGAGAGCGGTGTGAAGTCACGCAGTGCAAGCCAGGTAATTTAAGGCAATTAATAAGGAAATTTCTTTACTTTCCGGTCGGGAAAAGTCTTTACTCTGGCTAGGACTATGAATTCCGCCCTTAGTCATTAGGAGTCCAGATATTTCATAGAGTCGTTTCTCTATTTATATTAGGTATTCTTGAAAAGGTTTATCAAACCCTGAATGATACTATAATATTAAAAAGAAAAAATTGAACTTCTTTGAAATGAGACTTTCTCAAACCATCAAGTCGAGTCACGAGAGTCTAGACCCTGACTTGCTCTTTAGTTTGACTACCCACCGCGTGACATTCCCAGTGCTCCAGTCGCCATGAGATTTTACACAGATCAGTTTTTGGCTTAGATCTATGGTCTGGATGCTCGCAACGCTCGCATCTCAAGAATACATAACATCAACTAGTCAATCCCTTAGTAAACATTTAGATTAGTTGGACAAATAGATTATTATCAGGGTGGCGGAACTATAACAGTGGGGGGTCTGGCGCAAGCGGCCACTGGCGACCCGAGCGCGGCCGGAATGCCACGAGGTGGGTAGACGAACTAATGAGCAAGTCAGGGTCTAGAGTTCGACTTCAATGTTCAGGAATGTCTCGTTTCTTTGCTTGGACGCTAGTATGGTAACTTTTTAAGGGTTGCCTGGAAGATGGGCTACCAAGGAAACATTACTTGCAAAGCGCTTCTGGCTAAGAGCCACTAGAGACTAATCCGAAAAAATAACCAAATCTTGAAGAAACTAAGGTGAATTTCAACTCTGACTGTTTTGTATCACCCTATGCCTGTGATAGAGCATGGAGGATAGAAGGCCTGAATTAACACAACGCATCTCATGAATACAGAGGGTTTGAGAGAGAATAAGGAGGGTTTGACGTCTCTCTGACTATACTTTATTGATGGTTGCTTTTGTCTACCTCTCGGATATGGTACCTACTTTGTCTTGCATCGTTCCTGCAACGGTGTACTGAGTAAGGCCACATATCCCGTGTCCCAGTAGTAAGTAAAAGGCAACCATGTAGAGAGCAGACTCATAAATGTGTGACAAGTAGGCATCAGTAACCTGAGGGAAATCTGAGATCATAAATCCGAAGAAATATAGAACTGCCAGTGTAGACATTTACTTTGATGAACTCTGACTACCAAGTCCTACCAAGCTGGTCACATGTCACAATTTTCTTACATAAGAACCTTATTACATACAGCCAGTGGCACCTTTTTGCTACTACCTATATGCTACTCTGGTGATCTATCTTCCGGGCAACCTTAAAGATTTACTGTGAAACCGACAACCTGTTTGGATTGCAGTAAAATTGAATCATAATTGAAAAACATACAGTCAAAATCTCTATGTCCTGCTTTTCCCAATCTCATGGGATTCGTTGGAGTTGAAGGTCGATTCTTGTTACCTTGATAATAATTTTGTCTTAGAAAAAATGTAAACTATCCTTTACTTTCAGGATGTCCCGTGGGTCAAGTTTCACCTTATCTAGTTCCCGCAGATACGTTTGTCCCCATTCCTACTGTTGTCAGCGGCAAAAGCAACTGCTACCGGATCTGTCAATGCAAAACCAGGATACAGGAATGTGAGAGCCTTTACTGCGTGCAACAGGACTTCTGCAGGATTCTACCTGACTCTGATATTGGTGAGTTGGCGTGCACTTGACTGTGAAATAGATACCATAAGTAATGTAAATATAAATTCCCCACTAGATAGATGGTTTTGATCTCCACCAATATCAATAACCCTCATGATGATGTAGGTTAACAACTGTTACTTACAAAATCAGTAAATCGGTGCAATGAAAAGCAGTGTAAGGTAAACGCACCCCTAGTGGATTTTCGATGGTTCACCCATACTATTTTGAAGCACTTAAATAGGTAGGTACTTGATCAATTGATCTTCCTCAGGGCAGACTTCATTCAACAAGTGTACCAGAAGCGGACAGTCCGTCCACCTTAGAAGTGCTATAGTAAGAGCACATGAAGCTGGGGTTTTACATGAACCTATTGTGGACACCAAAAACGTGAGATTTCAATAGAAAAAGGTACCATTTCCCTAGCAACGACTCGGTTGTATGCGGAAATCATTAGAAAACCAACCATTACGTTTTTTTTAACGCTTTTTTTTCGTTTATGTGCCAAAGTAAAGACATAAATTAAACTTTAATTCAAGAAACGCTTGCATACGAGTCTACATCACATTGGAACATGTTATGTCTTTAGTCGCAGACTCGTAGGTATTGCAGACTCGTGTGCAAGCTCTAAGAGCCACTCAGCTAATCCGGACCCAGGGCATCGTCAAGTAAATGTCCTAAAGAGGCTACAAACGAAATTACAGCTTCCTAGAGTGTAAAGCATAGAAATTAGCTTTAAGGGCCACTCATCTGATCCGGACCCTGGGCATCATCAAGTAAATGTCCTAAAGAGGCTACATACGAAATTACAGCTTCCTAGAGAGTAAAGTATAGAAATTACCTATTAAAATTATTTAACCACCGCTTTACAAATCAATGAATCAAATCATCGAAAGACCAGCTCAATGAAAGCATCAGAAATTAACAAGCGGTTGCTATCATGTTCACAATATCAATTAGGTACTGAGAATGAACACCTGTGTGTAAACAATTATTCATATAACCATGCTCATGACTCAGCCTGTTGGCCACACACTTCGCAGTAGTTAACATAATATGGTTGGATAAATCGAGAGCTTTCGAACGAATGGTTAACAAATTTTGTGGGATGAAAAACGACGAAGTACCATTTCCCTAGCAACGACTCGGTTGTGAGCGGAAATCATCAGAAAACCAACCGTAACGCTTTTTTCGTTTATGTGCCAAAGTAAAGACATAAAATGTCAAAATTGAAAATTCACACGAAATAATTATCTAGGATTGTTCTACAAGCGATACTAAACATAAAAATCATAATTGCAGTCAACGAAATGGCTTAATTTCCTTAATAGGTACTGACTTCTGTTTCCTTCCCATTTTCGGTATCAAATTCACCACAACGCGCTGTAGACACAAGAAGGTATTGACATTTCATGTCTTTGCTATGGCACACAACCAAATTTTCGTTATGTCACGTTACGTTACGGTAACGAAATATGCTCAATTTCTGATGATTTCCGCTTACAACCGAGACGTTGCTAGGGAAATGGTACTTCGTGGTTTTCATCCCACAAAATTCGTTCACCATTCGTTCGAAAGCTCTCGATTTATCCAATCATATTATGCTAACTACTGCGAAGTGCGTGGCCAACAATCACAGTTATGAGCATGGTTATTTGAATTATTGTTTACACACAGGTGATCATTCTCAATAATTGATATTGTGAACATGATTGCAACCGCTTGTTAATTTCT
Source organism: Adelphocoris suturalis (assembly GCA_030762985.1). Lineage (NCBI taxonomy): Eukaryota > Metazoa > Arthropoda > Insecta > Hemiptera > Miridae > Adelphocoris > Adelphocoris suturalis. The sequence continues at coordinate 98,921,056 of CM061043.1, forward strand.
GATTGCATACGAGTCTGCTACACATACCTACGCGTCTGCAACTGAAGACATGAAATGTTCCAATGTGTTGCAGACTCGTATGCAAGCGTTTCGACTTTACATTCTTTCTTAGTCGTTTTTAGGTTGTTGCTGAGCAGGTTATTTTCACTTCCCGCTCTTTCTTCTTGGCGTTTTGAGAACATGGATAAGTATTAAAAACGACCAGGTCAAGAATCAAGACCCTGGGGTGGGGTATTCTTATTTTTTGAGATTTTTCGAAAGATGTCCACTATTGGAGATTTGTCCGATAGGGGTGCGTTTACCTTAGCTCCTTCTGGCTAGAAAGAGTGTCAAAAGAGGTGTTTTTAACTATGAGATAGTGCCTACCTACGGAATAAAAGACGAGCATAGGTTAATACATAAATATGCAAAAGCAATGAACAATTAAATTAAGAACAAAAATCATTGTGATTAACTCGGAGACGAAGAGATCAGGTGAGTAGTATGTTTGAGGAGCTCTGTGGATAGTGCCAAGCAGACTACCAGTAGTGTTGCTTGAATGTCGAGTTTGTGGCATGCGCCGCAAAATAACACTTAGCATGCGGTTTTGGGTTCTGAAGCCAAATGATTTATTTGGAATTGATTGTGCTCTTTCAAAGTATAACAACGCTTTTTGGTGGTGTTTGGTAGATATTTCAGGTACAACCGAAATTACGGATACTTCAGTGTCGACGCATACGGTGGCTTATGGCAGTAAGTTAATTTTTTTTTGTATTTTGATAATCAAGTTTATTAAACACATATTAAGGTAAAAGTACCAAATGCTGATCGCACTCCATATGCTGACCCCAGCTACTTCTAATGGATAAAATAAGCTTCCACTACCATCTACACTAATATTTTTGGCACTAGTGTCAACTCAAAATCCTCCTTCTTCCAAATAGCTGAGGTTTCTTCTCTGTTGGATCTTGGGTTAATATGAACCTCTTGCTAACATTACTAATACATTAATAATTAATATGAATTAATTAAAGGGATTTGTAAATCAATAGAGGCACGTGGTCTTATTCTATTATAATTATGAAAAAGGTAACATAAACTGAAGTTTGGGAAGGTTGTACATGAGGGTTACACCCTATTTGAAGTACCTAATCGAATGTCTTCTGAGTGTGAGTGACGTAATCGACTAAGTCACAACATTCTCTATGAAAGAACACTATAACTTCAACAAGTAATAAAAAGTATTCCAGTGTTGAACTGGCTGTGGCCCATGGCAGAAGCACTCTTCTTCTATGAATCGCCCCCGAAAAGCCGAGTCCAAAAATTTTTTTTTTTTTTTTCTTTTTATTGTGTCCCTAATGTTACAGACTAAATTCGTTTGGCCTTTTTGGACATTTTTTTACATGAAGAAATCGTTATCTAGGGGAACAGTCACTTTTTCATCACCTACTTGGGGGGTCAGCTTTAAGAGATCAGTAAAATAGAGGCACTCCTTACTCTGACCCCATGGATTCAGCTTCAGGGGAGGCAGAAGGTGTGAGAAGAAAAAGCTGACCCCCAATAACACTTGAAAAACAAATTATTTTAAATGCGAAAGTATGTAATAATATGAAGATAAAATTGAAGGAATAGGTTAGGTACCTATCCATTTGTTTCCTCTGGGTTTCCAGATGTTTAACCATCGGTAAAATCCCGGTTATACGAAACTTAAGGCTTTCTGTGCCATACAAAATGCATGAATCCAGGAATTTTAAAACTCCAACAAGTTCCCTGATTGCGGAGGTATGAGAGAAATATTCTCTACATATGTGCATTGGAGCACCAAAGATTTTTTCAAAAGAAGAAGAAGACATTGATGTTAGTTGAGTGGGTGAACTAGCTTAGCGAGGGGGGCAGGATTTCCCTTCAATAAACGATGTTTTCTTGTCTTCCATGACACATTCCTTATCCTTGGGAAGAGATGAGTTTGCTGATGAAAGCGTCAAATTAAACGATGGTTTTCTGAAGTAGGTATGTAGTTGCTTACATGCAGAGTAAGAATTCTGCAGCAATGAAGATTCTAAAAAAATTTCAATAATGGTGAGGTCGCTTTTTTTCTTTTTTTTTAATCGAAAAGGTGGCAAAGTAGTTGGACTAAAAAGTCTCGATTGAGAAAGTAAATTATACGATGCTGATGTCTAAGGAATTGTGGCACCTTCTTTGATTTTTTTTTTTTTTTTTTTTTTTTTTTTTTTTTTTTTTTTTAAATAAAAGAGTGCCATTTGCGAATTCAAAATCAGCCTTAAAAGGTTGAAGTGACAGTAGATTGATTAATTTTCGAGTAGGTACCTACGAATGTAGCGAATGTGTTCAACTTGGCTAAAAGATAAAATCAAATTCCACGTCCAGTGAGCCAGCCACTAATCCTATCGCATGAGCATTTTTTGCTGTAAAAAAGATATTGAAAATTGAACGGATGAATTAAATTCACTGGATTTACCAAGAGGAGTCAGGATTAAGGTCTGCATAGGGTCAGCTTTAAGGTAAGGAGTCAGGTTTACGGTATCCATGAGTCAGCTTTGGGGGTTTATCTCTCCAACGGGTCAGTTCTAGGAGGAAAATCTTTAAATTAAAAAAAAAAACTGTAAAAAACAATTTATCAATAATTTGAGTTTCTTTTGAGGGATCAAATCGATATAAAAGATGTTGATGTGAGTATCAGAAGAGAAGAAGTTTGAAAAACACCGTGAAATAGACCGAAATATGCTTTTGAACAGATAGTCTCCTGAAGAGGTCAGCATTTGGTGTTTTTACCTTACTATTTCTCAACACTTCAATCCTCACAATTTTGAACCTGTTGTTGCCTTTTATAGAAATCAATGGTCCAAACTCAAGCAGTGTAGAAGTTAGTGTACAATTGATATGCAACCCTACTTAAATTTGGGTGGTAGCAGGATTTTGTCCTGTAAAACGTGCGGTCAGAATTTGGTCTTTCAGTGAGATAGAAGTAACAAGTAACGTGATTACCGAAATATCAATGTATGAGACACGCTGCAAGTTTGATGAATCTGGCCCGAATCCCCGTGACAACCATGAAATAAGATAATAGTCTGTAACCTTGACATCTGAATTGACGGGTCATTCTACGCTTAGAGGGTAGTTCACACTCCCTTTTTTAAATTTGATTCAAAGGGTGAATTTTGATGACTTTTTTATTCCATTGTGTTCAAAGGAGGTCAGTTAAAGATTATAAAAAATTTGCACGCTTAATTGCTATCAGAACTGGAGATAAGAGCAATTTAAAAAAATTGTCGGCAGGGTAGTGACGTCACTCCCCTGCCTACTGACTAATGGGAATTCAATGATAATGAGGTTACCATAGAACACACAGAAATCTAAAAAAAAAAAACAGTAATTTATTGCATCTATAGGTTGCATTGTAAATTTCACAACATTTAACACATTTTAACCATAACAAATGAAGACTAAGATGGCACTCAAATAAGCCATTCGTTCTTAATTAACTAGGTAGGCACTTCACCATTTCAAAATGTACGACCTACATTAATGAAATTAAACACAACTTTTACTTCAAACGAGCTTCATCTTATGAATGTAGAAAATATCACATGAACGTATCACTTCAAAAAAATGATTAACATCATAAACAGACAGGAACGAAGAACGGAATGATGGCTTAGAACTAAAATATATAAGAAGTTTCAAAATTAAAATTAAATTTTCTGGCATTTTACTCAGCTTTAGTAAAATTTGAAGATCACAATTAAAAGCTCCGAACAAAACTTCAAACGACCTTCATATGAATTTAGAAAGTAAACTTCGTCAAACAATTGATTTGAATCATAAGTACCAGAACAAAGGAACTAAAGAATAGTGGTTTCAAACTAAAATATTCCCACAGGAATCTAAGGAAAAGTAAATATAATTATCTCTATTCCGAGTATTTTCAACAAACTGAGAAGATTTTTTACACATGGTAGTGAATCATGACTCACTGTATGTTAAAATCTTCTAGGTTTACATTAAAAATGTACCTGCCCCTCCCAATGTTTACTGGGTTTGGTAGCTTTGCAACTATATCCGACCCCATTATGCTGGAAACATCCTCAACGGTAGGGTAGACGAAATATTGAGATTTTTTTCGTAAAAATTGAGCATCAAAATCATCATCAGAGTATTTTTTCACTATTTTTGCCACGAAATAGCGGAGTCGTTTTGTTGCGAATTTGACAATTGCATATTCGCCCTCGTTAATTTTGGAATTGTGCAAGAATGGAGACGGAGAAGGGCCTGGTTGGGGCTGAAGCTGATCTCCCGGGAGCTGTACTTGCAGAACGGGATGTCCTACTTGAAGAACAGGTGCTGGAAGACGATGAATTTCGAAATCACCTTCTGAATGAGCCGGAGAGTTCAGTGCCATAAAATTATTTCCCACAGCTAACAATTTTTTCTTTTCTCTTGATCTTTGCGTCCTAATTTTCCATTCCTTTCTTTGTGCGCGTAACTGACGAGGAGTCATATCTTTGACAAGGACATTGGATTCCTTTTTCCGTCTTCTCCACTTCTGCTTCTCCTTTTCACGCTGTTTAGCCAGAAGATCTGGGTTTTCTTTTATTCGTTGATACCTCAATCTCTCATTTTCTCTTTTACGTGCTAAAATTTCTTCTCGAGTCTTCTTTTGTTTTGGTGGCATGTTAACTCTTCTTGTCTTGTAAACTGAATGAATAATAACATTTATTAATTTCATGTGCAAGAACATTCATAAAAAAAATTGTAAACCAACATAATTTTACTTGATTTACTAAAAAAATAAATTAGTAGTACAAATTATTCAACAACAAGCCAAAATTCGAGCATGAAAAGTCTCAAGTCACAACCCTGCTGGGCTTGTCACCATCCCTGTCGTGTTTGTCACCCCCCTGTATCACCACCAGGCAGGGTAGTGACCCACAGGGGGGTGACATTTTTGGTGTTTCTGTAACATATCTTCCAAACCACATGTAGCAGAGAACAGCTGTTTTTAATATGAATACTAGTTCAATAATATAATGGCACACTGTAAGAAACAATGCAAAAAAATATATAATTACTTAATTACAATAGACAGGTTAGTGACAACTTGAAAAAACACGCACCTGTTTTTGCGGTCCAACATCCCTCTCCAGGGGCGCACGTGTGACTGACAGCAAAATGGCAGGTACCAGACGATAGCCTGCTTTTCACTGTTGCCAACCAACTCCGTTTTTCATTCTTCCCACCATTAGCAAAGGAGGGAAATTCAATCCAAAAAGGGACAGGAGAGTGACGCAGTTCCTTTGTGACAGAGTCATTTTTTCATGTGAGGACACCATTTTTTTATGCAGTTCAAATAACAAGGTCACCTTCTACACTACATCATAATAAGGAAGGATTGTCGTTGGTTTGGCATAAATATCAACAGTACTTTTCCCATTAGCATTTTATGAAAGCTCCAACAAGAGCTTGTGACATGCCAGGGTAGTGACATTTACACTATTTATTAATTATTTACTGCTACTAATTATTAATTTGAACGATTTAAACATGGTTACACTGATTGTCGAGTCAAAGAGGTTGCACATTCGTGGTTCATCCATAATTTTTCATGCCAATGTGGCTGAAAAAGCTTTTGTGACACCAAAACTCAAATTAAGCGTAGAATGACCCTGACCTGCATAAACAATTTTTCTACCTTCGGGTCGAAGAAATTCCAATAACCCGTAAATAGATACGTCTATTGTATTGCTTTGATTATGTACTACTGATTTTTTATCTAAATTTTGAAAATTGGGCATGGGTAATTTCGCCAGTTAATGAAAAATAAATTACGAATTCGTTCAACACCTGTATGTATCCTGAGATGAGCGAAACCCGACATGCACTCTGGTTGTTTGATTTCAACTGTACTTTAGTTACAATGCAGGGTGGCTTCCAAGTGGAAAAGTCAGGGAAAACCTGGAATTGTCAGGGAATTCTTTGCGTCGGGAAAAGTCAGGGAATTTTGCAATAGCCACCAAATGTCAGGGAATTTTTTTAATGAAAACTTGGTGTAATAATTCAAAGCTTTTTTAGGTATATTATAACTCCTAAACAATCAAACTTCAATAGCGTTCTTTATCATACTAGGAACCCACATATTATTTCATAGGTGAGTTATACGAAGGACAAAAATAATTATCAAGAGTTGTGGTTAAACTGTTCAAAAGTAACAACGCTACACGCACATAAAAAGTGAATGAATATGCCATTGGCTTCCCTGGTAACTACATCACCTAGAGTAAACCATTTGTGAGAAAAATCAACTGAGTATTGAACTAGGGAGAAAAAACCCAGCAGTGTAGTGGATTGATCCAGTAAGAGTCCCAAAAATAGTTTCTATACATAAGCTAGGACTTCTCAGGAGGGTTAAGGAGGGGGAAATTGGCCCATTGGAATGTGGAGTCATGTGTTATAAATTCACAGAGCAACTTTCCAACGAACGATTTTTGTGGGATGGGAAATCAGGAAGTTATACTCTCTCTGGCAACCATTGGTTGTAGTTGAAAAAAAGCGTGACATTTTTTGCTGTCGGACGAAATTTTTGAGTTATCCCCAGAGCTAAAAAACCTATGTAAGGAAAAATAAACTTCAATAAATAGCTTCAGATCACAAATTGAGAAACATTAAATAAAAAGTAATGCAGCAAGACCGTATGGGAGAATTTTCGTAAATTATCGTACCGTACCGTACTTCAGACCACGTTTTCAGGTTTTTTTTTAGATTTCTCTGTCTGTATCTCTTCAATCGAGTTGGCCTTTCACTATGTCACACCTGATCTATTCACTGTCATATTCCCATTTCAAAATTAAAACATTCGAGCATTAGGAACCCATGAAAAACAAAGGTAAAAGTGGTATAGTCATTACCCTGCGTGGGGGCAACTTCGGACAACGCACGTTTTTTCACTCAAGTACCTAATCAAGAAATGAAGCCCTGGCTTTATACTATCCCCGTATTTTGCTACCAGATGGGTTCTCTCACCTATTAGGACAAAAACATTTCATTTTTAAACCTTTATTCCATACAAAACAAAACCAGAAATGAGCTGCCTTCAGAGCTGCCTCCAAAGTGTCTTGGGTATAATTTCTATAGGGACGGCCCCCGACTTTCTTTCGGTACTTTAGTGGCATGCCTGTAACACATGGAAAACATTGAAACATGAGTAAGCTCAATCAAAATGAGAAAAACACGTAAAAATGCGCTAAAACACAAAAAATCGGGTGGTTGGAAGTTGCATCCCAAAGTGCCGACTTTTAGTTTTTCGTAGCTGAAAAATTAACAAACGACTAAATAAAACATCTGATTTCTTAGTTAAATTCCTCATATAATTCTGAAGAAGTATGTGAACATACATATATTAATATAGTATATACATAATTCATTACACCATCGCCTGAAATTTTGACAACAATATATTTATTAATTTTATTGCTACTCAAGCTTCTTCATAATTGTATACATCTATTCGCCTCAAGTGTCTATATAAACCATTAGATTTTTAAACTATGTTGTACTAGTTGAAACTGTTGAATTCTAGGTAATGAGTTGGGGGGGGGGGGGGGGATTCATGTGTACAGATATTTCTATTTCTGCACACAAAAAATTGCCATTGTAATGAAAATATGCATTATTCCCCACTAAATATCTGTACTTTCTTTTCGAAGGGCACATGCATTCATCTACTCAATCATCGAGGACGACAAATGACTATCCATCAAGTATGAGAAGTAATAAACCCTTTCTATTTCCCAATTTCTACTTCTTCTTCTCGAAACTTACATTTTTTTTATACACTTAGATATTTTTATCGAATTTTGATTAATAAATGAATCTATTGCAATGGGTCGACATAGTAGCAACATCTTACGAAATCCATGGAAATTTCGGCACCCAGAATCAAATTCTGAATTTTCTTTCCATAGCATTTTTTGAACACATTTCCATACTGCGTTAATGCATTAAGTAAGTGTATGCTTGCATGTATTTCATGCTTATAGTTGCCTTATTCCTTAAAAAACAGGCTTCTTCTTCTATTCTTCTAAATCCCCATTCCCTGAAGTGGAGTGAACAGAGTCACTGTCTCAGCTTCTCTGAGCTATAACATTTGAACTATTCGAAGTATAGATTTGATTTCAACTCCATTCTACGTGTCTCGGTTTCAATTTTTCACTACTCAAGTTAGCTAGATAGTAGGTACTTGCACATTATTAATAATTGTGTAATACATTCCGAGCTGAGATTTTTTTTTTTTTTTTTTAATTCCCAAACTAAGGGATTCCTGTTAGATATAGTTCCATTATAAGTTCACATATTCTTAATATTGGTAGTTACCCAATGGTTAAGAGGGATGTGAACCCCTTATAAAGTTGGTTCATTGTAAAGCTTCTGTAAGGGAGCATTTTTTCGTGGTTCCCAGCAATCTCGCCTAACCAATTTTTACTGTACTTCGATACTCAATCCCTAACAAGTAGCGCTTTGGAACGTGTAACTTTGTAACAGTGTAGGGTGGAGGGTGTTTGACACCTTCAGAGAAATTTTGACTTTGACAAGCAATTGAGTTATGTTTTTTCAAAGTTGAATTAACATCTATTGCTCCATCAGGATGTCCTCCAAATGCTCAGTATTGAAAAAATCACTAATTCAAGCCACAAAACTTCATAAATTCGTTTTTTCGAAATCAATTTTTTGACCCAGGATTTGACAGCCAAATTTTGGTTGCATCTAAGATTGACACCCAATAATTGACACAGCAGTTCTTCTTCAACTGATGATTCCGTATATCAACAAAACCTTTTTTATTTGAACATTTTAACTTAGTTCATTAATCTAAATATAAAATTAATATGAGTATTCAAAAAGACTTAAGTTGGAAATACGAGTACCTATCACCAAGTGTTTCATCACAAAATAGGTACAATGTTTTCTCAATACCATTGGTATAATCCGTTTCTAATGGTAAACTAGCAGCTTGTGAGCCCTCTTTTTTATATAAAATATAAAAAATGAAGAACGAATGACAAGCTCGAATAGAGATCCGTATTGACAGCACAGTCAGTCACTGAGGGTAGCATCAGTTTGGGGACTAGTAATTGACATTTGCGATTTTACATGTTATCTTTGATTATTTCTAGAAAATGATTATAAATGCAATCTACAAACAAAATGATTGTGAAAAAACCACGGGAACAATCAAATTTGAAAATATGGTACACAATAAAACACTAACCTCCTTAGCAAAATCACGAGAAACATCACCAAAGAAATGACAACACGAGGTTCTGTTGGGAAACCTTCTCCAGATTTCACAAAACCCGCCAGAATCCTGTTCCAGCTTTTACACTTCACTGAGAAGGTATTTGTCTCAAAATTCAAAAAGATCAAACCCGTAAAACACTTTTATGCTTTATTATTTAAGTAAAATTTTTGGTGAGATGTCAATCACTGGGTCCCTGTCAATCGCTGGTCCCTCTACCCTATTTCATTTTTATTCGAACTCATTCGATCAATCCCTCCCACACGTTGCTTGTCCACTACGCTTTGTTTGCATGCGGTTTGTGGTACGTTTAGTGGTTCAGTACATTCGAATTATGATTGGTTGGTTTTTTGCATGCAGCCAGCGGAGGATATTCGACGTATCCCCACTTACCCACCACCACTCAGCCCTCAAAGTCTCTCCGTAAGTAAAATTGTGTTGTATGTAAGCTCTTCTTTTTTTTCAAATCAGACGTTTTGCTTCTAAGTCAACCAAGGTCGCTTACGTAGTGAGGGACAGAAAACAGAAAGTTCCTAGAGATCCGTCGGTCTCAATACGGCTGTGGTAACGTGAAACTTTACCGCACCTTAAAGTCACGTCAAGTCCTTAACGGATCTAGTTGTAACGCTAAATCCATGGAAGGAGGAAATTATCCCTAGGAGGTTATTTTTGACTATTACGTTTTTTCCGGATTGCAATCCGTTAACGTATCTGTATGGAAGGATGCGTCACCGTAACTCACCGAGTTACGGCGCCGGATTGTCAATACCACACGACGTATTGTGTTTTACGGATCTACTAGGAACTCTCTAACGTTTGCCAAATCGGCGCGTAGCTCTCTCGTATCTATCGTTATATTAAAAAAATCGATTTCTTAAATGGATTCTGAAACGGACCATTGAAATCGATATCTACTTGGACGAATAAAAAATTGATTTTTTCAAACATCGTTTTTGAAATTAAACTTGAAATTACTTTTTCATACTATTCAAAATTACCCTAACCGATGGTGTATTGTTGACTTGTTCCATCTTATTTCATCAGATTTTGAAATGATAAACCTTTGTGTAATAATTTGCAGTGCTTTTCAGTTTTCATAAAAATAGGCAAGAGAATTTATTCTCTATATTTTTAAATATCGTTGTGATTTATTCCCAATTTATTTCCAAAAATCGGTTTTTAGTTTCAAAAAATTAATATTTATCCATCCTTTAAACGCTACCCGATTATTCCGATATTTAGGGTTGTCCATAGGTCTGAAAAACTTGCATTGGCTATTCTTAAATGTTAGTAGATTTCACTATGAGAATGTTCAGACCATGTGCACTTTCTTATAACAAGTCGTTTGCTTTTAGCGAATTTTTAAAGAAATTTAAGCTATTTCAATGGCTCCAAAAGTTCAGACTTCAAGAAGCTCCCAAAATCGTCTTCATGACATCTTTTTGAGGCATTCTCAATTGATTCCTAGATTTGGTTAAAATTAAAGGGTTCAAATATTTTTGAAAATCGGGGTATTGAAAACTTTCGAAATAAGAATACCAAGGTTAAAAAAAAAAAAAAAAAAAAAAAAAAGCCCTACAATATTTAGGGGTGGTCTTGCATTCGGCCGGAGCTTGTTGGTTTCTTACGTTGATCCGAATCCATTATACTATTAATTATACATTATTATACTGTCAATTAACTTTTGTAATAAGCCAAATGTGATCCTTTGTTATAAACCTAAAACGTACCTTTCTGTTATAATTTGCACGGTTTTTCTTGTTAAAACAAAAGTTTGATACCTATCGAGTATAAGGGTGGTATGCTAGAACTACCCTCAAAGTTGGAGGGACGTTTGAGGGCCTTAGAACGTTTGAGGGTATCCCTCCAATAGAAGTTTCTACTGCAGAGACGACCCTTAGTTTCAAACGTTGGAGGGGCACCCTTACTCTTTAGGGTCGCCCCTCTTACGACCCTCAAACCCCCGTTCAATACAAAGACTCAGTTTGAGGGGGCCCCTCCGAATTTCCACCAATTACGTATCGAAATTTTAAGGACTACCCTCTAAAAGTTAGGGTGTTCCTGAGGTCCCTCGAGGGTCTTTCCTTGCTGTAATCCTTATTTTCACGTTTCCACTTTGTTTGGAATGTAATAATGTCGAAAGATTGAGAAATACATACCTACTTACATTTGATTTGTTGCTGTATAATGGATTCATTTTTCCTAATTTTCATCTGAGATGCTTATGAAATGTAGATTACTTTCCACCTTCCGTCTCTGTTTGGAAAATAATATATGCCCAAAATTTGAAGAAATATATATTTTATCAGAGGCTGTAATGGATTCCTAATCCGTCTCAATTTTCACTTGAGATACTTGTGAACCATACAATACTTTCAACCTTCCCTCTCTGTTTGGAAAGTAATAATGGCCCAAAGGGTTAAGAAATATATACATTTGATTTGATGAGGTTGTAATGGACTCCTGGAAACTGCATAAAAACAGCATCTGATTCCTTGTTTCTAATAATTATTTTTATTTATTTATTTTTCATTGCGAGTGTAGATACGCACATAATGATAATGCATACACCTCCCACTTAGTAAATTATTTAGACCGTAGGGTGTCACAAAAACTGTCACAGAAACACACACATGTCACAGAAACATTTCATTAGTGGCCCTATTGTGTTCATATTGGGATGGAACTTATGAGAATGTAACAAACATGACATAATTATTACACAATAAAAAATACCTATAAGTATTTCCTTTGGAAATTTTGTTCCTTCAAAATGTAGCGTCCTGGGCTTTAGCTCAGTCAGCTCAAATAAGCACAACAAAATGAATGGAAGACGAACAGCGGTCAGTTTGTTGACGAGCAGTACGATGAGATGGTGGTGGTGGATTTCTGTTTCTGCTTCAGTCTACATAACCATGATTTGTGTAGGTAGGTAGCTGAGACATAAGGCTAAATAATAAAATCTTATTCAGATTTCCGACCCGCCACACATGGAAAGTTGGATAGGCACAGCAATGAAGCTGACAGCCCCTCAAACCACCCTCAAAGCAAACCACCATCCCTCTAACTGTAAGGGTCGTTCTTGCTCTACATTATTTTCAAGGGCCTCCCTTACACCACCCTCCAAAAAGTAAGGGGCTCCCTTCCTCAAACAGCCCTCCAACTTCGAGGGTCGTTCTAGCATACCACCCTTAGACCCCAGCTACTTTGGTTTTCTGAAAACAAAACCTCTATAATAATGAACTGGCATTATGAATTAAATCAAAAGTGTGTAATGCATTGGTTTCGGATTTTTTGCAGAACACGGATCAACTCTGTACGCCAAGTGTAATCTGTGCGTTTGCTTCGGGGGTGAGATCACTTGTAGCAAGAGGAACTGCAACGAGACCTCGCTGGACGTCACCGAGCCTTCTTTCTTCCAGCTTCCCTGCTACTGCGAGCCCGAGTACGCTCCCGTCTGCACCACCACTGGCCTCACTCTCATGAACGAATGCATTGCCAAGTACGTCCACAACAAATTGGTTACAAAAGATTAGTTTTAAGAACATATATTGTTGGGATCCAATTCCTACCTTCATATTGTTATAGTTCATATTAAAATGACGTTGTTTACGTTAAAAAATGAGTAATACAATAATTAACAAAAATTTGCTCGTTTTGATCTGAGATTCCAAGGGAGTTTGTTTTGGGAATTTATAAAACGAAACGAAATTGAGAGCAACGAGATGGTCGTAGAGCAAAATCAAGAAGTTCAATTCAGATTTCAATTCTGGATTTCAATATCTGCATTTTGTTCCGATTAACCCCCAAAAACAAGGTCCTAATGTTGAAAGCTTCTTTTAATTACATAGTTTTGAAAACATCCATTCCTTTGAATGGGAACTTGAAAAATGCGTTTTCCTGGTCGATTGCAAAGTTTCACTTCAATATTGCAAAGTATAAATCTTCAATATTAACTCCAATTAAATCTAGGGTTTTTGTTTTTCAACATTTCAACTCTTCGGTTTTGTCATTTCAATCTTTGGGGTTGATTGACAATTAGAATTTGAAACCACCTTTTTTTTTCTTCGAAATTGGATAAATTTTGATTCTGTAATAAAAAAAAAAGCTGCATACCGAGGAGCATACTGTTTTTTATTTTTTCGTTTTTTGGATTCTAGATAGGTACTTTTGAAAAGTGAACCAAAAAATTTAGATGGAGTTTAAAAAAGCATGGTTTTAGCAAATTTTCGTAGAAAATTAAGCTATATTGCAATGGCTCGGATATTTTTAAAGTGAAAATGTTTGAAAATGTCTTCATTGAAATCCGTTTTGAGGCATTCTGAAACGAATCCTAGAGTTTAACGCTTTTTCATATATAAATGTCATTCCAGACGATAACTCTCCTTAGGATTGACATGAAAATTCCGTTCTTGCGCCATAAAATCAAGCTCTCCAAACTAAAGGGTGAGTTTTTTGACGATCACTTTTTGAGAACATTGAGAGCATAAATTGGTCAAATTTCAAGAAACGTGCCCAAATAATCTCTAAAAATGGCTAAAAAACAGCTAAAAATCGTTAAAGCTATATTTTTTTGCAGAATATTGCTCAAATAAAGTTTATTTACTATAAATAGAACATTAAAAAATTTAAGTACAGAATAATGCTGAAAATATGCTTAAATTTCATTAACATTTGCAAAAAAAATCGATAAAAACTGCAAAAAAAAACTAAAAATTCAAAACCTCTTTTTCCCTTTATTTATTATTATTTTATTTGTTTTGTCGAAAATTGAAATTAATTATTGAAAATAATTACACAAAATTAACGATATTAAAACCTGAAGTGCAACGTGCACTATTTGGACCATTCGTGCGTCCCTGAAAAGGAAGGGGTTATTTTTACAAGTTATGTCCTTCATAGCATTTTTCGAACAAAGCATGATTGGTATACTGTTAACCATAAAATCTACTTTTTCCAGATGTTTAGACTTCAAGTACGTCGAAGGTGAATGCAATGAACTCAAAAGCTGTTCTGTTCTTGGGTCTGACACCTGTCAAAATTGTGTAGAGGACCACAAAGTCTGCCTTCTGAAATCCGACGAATGCCCTCAATTCCAATGCTGTGAGTTCTGTGAATTTCTTGTATCGAACTTATACATATCGAATACCCGCACCTAATTAAACGTAATGTTTATTCTTCTCCAATGCTTAGTAATTTTCGTTACAAGCTCAAAATGATATATTAATACGGTATGTACGTGTATATGAGTGTTGTGCAATCCTGGGGCGATTCTAGCTTTCGGTCTCAGAGCTTCGGTTAGTTTAGATTTGTAAGATGTGACAAAGCCATCACACCTGTTTTTTCCAAAGTAGTAGGCGTCAAAGGAACGAGAACCAATAGAAATTTACGGCTAAGAGCCACTTTCACCAACAACTTATTTAACGGAGTTTGGCCAAACTCCATTAAAAATAATCTCGAGTATCAAACCTTGGTGTCTTTCACCAACCCAAAACTCGTTTGGAACAACAGAGTTTCCTTAAGGAGATTAGGACACACTGTTCATTAAGAAATTGGACTCTTTGAAGCCGGGACAATAAATCTGCCACAACCACCAATCACCAGTTATTGTCCAGCTTCCATTTAAATAACTGAATAATATATTGTGGACAAAATTGGGAACTTTTGTATAATTTCTAATAAATATTGTTGGGACTCTATAAGGGTATACTATTCATCATCCTATCATAATGTGACACCATATTTAATTATTATCACATAATATACTAAATTTTCCTCTTATCCTTGTGCTTGGCTGCTTAACAGTAGGTACCTACTGTATGTAATGAGACTGGTTTACTTGTACTTCAATCTAGGGCTCGTTTTATTGTTCTATTATACAATATATAGTAATAATTAATCTTGATGATATTAATGAGAACGAGATTTGTTCCTCATTATGTTAAGTGACAGAATGCTAAGGATCGCATCATGAGGAGCGGGTATGTTGAATATTTGCCCCAACTATCTGGATATATACCTACTACATATCAACAAATACCTACCACAAAAATATTTGGTACGCACCTACTTAGATGTTGCCCTAGTTTTCAAACAATTATAATTTATTTAAAATGCTTACTCTCAAGAATCTATTTTTATTATTTACTGAGTTACTAGAAACCTATCTACGGTTTTGGGGTCGGTTTCTCCGTATTTTTCTGCACAGAATCGAATAGTAATACTTTCAGATCTCTCCTATTCCATTATAACCGAGTTTTACACATTTTTCGTTTATTTGGTTTGCTCAATTTTACGTGCTTTTAGGGATAAAACTAATTAAACTGTAAATTATCGTAAGCAGAAACAACAATTGCTCACAATAGCTATGCTGCCATCGAGATGTCCACCGCTAACGGAGATTGCTAAATGTAACCGCCGGATTTTGGGGGCTCACACTCGGAGGAGTTTAAACTTGGACAGTGCTCTGGCGAAAGACAGATGGAATCTCCTTTAATTTCCATTCTTTTAAAGCTTGAACCCGTTTAAGTTTGTGGTGAAAGTGATCCTATTATGTCTATAGACTAAGATAATAGGAAATGAAAAATATAAGACTCTTGTTCTTAGGATCATTATTTTTTTGTAATTTCCAGTATTACATTTAAAACTGTATACATCACAAGGTAAGTCTACCAGCGTCTGCTGATTATAAAGTGAACATAAAAATGTCACTTTTTTCAGTTGTGCTATACGGTTGTACATCACGAGGCTCTCCACGATTTTACAGATTTTGAACCAACTTTGGTAATGGTAAGATGAAAGTTCTGGCTGCGGACATCGTCATGTCAGAGGCTCACCCGAGTTGTCGAATTCAAAATCAAATCAAAGACGTTTTTTGAGAATATAAAATAG
The DNA here is from genome assembly GCA_030762985.1 of Adelphocoris suturalis. NCBI lineage: Eukaryota > Metazoa > Arthropoda > Insecta > Hemiptera > Miridae > Adelphocoris > Adelphocoris suturalis. The sequence continues at coordinate 98,937,236 of CM061043.1, forward strand.
TTTCAAGCGAAGTACAAATAACGTAGAGCAAAATTACCTAACTATACGTTGTGGCTATGGGCAAAGATGAATTTTAATTACTCAAATAGACGTTGAATTGAGGGTTGATTATCTGAACTAATAAATCCTGGAACAGACGAAAACTAAACCGAAACCCCCTACAGAATAGCCTAGCGACTCATCATCTGGACATTAAGCTCATAGCACTAATAGCCGAACATAAGACCTAATTGCTGTACAACAACAATAATAATAATAATGACAATAATTTATTTACTTGTAAAGGCCAGATCAGCAATACAATTGGCAACAACTTTTATAAAATTCGCAATAAAATTTAAAAGACCTACAGCTAAAGTTCGGAAAAAATAAAAACGAGGCAAAAAAACACGCCCGGTAAAAAGAAAACATCAAGGACCAAAGCCCTCTTGAAAAAAGTCTGTCACAGTATAAAGTTCTGAGTTCTACACTTTCACCCTAACAGTAGCGATGAACTTCTTTCCAGGAAGAGAACGCAGCTCGTTGGGAAGGTGATTAAAAAACTTAGCACCCGACTGCAAAGGACTCGTATCCCTAGTCATACTGAGACGTCTCACTGGAAGAAATGAGTCGTCTCTCTTCCTGGTACCATAGGTGTGCAGATCACGCCGCCGTTCTATTTGACCCAGATGGCTTTTTACGAATTAGAGACAGCTCAGGACATAAAGGGCTGGAACAGTGAGGATTCCACAAAAGCTTCCACGACAACTCTGACTCCGGGATTGCCCGCAAATACTTCTGACAGCCATCTTCTGTTGAATGAAGACCTCACCCGCATGACACGAATTACCCCACTCCATATGAAACTGCTTGCAAAGCAGGCAAAATATACAGTCCGAAGGACTCCTTTATAAATATCCAGCCAAACGATGCAGCATTTATTAGTTGCAGGAGGCTAATTTGAGCAAAAGATTATCAATGTGTGTGTGACCTCGATGAGAGCCGATTATCAATGGTCAGTCCAAGAAAGTTCACCTCCTCTTGAAGTCGTTGATTGAGGCGGAAGGTTATTCTCTGTTTTTTTATTGGTGTTTAACGTCAAAACATTAGCAGAACACAAACTCTCAATAATCATATTCACATTAATCTGGTCACAATCTAGAGCTGACTGGCAAGGTCCTGCTGAAAGAGCGGTGACATCATCGGCGAAAAGAAATACCCTTTTGTTGTGGACTGGTGAGCCAAATCATTGATAAAAATCAAAAAAGACATGGACCTCTAATACCAAGCCCGAAGCACTAACTACCTAAAAGCAGTACCTAATGAATGATTATCAAATGGTGAACTTCAAGAATAAAACGAATGAGGAAAACGCTGGATCCAAGATACCATAGTGTGGAAATGATAAGTGCTACCAGGGCGTGAAGTTTGAGGAAGGTGTATAGAGAAGGGGGGGTTATTCGTTAGTTGATGGAACGATATGAATGAGGAAGTATTTGGAGCAGAAATATTTATGTGGTTATTCCCACTAGGGTTTCGCTATTTTCTTGCAGCTCTAGGTTCTAGACCTTGTTTATTGGAGGAAAGAAAATTAGATCTATACCTATACTATAAGATAAGACGATTGCCCTAAGTAGTAAGTATTAGGCCCTGAACCCATTTTCACATTGGCGAAGTTCTGAAGTATCTTCTAACGGTTGATACAATTAATGCTTACACTAATGTTACGAAAAGCTCGTCTCAAAAGCTCAACGCTAAGCATCTACTCAGTTACAAGATAAATCAAGCCATAATACCAAAGGAACACAAGTCCTGAAGCACTATCAAAGGAATATATTTAGAAGCTGTGAACAACCAAAGATAAATAAATAGTGTAAGACGAGTTTTACAATCAGTTTACACATTTAGGTAAATATGTGATTTGTACTTTACGGAGAGCTAGCCTCTCTTTTACTATTCCTAGACATGTTCATGATTCAAAACAAAGAATGTTGAGCGATAGGTGTAGATGATGTAGATGTAGAGAAAAACTCTCAGGGCGGGGGTTTTGAGCCCCCAGCACGGAAGCCTGTTGGCTTATTGTACTTTCCTGAGAGTTTTTTGTTTAATCAAAGAGACTCAGCCCCCTGATGGGGGTGGTAGGCTCTTGATTAATTGTTCGCTCGGAATGGAGCTCATCGGGGTTTGGGCCCAAAGAGCTCAATTCTGCGATGGGTGAGTGCAGGGCACTCGAAGATTATGTGGGATGCCGTTTCGTCAGTCTCCTCACATAATCTGCAGAGGGTTGAGTTTTGTGTGACCCCTATGCGATGTAGGTGAAATCGTAGGGGTGCAAAACCGGTTATGAGGCTGACCAGTGTTTTTAGTTCCCTACGGTTTTTCCTAAGTAGCCCCTCAGTAATTTTGGTGTTGAGTTCAGCCACCATGAGTTTACTGTGGGTGTGTCCTTCAATATTGACCCATCTCTTAGCGGTTTGTTGGTTGACCCACGTGTTGATGGTTTTTCTGAAGGTGGTTTTTGGTAAACCGACTGCTGGCTCAGGCCCTACGAATGGGGTTTGAGAGCCCCTTCTCGCGAGCTCGTCGGCCTTTTCGTTGCCAGTAATGCCTCTATGCCCCGGCACCCACTCCAGGCGAACCCGGTTGTGTTTGGCTAGGTTGTTGAGGGTTTGCATGCAGCACCATACCACTCGGGACGAGATGGTTGGAGCCGTTAGTGCTTTTATCGACGCTTGACTGTCAGAGAGGATGCGGACGTGGGCATTTTTATGCCCCCTCCTAAGGCTCTCCGCAGCTGCTGCCTCGATTGCCACAATTTCTGCCTGGAATACAGAGGTGTGTTGCCCGAGTGGAAACGAAGTGTTCCACCTGGGTTTGGCCCCATGTATTCCTGCGCCAGTTCCTGCTTCCATTTTTGACCCATCTGTGAACCAGATGATGTCATTGGAGCAGCATTTGTTCTCCCATAGCCCCTCTCTTGTAATGATTGATGTGTAAGATGGGGCTGGGAGAGAGTTTTGGGCATGATATCGGCCACCATGTCGAGTAGTGGTTCTTGTATCAGTTCCAATATGTTGGTATGACCTCGGTGAGGAGTTATCCGCCAAGAGCCATTCCATTTCAGCCTCAGGGAGGCCATCATGGCCTCACCTTTTATGAAGATATCCACTGGGGGTAGACCCAGTAGAACCTCCATGGTTGCTGTGGGTGTACCATGCATCGCTCCAGTGATGGCTAGACAGGCCAGTCGCTGGATGCTGGTGAGAGTTTGCCGAGCTCCCACCTGACCTGCCTTGTGCCACCATACAACTCAGCAGTACGTTGTTATGGGTCTAACAATGGCGGTGTAAATCCACAGGACCATCCGCGGTTGTAGCCCCCCATACTTTCCCACATGTACGCTTAGCGCACATGAGGGCTCCTTTGCATCTGTTTGCAATGTATCCCAGGTGTTTATTCCAGGTGAGTTTTGTATCCAGGTATACACCCAATATTTGACCTCACGTTGGAAGGGCACCCTTGAATTAAAGAGAAGAGGTTCTGAGAGGCCCCTCAAATTTCTTTTCCTGGTGAAGGTTACAAGTGTGGTTTTGCTGGGGTTTACATTTAGGCCCTCAGTGCCACACCAGTCTTCCACCACTTTCAGAGCTGACTGAGCCAGATCTGAGACTACTCCAACGAATGGTCCCCTAATCAGGATGACCACATCGTCGGCATAGCCTTGAGCATAAAAGCCGAGTGTGTTGAGTCGTTCAAGTAAAGAGTCCACAACAAGGTTCCACAACAGTGGGGATAGTACCCCCCCCTGCGGGCAGCCCCTCGCCACAGACACCTCCACTGATTCCCCAAGGAGCTCAGCATTTACTGTTCTACTCGTAAGCATAGTTTTTATCCACCTACATATGGTGTTGTTTATGTTATGCCTTTGAGTAGCCCTTATAATGGAGGTTACTGAGGTTGCATCAAATGCCCCCTCTATGTCCAAAAATATTCCTATTGCAAATTCCTTGTCAGCCAGCACAGTTTCCACCCTGGTGACTAGGTGGTGCAATGCGGCTTCACAGGATTTGCCTTGTTGATAGGCAAATTGGTTGGGGTGAATGGGCCTCTCTGTTAAGGAGGTTTCCCTCAAGTGTCTATCTACAAGTTTTTTCCAACGCCTTCAAATTGAAGGATGTCAGACAGATGGGTCTAAATGCTTTTGCCTGGTTGTACCAAGGTTTCCCTGGCTTTGGCAAGAATATGACCCTTGCTTGACACCATCTTCTGGGGATCGTGCCTGTTGCCAGGCTCGCCCTAAAGAGAGCACCTAGTATCCTAACGACATTGTCCCCCCCTTCTTGTAGAAGTTTCGGGATGATGCCGTCCGGGCCAGGTGATTTATAGGGGTCAAATGAGTTGATGGCCCACATCACTCGCTCTTTGGTGACTACACTCTTTGCCACTTCCCAGTCTAAGGGAGAGGATTTCCCACCATTAGTGCGGGCTGGTGGGTCAGAGTCTGTACCTGGAGCATTTGTTACTAAGGCAGCCGGGGAAGTGGGTCTCCAGCATGAGTGCCAGGGTGTCCCCAGCTGTTGAGGTATATTCTCCATTTGTTTTCACGAGTGTTCCATTGGATTGATAGGATCTTTAGCAAGGATTCGCTGGAGTCTGGCACATTCAGAGGCACTTTCTACCTCTTCACAGAACCTCCTCCGTGCTTCCCTTTTTGCTATTCTGATAAGTTTCCTATATTCAGCTAATTTGGTCTTATAATCATCCCAATAGCCGGTCTTTTTGGCTCTGTTATACAGTTTGCCAGTTTCACGTTTGACAGCTTCTAGTTCCGTATTCCACCAGGAAACCTGGATTGGCGAGGGCCCAGTTGTTGTCAGGGTGTGATTGTTGTATGAGGCGAGTAGCGCGCTTTCCAGCTCTTCCGCCAGGGCCTCGATATCATTGTTATTGTGTATTTTGGTCCGAATTTCTCTCAACCTGCCCTCTACTTCCTCCTTGTAGTTCTTCCAGTTCGTTTTCCTAGGATCTCTATGTACTTGTCGTGTTTTACCCAAACCTTGGATTACCACGACAATGTACCTGTGATCGGAAAAGGAGGGGATGTCGGATACGAACCATTTTTCAATTTTTCTTTCGAGCAGAGGGGTTGTGATGGTAATATCGAGAACTTCTTTCCTGGATGAGGTTACGAATGTTGGTTTGTTTCCCCGGTTTGCCAAATATAAATCATTGGCTACCAGGTAGTCAAATAACAGGTCCCCTCGTGTGTTGATGTCAGTGCTTCCCCACGCACTATGGTGGGCGTTGGCATCTGCACCCAAAAGGAGCTGCATGTTGTCATTGCGGCATTTTTCAATAAGGTTAGCCACTTCTTCTGGTGGAGGTCCTCTTGAAGTATCTGCATCTCCTGGGAAGTACGCTGAGGCAGTGACTATATGCTCCCTATGGTTGCCTTCCGCGAGGATGATTTTCACTGCAACTAAATCCCTGTAACAGAACTCAGACATGGTTAGTGAATTTATATCATTTTTGATAAATATGCAGGAGCGTACATTTTCAGCGCAGTTGCGCTTGTAAATGAGCTTTCCTCCTGCGTTATTGAGGCCAGCAACTCTGCCCCGGGAAACCCAGGGTTCCTGGATGAGTGCTACGTCATATTTGCCAGCTGCAAGCAGTTGGCATAAGTTTGCTGTAGCCACCTTGTTGTGCTGCAGATTAATTTGAATAATCTGCAGCATTTATTTAGGTGGCGAAAGATGCCTGACGGTAACCCTACGGAACTGGAAGAAGGGTTGGAAGTTGTGCCCCCGCAGCCAGCCCATAGAGTCCCCATCAATGCTGAGGACCAGATCGAGTCCATCTCCCTCCACTCGACTGGTCAACAGGTGCCACTCCTTTGTTGAGAGACCAGGGTTCTGGATCTCAAACAAAGGAATGAGTTTTCTGGCATCGGATGCGTCGAGAAACGCAGTGGGGATCCAGACCCCAACCTTTTCTCGACCCTCCACCAGATCTTTTGCACGGCCGACCCGGAGGAGAGCTCCATCCCAGGGACACAGCCCCCCAACCAGCCCCACCAGCCAGTCTTTCGACCGGTCGTTGGCACTGGTCAGGTGGACCACACCATTGCTGGCGTAGCCCTTTGTGAACTGCGGCCCCAGACCCGGAGGCTCCCCGAGTGTGGCCTGTGCAATTGCAGAAAGGACCAAATTTGCCTCCACGTCGGATAGTCTTTCCACGGGGTGGTTACCATGTACTACGGCCATCTTGGTGGCGGTGAGCGCACCACTATACCCACCCAGCCTCCTGCAAGAGCGTGGAGGTGTTGGGTGGAGCAAGGGCAGCCCCCCGTGGCTTCTTTGGATTCTGCTTTGTAGCCGAAGGTGGGGTTGTGTGAGGGTACGTTGCCGCTTGCGCGGCGTTTCCGCCCCAGCCCCATCCTGTCCCGTAGCCAGGCGGTTGCCGAGCCCAGGTTAGTGGGGCCACCATGTCCAGGGGGTTTGTCAACACACGTATGTGTATCTGCCCCTCCAGAGCTGGTGGATCCGCCCCGAGCTACAGCCTCCCCGGCCACAGGTACGTAAGGCTTACGTTTCTCACGTTTGCGGGGGTTGATGGGTTTCCCCCCGCTCGCGAGCCTTCAGCCTAGCCGCTTTCTCCTCTGTGCACCACTGAGTCTGCGGCTAGCTGCGTGGTGCTAGTGGTTTGCCCTTTCGGGCTGCCACCATCACCGCTGTGACAATCCATTGGTGCCGGGGTTTGGGTAGCCCCAGCATCATTGATTGTCATTTCTGTCAGTGATGAGGAAAGGGTGTCTCCGCCCATCTCATCACTGTCAGAAGAGTTTTTTTTTGTATGTTTTCTGGGTGTTCATTTTGTTCCCACGAGAAGCTAGGGATATAAGCCGTCCACCCGCGCAGAGCCCCGCATGCGCGGGGGTAAGCCTAATTACACCCAGGGGGTCGGCCGGTACCCTGGGGCAGCCGTTTGAGATGCACATTACCCTCTGCATCATGCAGACCCTAGGCACGGCGTGCACACCTTGTCTTGAGGGGGGGTTTCCGTTCTTAGTAACCAGTGCAATAGCTCACACTGCCCAGTATACTCCTAGGAGATACTATCGTGCAATGGACAGTGCGAGCCGTGGCTAAGCCCTCCCACCACGTCAAGGTGACGGACATTGGGGGGAGCGATAGGTGTTATAATGAGGCTTCGTTGTGGGATGCAGGATATCATGAAATAAGAACTCCAAGAAGTCTAAGATGTGAATGTTATATTTCATGGCCCTCTTTGTTCTTTATATACATGCTGGCCTGGTGAGGGGGGACACCCCCCAGGCCAGATAAGGGTGACAAGTTTCCACGGGTCCGGGTGTATATTACACCCCTCCCCCCTTTATAAGATTTTTTGTAGCCCCGAATTACATGAGTGCGAAAAAAAATCTGAAGTAATTCTTGCTGACTGTTTTACAAAATTCACGGATTGTTAGCAATGCCCGGTTTACAATTGGTACGGGTCGTAGCGGCGCGTTGAGTAAAGAGTGGTGTGTGCAGCAGAGGAAGTGTGCTGCAGGAGGATGAGCCGGACCCGTGGAAGTGTGAGCCAAGAGCCAAATGTAAAAGAAAAGGCTATTAGTAACTGGAAGTGACGTGATTTTTTGCATTGTACAAAGCAGAGTTCGCTTAAGGTTGAGTACATGGTTAATGCAATGTTGAGAAAACAGCACATGAAAAGTCAATAAATGTTTTTCAGATCAACACTTAAAAGTCATTTGGTTACTTGTCCAATTTGGTTACAATAATTTCAGTAACTGCAATTAGTAATATCTATGTAATATACTTATACCAGCTGGTACTGGATTTTAGTGGTTTCTTCTGGCTGCCAATCGGCACCGGATGATCCGGTCTGCGATGAAGAGGGCACCACTCACAGAAACCTCTGTCGAATGAATGAAGCTGGAAAACAGCTTGCCTACAAGGGTCGTTGCCAGGTGAGTACATTTGCTTTTTATATAAAGATTCAAGTACGTAAGATCTAATTATGAACCGGTACTTGTTAATATGTGGTAGACAAATAGAGGAAGAGATACCTACTCTTATTGCCAAATCATTGAAAGTATATATGTGTCAAACGTGAAATAACTTTATATCTAAGTATACACTTCTTGACACGGACATGGGTTATATTTAAATCCTCAAAACCTTCCTTTACATCTTGAATCGGGGAAAACTTAACAACGTCGTCCGGTTATACAACTCTGTCTTTAATTAAGCAATTCAATTTTGGTAGTAAACTTACATCGAATGTTTGCAAAGTAGGTAGCACTTTTTTGCTGAAAAGTACATTACGCCACGAATCCAACAAGACCGAAACTATTTTTACTCTAAGCCACAGTGTTTATTTAGGTAAGAAAAAGTTTTTTGGGCTTACTACCTAATTTGAAAATCCACCCAAGCATAGTGTTTACTGATATACTGTAGGGTGCAGCTTTGTGCTGCCATGGTTACATTGTACATAATTATAGCATTTACACGTCAAATTGGAGGTTTTTCGAATCAATAAGGAGGTATTACACTTCAATTTGGAGGTTTTGCACACCGATTTGGAGGTTTTGGACATAAGTTTGGAGGTTTATTTCAAATAAAGATATAAGCATTTTTACCTCTTGTATAAATCGTCAGCTTCCTTCTGTTGTTATAATATAACCTGTGGTACGAGCTGAATAGATTCTGTGAGATTTTTCCCAGTTCACCATGATGATGCTCTATCTAATATTCATATTCTCGCGAGGTCACGCCTGGAGTAGGTTTGAGTTTCTTTCAAAGTCCGCCATGACGTGGTAGATGTTACTTGATCGCAACTCCCAACCTATTTTTCACTAGAAGTTTGCCAACCGTCGTATGTCAACCTAATACGTTGTTATAAGGACATTTTTCAACAGTTTTGCTTTGCAAAGGTAATATTGTAGTAATATAAAGTTTCAATTCAACTAAATCGTCGCAGTAATCACGCCTGCCAGTGCGATTTTGGTTGTAGACAACGATACCGATCTAGTGGTGAACGAGTTCCTATTTGGGCTAAGGACTAACTATTATGGTTAATCAGTGTCCGAAAACTAAAGATCTTCGTTCGTTTAGACTGAGAATAAATAACCTGAAAAAGAATGGAGAAAAAATAATTTAAAATTCCACAGATCTCTGTATTTCAGTTTAGGTACTTACATAGCCATTGTCCAGGCAGTTTCATCAGCGTTTCAGACATGTTCTTATTACTATAACTGAGGCAGCTTTCTTGTTTATTGAATGAATGAAAGGATAGATTTGGTAGTTTGTTGAAGTAAACAAGGCAGGTTGGTGCTCCACCAACAAACGAAACTACGTACAGCCTACCCAATTCGCTGTTGGTTAAAAGTAAACTAAGTAGGTAGGTTGTAGCTCTGCCAACGAATACAACTGCTTATCAACAAGTTTATCGAATATCGAATCAGGAAATGTGTAACATGAATTATAAACCAGCTGTAAGGAAAAAACCTTGAAATTCATTCTTCTGAAGGTTAGACTTCATAAAGACGGGCGGCATTATCAGTGCAGTTATTACGCGAGTTTTGCAGTTACTCCAATTAGTGGGACAAAAAAAGTTGATTAAGTAGGTAGGTACCACCTATTTCAATTTTCGTCTATAGAAGTACATGATGAATATCAAGTTATAATATGTGGAAAGTAGGAAGTGTATGGTACACCTAGTGTGTACTTACCTTTCCAAAGGCGATACCTACCTAATATTCCCATCTGGTAGGGCTCTCATGACATATCCTTTCACATGACCCTTTCAAAGGACTCTAAAGATTTTTAGTTTCTTAATTGGTTCAGAGAACGGTTATGAAAACTGGATTATCCACAACATTTTCGCGGCTGATGTCTGGAACTGTTACTTGTTTGTCAACTTCCCAATACAAATTTCATTGGGACCTCGACTGCACAAACGAATCTTGCGTTCACAACGTTTCAGGTCATTGCTGGATTACGGCTTGATATAATTTGCATAAAATTTATTACCTTGCATAATAAAATATAGGTACTGAATTAGGAACTAGGTAAATACTGAACCGTAAGATAAGTAGGCATGTAGGTGGCGACTCCTAATGGCGCTTTTTCGTATAGTTTACTCGTAACCATGACAACAAGGTGAAATAACTTCTAAAATTAGGTTTTTATCCTTGTCTCAATGTAAGGATGCACTAGTGTCGAAGTCTCGAGAATATCACCTATATCTACATTGCAATTTATACTTGGCCAAGGGCGCTTTGATCTTTAGGATAGCATGGTTATGTGCAATATCTACACAAAATAATTTCATCATTGCAGTACAATTGCAAGGACTCCGTAGTTTGTGGTGTGGATGGGAACACTTATCCGTCTGAATGTCATGCCTCAGCGCGCTTCATCAGTGTCGACTATGATGGTCCCTGCTCAGGAATTGGAGTCATCAATAACGAAACAGGTATTTTTTCCAGGATTAATCCCAATTTTGAATAAATTCCTCCAATGCAATAAGCAATGAAAACTATCATTAATCGTACACTAGGTTACCTATACACAAGACGTTCGCAAAAAATCAAGTTCAGTCACGAGACTCTAGACCTTGTCCAACTAATCTAAATTTTTACTAAGGGATTGACTACTTAATGTTATGTATTTTTGAGATGCGAGCGTACCAAGCATCCAGACCACTAAACTAAGCAAAAAACTGATCTGTGTAGAATCTCATGGCGAATGGGGCGTTGGGAATGCCACGCAGTGGGTAGTCGAACTAAAGAGCAAGTCAGGGTCTAGAGTCTCGTGACTCGACTTGATTATTCGAGACCCTCACGTTACCTATACTGCAACTCATTTCAATTATCATCCACACTATAAGTACTGTTGTGAACTGTTATTATCATGTGAGGCACTGAGTTACAAAACTCGTTCTTTCTGAAATAAGTGATTTTGCCGGAAACGGAAAAAAGTGATAGAATCCCATCGAAACGTCATTTTCGATTACCTACCTTTTTTTTAATTTGGGGTGGTTGGCCACTCTGATAATGTAGTACATGACGGGAAAAATAACGTCCTTCTCGTGGAGAAGAGAAGGAACACTTTTAAATTTAGAAAGAACGAGTTTTGCACCCATTCACTAGAAAGAACCAGTTTTACAGCTATCTGAGCAGTAAACAACTGGTTTTGGCACTCATCACCTGGCATGTCACTGACTCTCTCAGAAGGAAACTATGGACCAGAAAACGTTAAAAAGTCATAATTTTTAATTAAGGAATAAGTGTTTGAAAAAAAATTATATAATCAACTACAAGACTTGTTGCATGTTTATGAGAGGTAACACCTCAATCACAAGAGATATTTTTTACAGAGGTACCAAACGCATTACACAAAAGCTATAAAGAATTTTACATTATTACCTATGTATCACGGTACACAATATAAAAAATTGTTCACATCATCACTTAGGTAGGTATATCTCATTTCAAAAAAATATATATATTTACAAAGAAATTATTAGGTACTCTTTTGCTGAACTCTAAGTTCGTTGCTTTCTTCGGACCCCCCCCCCCTTCCTCCGTCTCTTGCTCTTTTTTGTCTTCCAAAATTTTTTTCATTGGTTTATTTGGCACCTTTGAGTCGTTGTGTTTTCAGATAAACTTATATTGGGTCACCTTGTCAGAAGTTTCGTAGGAATACTGATAAAATCGTCTGACATCCAGAGGTGAGAATTAGCTACAGAGGTACGATTTCTTCTTATCTTGTCTATGGTAATAGGTGGGCTTTGGTTTGTATCTGAAAAAATCTAAGAAAGCAGGAATATTATACTTCTCTCATTTGAGAATGCATTTTCTTTCAAAGTATCATCAGGCCACACAAGCAAGTAGCGCATGGCAAGTCTTACATTAAACAACAAAGAGCTTACCTAACCTTTCATTCTTTTCGACATTTATCTTCCATGTATCCTTCTTGATTCCGGGTAGCACCCATAGTTCAACGTTGAATTATCACAATTTTAATTATTAAAATCAGTCGCAAAAAATAAGCAATCATCCCCAACAGTACACAACATGGGACAGATTGAAGATGGTATTAAGTGACAAGTTATGAGGGGTAAAGAAACAGTTTTGCTGCCGCTAGAAGTCTCAGGCTTAAAGAACGAGTTTTGCCATTCAGCTGTTGAAGTAAAGATAGACTTTTGCAACTATTCCTAGTTTTCGAATCGTATTTTTAGACGGGAAAGAGTAAGTTTGGCTACAAACTGATCAAAGCAAGGGAAACAGCGGAAAAATTCCTTTCAGAAACCACAGCCATCTCAATTTCGACAAAAATCTGAAAGAACGAGTTTCGCAACTCAGTGCCTCATGTGGTATTCCTAATAAACATGGCCCCAGTCCGAGCTTGACCTCAATGCCCATCAAAACTTTCTAATTAACGATTCACGGGTGCCTGGAATGGAAAATAGGTTTGGCTGTGGTGCCATAATATTTGCGTTATGTCAGAATTTGGGGAAACACTTGAACAAAGAAAGCCTGTGATCGCCGAAGTCCTAATACTTAATGAACATGATTACCCTCGAAATTGGCCATTTTCAGCAAAGGTGTAAATACTTACGTCTAAATCTATAGATGTCTTTTTTCTATATTCTCTATATGTTTGAAAACTAAAGTATATGCTACCTAAAATACACGTTGAACCTTTTAAAAACTTCTCAGTTACATGATGCTGCCTTACAGAATGAAATTTCACTCCCAGAGCTCCAGAACTTATATTAACACCTATGCATGCATGTGGGCCAAGTATATAATGTATCCGTGTATGGATGTGTGGGCGTGTGTGCATGCAGAAGAGAGAGAAGTGGAATTCAGACGGTCTTAGACCAACACATCAAGGCACAGGCTGCACTTCTCGCCACGAGTGTTACGGAAACATTGAAAATTCATATTCTCTGTCACCTCAAAGAATCTTTGAGATTCCTAGATGAACAAGAAGGATTTGGCTTGTGGTCAGAACAGGCTGGGGAATCCATACACCATCACATCAATTTCTACAATATTGGAGTCGACGAAAGCTCAACAACATTCAAGTCCCAAGGTACCTACGCTACAAGATTATTAGAAACTGTAGTAGATTTTTCGTCAAAACAGATTTGATAGAAATTTTCAATGTTTGAAACTTGTTTATTCTTAAGATTATTGTTAAAAAACAATAAAGGAATAAATTCAAATAAAAGTTCAATTTTTGTGCCCGCACGTATCAGTGTGATTTTCATTCTCCAGAAAACCTCTCTCTCTTTCTCATGCACACTCGCCGACACATACACACACGAATAGATTATTTACTTGGCTCACATGCATGAATAGATGTTAGCATAAGTTCTGGAGCTCTGGGAGTGAAATTTCATTCTTTAAGGCAGCATCATGTAACTAAAAAGTTTTTAAAAGGGTTCAAGGTGCATTTTAGATAGAATATACTTTAATTTTCAAAAATATAGAGAATATAGAAAGAAGACATTTATAGATTTAGACGTAAGTATTTACGGGGGGGCTGAGTGGTCAATTTCGAGGGCAATGCTGAAAATGGCCGATTTCGAGGGCAATCATGCTCATGAAGTATTGATGTTCAGCGATCACAAGCTTTTTTTGTTCAAGTGGTTACCCAAATACTGATATTACGCAAATTTTACGGCATAATAGCCAAATCTATTTTCCTTTCCAGACACCCGTGGATTATAACTATGATCCAATAGATCAGTAGCCATAAATCAGATAAGTTTTCTTAAACTTTTTCATGTTATTTACGTTTTTTATGGTAAATGTTATGTTTAAGGGGAAGTGGAAGGCTGCGCTAAAGACCTGGTGTGTCGACCTCTACCGACGACCTGCGCTGCATTCATTCCACCAGGAGCTTGCTGTCAGGTTTGTGCCGGTGCCATCAGAATCCTTTACAGGTAATAATAAAACGCGCACTACCTAAGTGAAGTATCAATATCTAGTTCGATTAATGAACTACTTCAAAAAGGAATGGTTAAGTCAAACCTGCATTTTTCTTGGGTTTTTCTGAAATGTGGGTCAATTTTCAGTACCAGTTGTATATGCGATCTCTACACAAAACGTCAAACTTCGGCCTTTCACTATCCTTATCTCTCGGTTCCTCCTCTTTTCATACGGCCAGTAAGTGCCTAGTCAGTATCTAGTGTGCGGTTATTCAGTGAAATGCTCCTCCACGAATTTTATACGAAGAAGCATGCCACATCCGATTCAGACGCACCCCATGACGATGATGTGTATGATGCTCAACGGAATTATGACACAAGAGTGCACGGCCCATGTGTCTGCTTCAGCATGTGTTGCAAGCAGGCGGACATTTTATAGCGACGGTTTTTCATTATAGGGAAAAGGGACAAAAGAACGCTGCTGCCAATTATCGAAAACGGGATCAAAGTTGGTTCTGTGATTTATTCGGACAAGTGGAAGGCCTACAGGACGCTTAGCACCGAGGGGTGTACCCACAAGACAGTAAACCAATCAGAAAATTTTACCGACCCACTTACTGGAGCTGACAATCACACCATAGAATCCTTGTGGAGGCACGTAAAAGCGCGTTATGATATGAAAGTAAATGGAGCTGGGGGCATGTTGGACAGACAGTTGATCGAAGAGTTGTGGCGTTCACTAATCTCTACGATGATCTTCATTTTAGGAGAGAAAGGTAAGATTGCCCCTTTTTCCCCCCATTTCATTAAGCAAGTTATCGATTTTCCAAGTGAGATCGCATACTGAGTCCAGACAACGTGTCGCGTCGATTGCAGGTTGAACTGAGATCACATATGCAGCTGGTAGGTACCCAATTTTCGATTATCTCACAACTGTTAGGTGTGGTGGTGGATTCACACATCTAGATGAGACTGAAACTATATTACCAATGTTGAATAATAATACATTTCATTCATATATTAAATGAAGATGTGAACCCTATAACGTTACTCAGGAATAGTTGAGCGCTCTTCGAGAATAAATTACTATGGTCCATTCCATAGCATTTGTTTGTTGGCTTTCGTGTTATCTTATTTTTTTTTTTTTTTTTTTTAAATATAAATTCATTATTTATTTCCATGCTGTCACCTGCAGTCAAAAGCAGATTATGAGGTACCAGAAGGCATTGAATACCAGAGGTGCAGCTGTGTTTACTGTTGAGAAGGTCATGAAGGGCTTGACGCGGCACATAGACGTGGCAGAATGTGCTCTTTACGGTTAGTAGTTTATTTTGATTGTTTTTTATTTTTTCAACTTTAGTAGGTAGATTGTTTGTTACTTATTACTCTTAGTACGAGTACATAGACGCGTAATTATGACGTTGAGTGTGGATCCCCAATGGCGGAAAAACATACTGGATATTTATTCTTTCAAGAAAGCTAGATAAGATCTCAATTACGAAATTCTGTACTGTAACCTAATAAGTTGGTAGGTACTTGACAAAATCAAGTAGGTAAGTAAGATCGAAAGAAAAAACGTAACGTAAAGTTTTTCTTTATTTCATGTATTTGAACATGTATGTTTCTTACATAAGAGTTTGCGTTGCAATAAATACAAGTTTGTAACCATTAAGATAGTATTTTTAATAGTTGAATCAACAATAACTAATTGATTTCATGGAAGTGGTTCAAATTTTGTAGTAGATATTTCAGATCTTTAATTTATTATTATTTCCATTTTTGATCGGTTTGACACTGTGGTAATTCGATGTAATTCTGATGGGAAATAGGTTTTAAACATAGGCTAATTAAACGTATAAAAAATAAATTAATTAAATCGCAAATAAGACATTATTTAGGGAAAAACACAACTTAATCAAACAGCTTTAACTTAAACTTAACTCAGCTTTATTAACTTTAATAAAAGAGAACAACAATCAAAACAGCAAACACTCAATACACCCGAACAGTTAAAATACGACTAGTATATAAGTGTATTATTCCTTCAGTCAAATAAACTAATTTACAATTATAATGTAATTAGCAAACTTCACTGAAGAAGAAATACTTATGGCCTCTTTATGTCAATTTCATTTGGTACTGATATAAATCTTATCAAGTTTCCAGCACCCTCCTCCAAGTCCGAAATATACCTACCTACCTTTTATTTTCCTGTGAAACAAAGGAACCTCATATAGTACGTGGAATAAGTTTTTGAGAAGACCCGTATCACAAACGGGAAAAATTTATCAAGTATTTGGAAAAATTTTGGAATTATAAGTTTTCTATACTTAATAGTAAAATTGTGTTAAAACTTGATAGTAAAATTCTCATTAGTGTAAATAACTATTCGAATTGGAAAGAGATATAATGATAGTTTAAACATTCGTTGAATCTCTCTTGCGCGTCCACGATCTAATATTATTCGATATAGGAGCTAAAAACTGCGGCATCAACAACTTTATTTTTAAGAAAGATTTCAGCATCTTTCACGCATTTACGTGTGAAAATTTTGAGATTCTCGCTATCCAAAGTTAATAGACGTGTTGCACTCAACATTCAATGAGAAATTCATAATATAAAGCATTTCGTGGTTGCTGGTGGTTAGTTGGTTGGTAGTCCGTCAAGCATTATAAGCAAGCATTACAAGGACGTACTAATGACTGGATTGTATACTTATGAATTTGGTGAGAATACAAAACAGATTTTACTGTATGTACCACCTCCATTATAACCTAACATGAAAGTGCTACTCACAACAACAAACCGAGCAAGAAAGATTCACTGAAATAAGTTGAAAATACAGCGTTTTATTTGTATTGCTCCTCCCTTCCCACTATGAAATGATGAAATGTAAATTTTCAGTAAAATATTCACTACAGAACTAAGTGCGGCGATCAAAATAACAAAACAATCGAACAAAAAAAGATTATCGAAAATCGGTTGAGAATAGTGTAAATAGCTCAGTTTATTTTCATATGCTGAAATGTTAATGGAAATATGGGAAAAGAGAAAAGGAAAAATGAAAATGTGTTTTTTGGATTCCTAACTCATGAAACTCTAAAGATAAACAATGAAATCTACTTCCTGCGGCGCAAACACCACTTCCAACAATCATTCATTAATTTGAAATGCTCAAGGACTGCTGCATAAATAGACTGAAATCGAACAAAAAATTAGTCACTGGAAACATCACGATTTATCAGTACCGCCCATCAACCCCCTCCCATAATGAAATTTGAAACTCCTGACATATATGTTCCTAAGCTAAACCAAAAACTTGATTGAGCAATAAAGAGGATAGCAAAAATCGGTTAAAAATTGTAGCTTACGCAGCGCTTAAAATTAATTCTAAAATTTCGAGATTTTGTGCACAACTAGACTAAAGCTGGGATGGGACAAAATAAAAATCACGATAATGCATCAAGAGTACATAGTAGCTTGGTCGAAAATAATACGTTTCTCTGCATTACCCCTTCCATTACCTCTCTTACGTCATGAAACTCAACATTCCCAAGAGTTGTTGCTTAATTAAACTTTAGTTTGGACCGAACGAAAAAATAATCAAGAAATTCGGTTAAGAATTGCAGCCTGGGCATCGTCGACAAAATTTGTCATACCCAAAGACCCACAGATTTCCACGGATTTTTTACTTAAAATGGTCTGAAAAGGATTTTTATCAAGTTAATTTTCCTGTCATGCTTGTGTTGCCCCTCGCCCCATGATAAATTTTAATAGGCCGTCCCTGTTTTGACGAAGCCTAGCCTATTATGACCTACCTTCAGATGGGGGTCCTAAAATAGGTACGATGATGCAGCCTTGTCTCATCCGCACTGAACGTCGTAAAAACAACCTTTTATTCGTGATTAGCTTTTCTTTATCCAAATAACGTGCTATTCTCATAAACCTATATTTCGATTATTGCACTAATATAATTAATAGTTAATTCGGTTTGTCAACTAATTAACTACTTTTTGTCAACTACAACTCAACTGTTTTTGATTGGCAGGCCATCTGACGATGGAAATGGATCTGATTGTACTAATCAAATCAACGTCGGAGAAACCTACAGACCTCCAAATGCAAATATGCGCTTTGGAAGCGGAAAAACTTGCTACCCTGATACAACGAGGAAGCCCTCGGGTAAATATGGAATACCGGTGATCTACCTGTAACCTGGTGTATTGTTCGCCATTATCTAAATATTCAGCGTAACGTATATTACTTGTGCTTCATATTCTATGGAACGTGAGAGATGAATCCCGAAACAAATTTACTCATATTTTTTCATTTCACGGAAAAACATTGAATCATGGTTGTGTTTCTAGGAAATTGATTTGTATATCCAACTCTCAGTGAAGGGATGAAAATTAGTGTAAATAATGTTTTGTGTGCTGCTCGTGTATTACATAACCCTTTGATTACAAAACCTAGCTAGTAATGAAATTATTTCATGTTATTAAAAAGGCCATTAGTATCGGCCGTCTTTCCGAGGGTGGGTCCTGGGCCCAACTGAAATTTTCTATAGTGGATACCAAAAGGTTGATTAAAAAAAAAAATACAAGGCCCAAATACGCGGATGATTCCGCGTTAGCAGTGAAAGTGGTAAGGGAGGTGTCACAGAAGATGTGTGGAGCTGAAGAACTTGACGGTTACGTAATAAATAAGTTGGAATTGCAGATGATAAACTCTAAGCTCGAATCAAAGAAGTGCCTAGATATATTTGTTTGATTTCCTCATAGCTGTATGTGTACACTATTTTAGAAACAAGTATTCATACGGGAATATTGGGATTTTCTTTACCTAAATACGTTTACACAGTGATTTTATAGAACTTAAACCTACCTAATTACATACTACGTACATACTACGTAGTATACGTACATATGAATTACATAACAATAACTCGGTTTTTTGTAATGACTCGATATCCTACTCGCAGGAACCCGGAAAGCTTTTAGATCGCTCTCAATGCCTTTAAGTGTGGTTTGGTCTTCTTGGTTCCCTCGGGTCACCAACATAAGGTGAAGGTGGTGGATCAAAGGTCCAGGGGGGTGTTTTATCAAAGGTCAGTAGTCCCCCATCCCCGCCCAATGCGTGCTGGAGAATTGCCGGTACCTTGGGGTTGATTTCCTGGGTATGGCCACCAATGCTGCAAGCCATGTGGACCTTGGTGGAGCGCTAGCTCGTATCACCAATGCTCCATTGAAGACATAGCATAAGCTCCTTTGCATGTACTTTCTGCCATAGTTAACCTATGAGACAGTCCTTGGTAGGCTTACTGTGTCTTATGAGTTAGACCATGAAGTTTGCTCTGATGTGTGCTCTTGGCTAGGCTTCCAACCAGGTGTCCCTAGTGCCAACACTCACGCACCGGTCAATGCCAGTGGGCTCGGTACTGTTTCTCTCCCAGCCAGCATCCCATCATTAAGCTGTCAGCGCCTGCGCGCTCATAAGGGCACGAGGTTGGGGAGTTCTTCTTCACTGATGCTGACCTGGACTTCGTCACGCAGCACTTTTTGTGGTACGACCTAGCTGCACCAACTGCTCCAAAACCCAGCTCATCTGCTGAGTTTGCTGCTGCATTCAGTAGATGGTAAGGAACTCTGACAGTGCTCTGAATCCTCTATTTCTTCAAACTGGGTAGAATGAGCTTCATAGGGTATATGTGCCCACAAATATCGCCATTTTCACGCTGTCTGGGTGTCTACATGTTCTCGGTCTACATTAGCCACCTCAGTAGTGTTCAAGAGGTAGTCGCAGGACAGTGGATACTCTTTGCTGTGCCTGTTGGGTTAAAATTAGAACATTTATCATGTGATGCAGCTGTGTCTTCAGGCTCGCGGTGGCCACATTCTACGCTACTATGTGGTGGCCAAGCAAATAGCAGGCGTGTATAGCCTCTTTCAAAATCGTCCTAAACCCTTTCAAGCTTTTTCTTTTCATGTACTGTTTTCTTTGCCCTGCTCATACTGCTCCTTGCTGCTATCTTCTCATAATAAGTTCCTCGTGTTGATATAGTATCTCACTGAATCATTTTACGTCGGGTCTCCTGTTTTTCTTCCAGAGCTTGTTTACAAGCTTCATTACACCAGTCTACCCCAGTCTACACCAGTCTAGCTTCATTACTCTCAGGCAGTACCCAGTCACCCAGGACCTCAGTGGCAGTTCTGAAGGGTAGTTTTCGCACGATCCCACTGATCCTCAACTGAGCTACCTGCATCCATCCTGAGTAGCTCATTAACCCTCCGTTCAAACCTTTCTTTTGTTTCTTCATTTTTCAACTTATCTGTATCAAAACATTTCGCACTTTGTGCCAGCTCTTGAGGTTTTGAACCAATTTTTGGTTACACGGTGCCTATGATGTAATGGTCGGAATCCGACATAGCTCCTAGAAAACTCCTAACATCCCGTATGTCTGTTGCATGTCTAGCGTGAATCAGAACATGGTCTATTTGATATTTGATCTGGAGATACCCATGTTTCATTATGGATATCCTTGTGAGGAAAGTATGTACTACTCACAACGAGGCTTCCCTCCATAGCAAAATCAATCACTCGAAAACCATTATCGTGAGACAGAATGCTTACTGTGGTTCCTTATAATATGTTTGTAGAAATCCCAATTGGATTTGGATTCCAATCTCCCATAACGATTTTTACATCCTACAAAGGTAGGGCGTCATACGTTGTTTCAAGTAATCCATAGAAACCATCCTTTTCTTCATCATCGCTATTCTCAGTTGGAGCATGTACAAGTGCTCACTAGTTGCTTAAATTTCAAAATAATTCAACAGAAATGTAATTCGATATAATTTTATACATATTTTGACTCGCAGTTTGTTCTTCAGCTACTTCCATGTTAGAATATATGTCAAGAAGCTATACTGACTGTGTCTTGGAAGACACATTTATTTTTATTTTCATATTTCCAGATCGTGACTGACCTGAGTACGAGTATTCTAGCCTACGCCAAAGTGGTTCACTACGAATATGAAGGCCCAGGACTCGCAACGTCCCTACTACCTCCGTCCTTAGAGATCATCACAATCTTCTTCCTCTTACAACTCGTACAATAGGTGCCGAAGGCGAGAAAAAAAAACTGAAAACGCTTAACAATAACTACCAATACATCAACAAAATACCCAAAGGAAGGCCCAAAAAATACTTTTGGACAGCTAGTCATTGGTTCAAAAGACTGGGGGATCGGCATGCCCGTTCAATTAGTTCTTATTTTATAATTAACAAATTTATAGAGCGTTTCAAATGCAGATAGATGGCGCTCATTACTGATTTCTCGCAGATTGCCGTTATAGGAAACGTAAGCGAAGTTTCAAACAAAACAAAAAAAGCAAGCAACGGCTTTGTTGTGTTCCTTTCTATGTGACTACTATTTTCAATGCCAGTTTATGAAGCTCACTCTTATTTTATAGTGATTTGCTGTATCTGATGAATGTTTTTAAGAAAGGGATGATTTTGCATTTATATTTTAGATCGGTGAATGGCAATTGAATTTCATATCTAGGATTATTAACAATAATTATTCGACGAACACTAAGTTTGACTTCTTTGAAAAGAAAACGTGCATTTATTTCACCAATAAGTCTGAAGTTTTTCAGGCAGATTCCGAGGTCGGGACCTTGGAACAAACGGGTAACTGTTACGATCCGCATAGATCGATGGTGCGGATTAAATGGTGAGCTGTGTATGAAAGCTACCTACTCACTCACCCTGCCCTCTCATTTACAAGATCCTATGGCTACATTCTCAGCAGCAACATCATTGCCACGCTACAAAATTGCTGCAAACAGTAACAGATTCGCGCGATGTTACATTGATTACGCTAATGACATTGAATTATGAGTGCTACATGTTCACGGCCTACTTGATCCACAAAGAACGATGGAAAGGTGGGATGGGTATGAAAATTATTCACCCACTACAAATCCTGCCATCTCATTTGCAAGGTCCTGTAGTTACATTCTCAGCAGCAGCATCATTGCTAAACTTGTACGAAATTGCTGCTAACAGTATATAACATTGATTCTGAGCAGCAGCATCATTGCTGTGCTACCACACATTTGCTGCTATTCGTAAATACTTAACTTGAATTCATGCATTGATTCTCAGCAGCAACAACATTTCTACGCTACTACGAAGTTGCTCCTAACAGTTTATAACATTGATCCGCGCAATGGTATTTGTCCTCCTCAGTCGATAATGGCTCTTGAAGAGGACTTGCAGAGAAATTATAAAATTGCGATTCCGCTCAGCCAATTATTATGCGTCTTATTCCGGCTTGAACCAGTAAAATGGCCCATAAAATCGAATTGGGATCATTCTCCGTCGAAAAAAGGTTTTTACCAGGGGTTTCGATCATTATGATGAAGATACTACCCCGAAAATCATCGTTACACGTAGCAATATTATTAGCTAATTTGTTGGCCCTATCCGCGTGCTACTTTGCCATAAAATGAGCAATAAATTTCAGGAGCAACTCTGGAAACCAATAATAATCGAACTTGCGGTTTACTGCAACTAACGCACTTCCTTATTTTTGTGCATTGCTGCAGATTTGACTGATTGAAGACTGTCGCATGTAAAACATCCTAAGTGAAATTTAAAAAAACATCAGCAGCCCGAGAAACGGATCATTGTCATGCAGAAAAGGGTTTTCGTAGTTTTCCATTTATGTATACTTATTTATTTCTTCCAAATTAATAAACTAACAACAAAATTAATTGTTACCCCACTTGCTTAGCAAATCAAAATCAAAACACCAATCCCCTTGCATAACTTATCAGCATTTTTAGGTAAATTTCAGTTCACTGAATGCATTACAGTCTGGTTTTTAATTCTTAAATTATCTTAAGTAATCTATATTACGTTGAAAAAAGGGTTCAATACTAATTAGAATTCTTTTTTAAATTTTTCATTTAGCACAAATTGTATTCAGAAAAAGTATGGAAGGCAAGAAACAAAAAGATTCCGTTAGTTTTTTCATTTTCAATGTAATTTCTAGTAAGAACATGAAAACCTTGATTTTTCAAAAATATCCATGGCATCTCGATTTTGTAGGAAATCGTACTGTGCTTGCGCATTTTTATGATTCCCACTTCACGGAGAGGTTACATCAATATGGAATTGGACTGTATTGGTTGCTTATTTACAGCAATAACGACTTTAAAAAAAATAAATAAATACTCGTAAAAATAAAGAACGGAACACAAGAAATCGAGGAACCGTTTATCATGTTCATTACCCTATTAAAAACCAAAAACGTCCTAAACAATGATCCACTATTGAAAATTAACTTATTAACTTAACCAAAACAATCGGAAGATTCTGATAGAAAACAGCAGGTTCCTCGTCCTGCCAAAAGGTGGCAACGTGTTGGTTGGGGAACAGACCCCATAAGCATGGGTTAATTTGACCTTAAAAACACTGTGCCTCTCAAGATAATGGATTTCAATAGCTTTGGAATAACATATTGATACTCTGAATGAGGATGAAGAATGATATAATGAGAGTCCGAACACGAAGTAAAAATCAATTAGTAACATTTTTTATTCAAGACGAAACCCCCACCATTATGGCTTTTTCTATGGGAACTATGCTGCACTTGTCGTTCCCTTCAAATTTTTGTGTAGATCAAGGAAAGCAATAAGGAAAAATAATTTGGGTTTGATTCAGGAAATTCAATCTATTCCTAGAGGAACCACCTGTTTTTTTAATATTTTCCTAGAGGAAACCTGGAACTCGGGAAAACGTCGTTGCAGCATGGATGGGTCAGGCCAGACAAACCGTGTATGCTTCTATCATGGCACCAGTTTAGATTTGTTTGTTTCGAGTTTGATAAACCCTCTGCTTTAATTTTACTGGCTCTGATATTTTTCGTACGTCACGTAGGATTCGAGTTCATTCAAAAACATAAAGGTATCACAAAAAATGGCACTTGAAGGTGTTTTTCGGGTTGCAATCTTTGATTCAGTGTTACAAAGGGGATTTGGAGACACCGTACTTCGGAATAGCGACAATGAACAAGATTTGCATTAATAGGTACCTACTGCTTTTAAGCTACTCCGTGTTTACTAAGTATGTTGGTACCTATGTACTTACTGACAAGATTTTCAATCGGTCATCATGTCCACATCGAGCAATGGTTCTTAACCTGTGATTCAAAACCACTCGTGGTCGCCGAGGTACCCAGGAGGGGTCCACGACACTTTTTGGAAAACCCGACGTAAAAGTATCAGTTGGTGGGAGAGGAACAAGAAGAAACAAGTAGGTTTTATCGAATCGTTGAAGCGTGAATTCTTACGTCATTTCCCTGAATTTGCGGTCATTGAAATGGACCATAGCCAAAATTCGATATCGATGAGATTCAAGTATCTGATGATGTGCCAGATGGAGTAATAATTACTAAACGACAGGAACAGAAAGGCAGGGAATATCACCGTTCAAATAGTGGAAAAGTTCTAGTGAAAAGTGCTTTTTCATACCCCCAACTTCGTGATACTGCGCTCAAACTCAAACTATTCTTCACTGCCTAGTTGTGTGTGCAAGGATTTTCGTCTGTTTCGAGAACAAAAGGATGCTAGGTTCAAAGCTGGTGAACCCTGACAGTCCAGGCAAAAAAGAGGTATATTAGTCATTTCAGGAAGAGGTTAATCATTAGATTTTGAAAATATGGTACTGTTTTAGTATGCCAGCTACCGACACTCCACTGCCTACCTCCACCATATTGATATCTACCGTAGTGAGTCGACATTGTACCCCGAATGAGCTGAAGTAAATAAATATGCGTAAGTAAACAAAGTAAACACTGAATGACAGTAGGTTCACAATACATGAATCCAAATCATCTTCCAGCAGGGAGCCCCTCATTCCAAGGGTGCCAAGGCTTCATCCACCACACAGAATTTCGACGACCCCCATACTGGTACTAACACTCAAGAGATCAAAGGCTTCTGGAGGATTATCACAACCGGTATACTGTATGGAATAAAGCAGTTTGAAGTGGTACCCATGGTAACCAATTTAACAGAAAATTAAAGGAGGAATGGTGGCTGTCCTGACGACCCATTCAACGCCTCCTGGGACGACTTGAAGACGACTTCTTTCAAGCAATGGATTGACTATCGAGGTCACAGACGAGCTTCATTTATGGGAACGATTTCATTTTTTCATATCAAGCTGTTTTCCAGTTTTTCTGGCCCGGTAGCTAACAATCTTGTTGGCTGGCAGGTAGCACACTAAAACAGCGGAGGGTCTGTAGGCACCATAAATACCGTCAATTATGAGTGTCAAAATCCTTGTCTACTATCTCAACATCGGTAGAATACAAAATGTCAGCCTCATAAAGACGACAAAATGAGCACATTTTGAAGCTTTTATCCAGTAATTCCAAAACCGTGCCTTCTTGCTCTGTTATTTCTCGAGCATCAGACGTGGGAAGAACGGTTCAGGAATCATTGGCGAAAAACATTAAAATTTGCACATTTAGTCATTTTTATGAGGTCATTATTTTGTGTTCTACCAATTTCGAGATGGAAGAAAATGATTATTTCACTCAGGATGGACTAAATTTAATCACAAGTCTTCTCCTGAAATGACTACCTATTTATACCTATGTCTCCTGGAATAAGGTAGTGTTATTTACGACTGGTAGTGACGAAAAGTATTACCATAACTGATAAACTGGTCAAAACGTGTAAGCGTAACATCACATTAACAAGATGGCGTCGAAGATTGTAAATGTATTTTAATGCGCTATTCATTCATAAATAACAAACAGTAAGTTAACAACAAATAAACTTTGTCCCCAATTACCTAGTACCTACTTGGGGCAAAAAATTAATAGTCCGCGGAAACTTGGGGACCTTGTCAATCGTTCGTCGCTTCAAAAAGTATAGCCCCTGCTAGGTACGAAGAGAACAAATCTTTAGAACCTTGAATATTATACCCGTAGACCTTGATAGCCCGAGGTCATTAAAACGGAAAGAAATACAATAAAGTCTCTGGATAGCGATTTGAATTAACTTCGTAAGTTAACTTTGTTTGTGCATTAATGGCTTTAACGGTCTATTGAGATTTTTTAAATCAACGCTGTTGTAATTTTTGTTAAGTTTGTCAATCCGAGCAGCGTGGTGGACGGGCGATTGTAAGGTGGGCCAATCTGACCCTCGTCAGTCACCCTTGTATGTAAAGTGGGCCAAGAACAAAACATCGTACATTTAACTGTTTATTACAATAGTCGTTAATTTATTAACCGATGAGTAATGGTAACTAACCCGCTGTATGCGCTCGTATGCGGACTGCTGTTTAACCCTATATTTAACAAAAAAGTAGCTGTTAGCCAAACAACCATTAAAATGAGCTTGGAAGGACTCACACGCATTGATTGCCAGAAGCCCACATGCATAGCTGAATCACGAGCTAGAGCTGACAAAATCGTGAAGCAAGGAAGGCGGGGCCACCCACTCGGCTCCCGTCCTTTGTTTTGAAATTCTCAAACGGCTCCCGCAATTTTTGAAACAAGATTCCCACGCAGAAGCTACGAGGTAGATGCCATAGCCCTATAGAGGCGTGTTGGCAAACAGTGTTGTTATTTCTCAAACGATAGAGCTATGATGATGCTATGATGGAATTTGTGTGATGGCTGAAGGTACCTATTGCACTCAATCGCAACGATCGATGGTATTCCTTATCTGGTGTTCAGTTCGGTGCAGTCAGTTCCCGTGAATTTTCTCGACAGTCCATATCCAATCGTTTCGTGTCGTCGATTGTGCCGTCGTTTCTCGTGTTTGTGCTGAATGGAAGAAAAATCCATGTTGAGCCGAATAGGCAAGAATGTGTTAGTGATCGAAAATTATTATTCGTTTTCGTTCCACAAAAAAACGTCGCGTTGAGCGCAGGAAATGTACGACTCGAGGATGCAATTCCTACATTAAGAAACATCATTCCAAGACCGGAGCCTGTAGAATTTCCAATCCTGATGAGACAGGAGTCGAGTTGGAAAAACGATAACCCAGTGGGTAACCACCAAGTAAGGATCACTGACGGGCTCATTGATTAAATGCTCTGTTTTTTGAACTTGAAATTGTCTCAATCCAGAACCACATTTTATGGTTCATTACCGACATGGCTTCAATCACTTCAAAAGTTATCCCGCTACTGAACTTGGCTGAGTTTCCCTTCGTAACTGTTTGCCTTTCTCGAGACTTTGGCCCGGTTTACGTATGTGATTATCTCCTAATGATGTTAGCGAGAACTTTGGCCCACCTTACATCCGCCCTGGTGGACGTTAGTATTTGTTTGAAAAGCTGATAAGGCTCTAAGCCAAGAATGTTTCAAGTAAGTAAGGAACGAGTACATGGCTGATGTACAGAGACTGCAGTTGAATGGGAGATTTCCGAATTTCTCCGATTGTTGTTTGCTTAGACCATGGCACTTCATATTCAGTAGGCAGCCTATTGACTGAAATTACTTCCATTCAACAGAGCCTCGTTACTAGATAGGTACCCCAGATCAACATCACTACAGATACGAAATCAAATGTAGCAATTCTGAGATGCTAGGTGTTTTGTGGTTCTAGATTCCGTGTCTAGCATTAACCTGTGCATCTTGCCAGAAAAGTCACATCTGTCTCGACATTGTTAACTACAACGATAAGGAATAGTTCGACCACAGCTTAATTTTAATTGTAAATTGTGAATAATTCAAATTAACACAGCTACATAGGTAGTACCTACAATATTACTTGTGTTGTTTCAAACGAATTTTCTATGCCGTATATTGTATTTCTGATCACTTCAGTTACTGTTCGAATCCGTTATCAATGCGGGAATTCACTCAGACCAAAAAAACAGCAAGCCGAATAACTGGTGCGAGGGTTCATTGTAGTTTTCCGACTTGTATTCAAATTATATGGTTACTATTAATATTTTCCAGTTTAAACCCATACAAATTAATGAAAACCAACATTTTTCACTCATTCTGACCCAGTGAATAGGCGTAAGGTGCTGATTTGTTCGCTATACGTATAGGTATATAGCTTAAGTATAGAAACCCAACCCAAAATTCAATTTTTCTCTTCTTTAGAAGCCGAAATGCGCCAGTTACAAAGAGACTAACACACAAAGGTTCCTTAAATTTTCTGATTTATAAAGATAAAGTCTTCAGTTTGAATTCTGTCCAGCTTTGGGGAAGTTCGACGAAATATTACACAAGTCGATCAAGTACATTACTCTCATTCATCTTTCAGGCAGATGGGAAAGTCATTGGAATTGCATACGAAAACAGCACAGAGGTCCTAATAATTTTCGGTAACAACCAAATCGTTTCTCAAAAAATGTTGAAAATTCTACAGTTTTTATTTCACAAAAATACGAGTCGCTGCATGTTGAAAAGCTCGCAATTTGTCATAAAACACTTTGCTCCGTAAGCTGCTGTATAGAATACCTACCTAACAAATCACGATGTGGAGTGCTAATGACGAATAAGAATCTTGAGATTCTTAAAATATCCTCTTAGGATGATATAGTGACAATCAGGCTGTGTCCGTTCACTGGTTTTCTTTTCGGCCCTTTGTCACAACAGATGTCATATATATATTTTTTTTTTTCTTTTTCGAATAAGTTGTGACCGTGAAAATCATAAATTTAGACATCAACAAGCTAATGTAGGCTCCTTAGCTCAATAACTTTTGCACTATACTTCAAGTTCAAGTTAATTTTATGGATTAGTACAGTTTTGACACGGAAGTCCTCCTGCTGATCACGCAGAAGGCTCCTCTGTGCTCCGGGGCACATTCCCCTGAAGTCAGTATGCAACAGATCACAGTTTTTAGTTAGGTAACTAAATTGTGCCTACTAAATATGTAAAAACAATTTAGGTAACCAAAACATGACTGTCAAGCCCAAATTTCTGACTGAATTTAGAATGGAAATCATTTCAGTCTTGTAAAACAAAGCCAATGCTATTACAAATTCTGCAAAATTTACAGTCTACACTTACGCTCATATAGCAGTATGAATTCATTCCCATTTGAATCATAATGAATCATTTGTTAATGTATTATGGTTAGTACCTACCCAGCGCAAGTTTTACGCTCGTTTTTTTACTTCGTACTAGGAATAGACTTGCTATCCCCCTGAGAATAAATTTCTAAAACCACTGGGTTTGTGAATCTTGCTCAACTTAAATCAACACCTAAATAAATGTATGTATAATTAATGTGTATGCAATTCCTATAGGTACATGACAGTGAACGTACAGTACATTTCCGAATTCCGATTTCTCCATTGTTAGGATAATTTTCTCAAGCGCTAGGTTTTCTAGAAAACTTAGCTTATAATATCCATTATCAGGGAATTAAAGATCAAAGAAGGAGGTCGTTTTAGGACCCTTTTGATATTTTCTCCAAAACTAAGAGAGAGATTTTGATAAAATCCGCCGGATTCTTTTCCAACAAATCAAATTCAATAAGTACCTACCTCTCATGTGCTGGAAACTACCAACGTAAAATGCAACAATAAGCAAAATCAGAAAAGTAAAAAACGGAGAAATAAAGAAAGATCCATAATAATAGAAATCCATATAAAATGAACACGAGAAAGGAAACTATTGTACAGTTTCGCACCAGGGTTCAATTCATTCGTTCCTCCGTTAAGACTAAAATGTTTGTCTCTCAACTTATGCAAGTCTAGCGTAGGTATCTACTCCGCAAATGTGAATAATAAATTATTCATATAAACAACTCTTTCTATTGTGAAACTCAAACGCACGGCTGCTTTTAGAAGCTACAAAAAGTGTAAGGATCCATAATTTATTCCGATACATATTACGGACCATCAACACTCTGTTAACGAGAATGCAAATTAGCAAATAATCCCTATAGCTTCTGGGATTAGCTATGTGTGGTTCGACTGCAAAAGTATACATATTGCAAAATTTTTGTTCCGCATTATTATTTGTAAGTATTTGTTATTTTTCTATCTATCATACATGAAAAGTTACCATCTAGCAAAATTACCGTACATACTTTCGATTTACATAATCGAAGTCGATAAGACTAAAAACGATGCCATATTTTTGTTATAAGGGTATACCAGCCAAATATTATTCAGGAATTTCAAATTTGCATGCTTACCTCGAGGCATGTCGCCTGTATAATGAATGTATATTTTGTCTATAATGCAACTTCATACGTCTCCCCTTGCAATAACCAATGGTGTTTTAAATTGCAATAATTAATTTTAGTGAAATGTTATAGGTTTTTAGAAAATGATTCATTATATATAATCCTATTGTAAATATTCCTGATAGAAATTTGAATTTATTGAAAATCATTCATTTAGCCAATTTTATGGGTATATTAACTATAAATACAATATTTTGAAAGGAGATATTTTATGGATGTGTTATTTTGGGGGTGGATTTGGCAACTTGATTTAGCGGAAAAGATCAATTTTTGTGTGATGAGAATTGGCAATTTTTATACTTGCAAATTTTTATACTTTCTATTATTTACCTATACAAAATTATCAAAGTTGCCCATTTTCTAATTGTGCTTTATTATTGTTAACATTATTTTTATGGTTTTTAATGAATTCACTGCTTTGAACCAACCCTGGTGTCTCTATAGCCAATAAGGTGCTGAATGTTGATGTAATCTGATGAATTGTTATTAATTATTATTCATTTTCAAAATTGACGGATTTATATTGATCAATCAAAAGGAAATTTAGTTGAATCAAGTTGCGAAATGGATTTTCTTTGGATGAGATTTCCGAGGTTTGATACCACAAACTTCCCGCTTTTGGCCGGTAAACCACCTGAAGATTGACTGTTTCCACTAGTCACTTAGCGTCGAGGTCTATAGGAGTCTCTACGAAAAGAATATTTGGAAGGAACAACATATAATGTTTAACTGTGATATTTGTTAGCTGTTAATTGTCGATTTTTGAAAAAAATTATTCTGCCATAGCAATACCCACGACTTATTAGGTACCTACCTTTTTAAAAATTTATGTTATCGACTGCTGTGGAATATGTGTCGTATGGTTTTATTCATCTTTGTGTTGCTTAATTTGGAATAACACTATTTGTAACTTACAACGTTAGAAACAAACTGCCCCTCCAATTAATTTATTAAAAACGTGCAATATGTGTTATACAATGAAAATTGTATTGTGTAATTTGGAGAAGAGTCTAGTTGATTATCTATCCACATTTTTTGTGTATAGCCATAGAAGAAAATATACTTCGAACCCCGATTTTTCTTCTAGTTTTTTGTTTCCCTCTATCCAAAAATCAAATTGCATAGCAGCTCACTTCTAGTGATTCTCACTACAATAGCTCCTAATGGCGATCGGCCTGGGTAAGAAAGGCTACAAATAAGCTCCTTGTCTGCTCCCGGCAATGAAGAAAACTTAAGATGCGAACTCAAACCAGGGTTGCTTCCAGGTGTCCGTTTTTGGCCCGGACAGTCCGGATTTTAACAAGCTTTAGAAAAAAAGGCCTTCTGTCCTTAAATTGCTTTTTTAATTAAACTCCAAAGTTTCTCCCACGGAACTGGGGCGTCTTCTTATTCAATGCCTTACGTGAAAGGGGTGGCAGAACAAATGAAAGATTTTCGAGCCCTATAAACACGTCAAAATTGCGTTTCGAACACTCAATACAAACGGACCACTATTTTCCTAACTAAAAGATTTCACACCAAAATAACAAAAACACCAAGACGATACAAAACACGCGTTAGTGGCTCATTGCAGATCTTTAATTTCAAAACCGTAGAAAGAGAATCAAATTTTCAACAAAGGATATTTCTAGAAATACTTAAGATAAAAAAATTCAAATTCAATTAACTTCCGTTGAAAACTTGAGCAAAATTTACTCGTATTTAATTGATTGACTCTAAATTTATAATTACCATCACCAGCGAACTAAGTAAAACATACGGAAAAAGCATCGTTACCAACATAAACGCAACCAATTTTAAATTTGATTTTCAAAAAACTCATAACTTTGAATTTGATTATTACAACAACAAAAAGAAAACTATAAGTGAGTAGATATTTTACATTTCTGAATATTAATCTCCCTGAAGAAGCCCCAGTTCTGGGGAGAAACTTTGGAGTTTAATTAAAAAACCAATCTAAGGACAGAAGGCCTTTTTTATAAAGCTTGTTCTAATCTGAATTGACCGAATAAAGAAACGTTATAAAGTCCGGATTTTCACCGAGCTGTCAAGACGAAAATTCGGCGTTCGCTCTGAACGCCAAATGTCCGGTTTTCTCAGAAAGGGGGGCAAATGTCCGGTTTTCATAGGTTGCTATCCAAAGAAAACTGCCGTGACTCCTGGAGGACTTACCTACGAGTACATCGTTCATTTGAAAATCGACGCCAGAAAGCTAGGTATCAAGTCCAAAATACTTTCCAACTCTGTCCGGTTTTGATTTATTATTTTAAAAAAAATATATTATTTAGAATGAGTTTTTTGCCATAAAATTGGTAATTAACTATTTATTTTCACTCA
Source organism: Adelphocoris suturalis (assembly GCA_030762985.1). Lineage (NCBI taxonomy): Eukaryota > Metazoa > Arthropoda > Insecta > Hemiptera > Miridae > Adelphocoris > Adelphocoris suturalis. Next base: position 98,969,763 of record CM061043.1, read on the forward strand.
GTCCTCAATTTTCAAAACAATGTAACATAATATAGTACGATAACTTACGAAAATTCGCTCATACGATCATGCAGCATGACAGGACCTTTTTTTTTCAATTCAGTAACTACTTGAGTTGGGATACCCAAGTACATTGGTACTTAAACTACTTTCTTCAAGTACTTGAGAAAATCTACTGACATTTTACTGCAGTCGAGGAAAATAAGTAATAAGAATGAAGAGGTATAGCTGCACAAGACGCATTACTTCGAAAGTAGGTACTTACCAAGTAAAAGCACAATTACATGTAGGACCTGCAATTCCACTTTTTAGTGAGTACTTGTGATCCCAAGTACATGTACCTTTACTTGTACTTGCGTGCTTTGAGTACAAGTACTTGTACAACAGGCAAATGTTCTTTTTTTAATCTAGAATACTATGGAAAATGATAGGGAGAAATTTCGGACACCCGTGGAAGGGGGTCCGTAATTACTCCCCATTACTTTCCAAAGTATTCTAGGTGAAAATGGAGAATGTGCTTGTTGTACTTGACGTACAAGTACTTGTACTTGCCACTGGACAAGTACAAATCCCGATGTACTTGTACTAAGATTAATAAGTACAAATACTTGTGTACTTATTTATTTATTTATTTAGTGTACAAAGGACCTGGGCCCACCTAGCGTACACCCTTGGAGCAGGGCAGAAAGTTATAAACAAAAATTTTTAGTTTATGTAAATAGTACTGAAAATAACAAATAAAGCCAATAACGTAAAAAAAAAATTACCAAGTAATGACAAAAACGATATAATAGTGTAAATAAGAAAAAATGACCTATACATGAGAGAAAGAAGAAATGAGAAAAATAATGAAATGCTAAGTAGAAGAAAAGATGGGTGGTGAAAGATGAAAAAAATAAAAAAGAGAGGAAGAAGGGGTAATGAATGAAGAAAAGAAGGATAAATGAAGGAAGTGGTCGCTAACATTCCGCAAAGTGAGCAAGGCATCGTCTCCTGAACACCGAATAGGAGGGAGAATCCTTTATTGCCCTTGGGAGGGCGTTCCACAACCGAACACCATTCACTGCAATGGAGCCCTTGAGGGAAGAGGTGTGTTGGGGCATCAGCAAATTTTTAGCTCTGTTAGATGAAGTAGGACAGAACATTTGATCAAGATAGTATGGATGGGAAACATTAATATATTTGAAAATGAAGCATAAGAGATTAGTAGCCATTAGATTGTCAATGCTGCAACCCACAAGTGAACAGTAATAAGGGCTTATGTGCTCACGCATGGAAACATTGGTTATGAAACGGACACAGGAGTTGAAGGCAACCGTAAGACGTTTAGTGAAATGAGCATTTAACCCAGTGCTGAAAACAATATCTGAGTAGGTAAAATACGGCAACACCAGGGATTGAATAAGCGCTCTCCTCAACTCACTCGTCACAAAATGCTTAAAAGGTTTCATGAGGTACAGAGCATGGTAAACCCTACCACAAATGAGTGAAACATGATTGTTCCACTGCAGCTGAGGATCAAACATAATACCCAAGTTTCTTACTTTAGATTGAAAACTGATAGGTTGATTGCTGATTACAGGGGAAGGGATATTTTGGATATCAACAGCATTTTTTGAAAAAACTATAGCTTGACTTTTCTTTGGATTTAATGTGATTCCATTAGAAGAGGACCACTTATTAATATTGGCTAAATCAGAGTTGAGATGGTTAATGGTGGTGGAAATTTCATTAATAGGACACTGGATATACTATTGTAGGTCATCAGCAAATAAAATTTACTTGAAAAATATAATAAAGTTTGGGAGATTATTAATAAATAAAGAGAATATATGGGTCCTAGAACAGATCCTTGAGGAACACCATATTTGAGAGCTAAAGGGTTGGATATGGATGACCCGACTCTCACTGCCTGAGTTCTGTGAGACAAAAAAGAGTTGATGAGTTTGCAGGAAGTAGCATCAAAATTGTAAAATGTTTTTAGTTTATGGTTTAAGAGGGCATGGTCGACTGAACCAAAAGCATTTGCAAAATCAAGAAGGACATTAATGGTGACGAGGGACTTTGAGAAGCCATCTCGGATGTCCTCAGTAAGACGCAATAAGGCGGTGGAGCAGCTAAAACCTTTCCGGAAGCCTGATTGATGGTTATCTAGAACATGGAAAGTGTTCAAAACATTAATGAGCTGCTTGTACATTAGCCACTCCAAACCCTTACTTAGAATGGGCAAAACACTGATTGGTCTAAGTTCATCGGCAGAGGTCATTCTTTGGATTGCTGTAATTATAGCATGCTTCCATAAAGCTGGAAAAGTAGAAGACGTAATGGAATAATTGTAGGCATGGGTGAGTGCAGGAAGAAGAATAGGCAGAACTTTTTTTATAAAACTTAGTGGAAGTGAGTCAAAACCAGCTGAGTTCGACTTAATAGACATAATAGCTTCACGAACATCGTCCTGAGATACATTGCTGAAGGAAAATCCATTAACAGTGTTTAGATTTCGAGGGTTGGTTAGTTGATCAGGTGAAGAAGTATACTCAGGATCTCTGACAAAATGTATGTTAAGGTCATCAGGGCTGACTAGATGATTGCTGCCGCCAGACTTGGTTTTGGTTTTCATACCAAATTTATTTATATTATTCTACAGGATTTTCGAAGGAAGCTTCAAATCTAATAGGGACGAATAATACACTTTCTTAGCAGCTCGAACAATAGCTTTGGCTTTAGTACGATGGAGCTTGTATATAACTTTTCAGCATCAGGATCACGTGTCCTGTCCCAGATTTTGAAAAAGTAATCACGTTTGTTAAGGGCTGCTTTTACCTGCTTTTACCTACTTGTACTTGGAACTTCAATTACATTACTTGTACTTACTAATTTTGTTTAAATTACAAGTACCTACATCAGGTAGGTACCTACTTCAATTGTACTTGCGATTTTCGAGTATTGTAGGTACCTGTACTCCGTACTTGTAAGTAGGTACATTTTTCCCAACTCTGGACTCTACACGTCCTCCCGGGAATGTGAGGAGGAACAAAATCTCTTTCTTTGCTTGTGTTGGTATTTTGTGCTGCACGGCCTTCCCGTAAGCTCAGTGAAGTTAGCAACGGTTTTGAGCAACGGTCCATAATTCCGTTAATAAGGGAAGAATTGCGTCCAAATTTCACACATACACTCAGCACCCAGACTGGCACCTCAGAATGAGGTCGGGCACGGCATAGCTACCCCGGGGCAGTATTACGCACTTCCTGTGAATGTGTCGCAAAAATAATTATCAGAATTGGTTTCAGCACCCTAAAAACATCAAGTAAATGATCAAAACTTGGCGCATCGCGCCTCCCAAAAGGGTTCACACCTTTACAGCTCAGGACCCCACAAGTTTACGGTTTATAGTAGGTGAATGTTGAAAATGTTTCCAAAAATGTCAAAACAACAAAACAAAAAACTTGGTCAAACGGCAGGTTGAATAGGAAAGAAATTACCCTCAGGATCAGCGATGCAGTGATCCTTCAAGCCTCGTAATTGTTTTTGAGTCGTCCCGAACGAGCTCTATTAAATTTCAGCAACGTGAGTCAATTAGGAAAGTGTGGTGAAATTTTCAACACACGTCACTGACTTTGATGGCCCTTTTAAGGGCCACCAAAAGTCAAGCTAAAAGCTCACTGCGTGACCTAAACCATCATAGACGGCGGTTTGCTTCAGAGCCATCACAAACACCCTTGATACAAGACTCAAGGGCACACAACTCGAAAGCCCATTGGCGGAGGACGGACGAGACAAAAGCCCATTGGCAGAGGACGGACCAATCAACCACCCCCAATAATGCCCATGGGACAAGAAAGAAGGGCATACAACATGAGAGCGCCCGAGCGGCAGACAGGGGAAACCAACATTCCCACCAAAACGCATAGATAGCGCCCAACCGCCTACATTATGCGGACCAATCACGGGCCACCTCGGTCTGAGATGGGCCTATAAATTAATATGGCTCCCATGGCCCAGTGGGGTTATACCGATCCGGACCTGCTACTGAAGAACATCTCCTCTCCAAGAAGACCTACCTCCTCAAGAGAACCAGCAGCGATTCGAACTCCACTGGCTCTCAAGGAAGAAGGATCTACACTGCCTAAAGAACTTCAAGAACATCAAATAGGTAGCAGGCTCGATCTTTTGTCACCTCCCTATCAAGACCCCGTCTAAAGCCGGGGCCCTCGGCGGTAACGAGTTAGAGCTACACCGCCTTGGACCAGGGAAGTTCTCGCCCCCGGGTTGTACTTCACAACCGACCGAGGGACGAGGCCGAGCGAGATTCAAGCGGGCATCAACGCCTTGTCGCTTCAATGGTGGTGGACCCTCGCTTGTAGGAGGCTTCACCTACTCGCCCGGAAGACCCCATGGTGTTGGCCCTGTACTAGTAGGAGGCTTCACTTCCTCGCTCAGCGAACCACTCAAACCCAGGCCTTTTCAGGACTACGTCGCACTCGAATAAGCCGACATTCACATCCCCAATGACGGAGAGAACCCCATGTTTTCACCCCCTTGGGTCGAGATTGAACAGAGGCAAAACGGAAATCAACTTTCCTACAGACGATGAGCCCTCTTACAAGGCCGACACCCCACAGCTAGAGCCCCCCAGCGACCTGAAGCTAGTACTAATGGACTTCGAACCATAGGAGCGCGGCCTCCGAAGAATCCACTTCGCACGAGAGCAAGGCCCTCAACACCTATGTGTACTCCGACGTTCTAAACGCCTCCTAAAGGCAACAACCCCTTCAACACAAAGGGTCCCGGCTCACCGGCGAGACATGTAAGCTCCACCAGCACCAACCCGCTGAAGAGTCAATCGACACTCTCGAGCGGGAGTGCTCCCACGGGGCTCACAGCCTCCCGGCCTCTATATTCGATACACCATATTTAGCCACTCGGCTTGGTGAAACAAATATCTCTTTCTGGGTCATTCCATTTCAATTCAACACACCCAATTTACCTCACCTTATCAGATTTTGCTCAAATTTAGTATATTCATAGTAGGTGTTGAGACTAAGAAAAAATACCAACTTTCAAATTTATATCTCAAACCGTTTCTTAAATATGGCTATGTAAAACTTACAAAATCTCGCCAAAAAACCATGAACGGATTTTATACTATTCGCTCTAGGAACTGTCCTAATTGAGCTAGAGAGCTGGGAGAGGTATCATTTTGCAGCTTTTTTAATGCTCTTTCCAGTGATATACAACAGGACATAGGTTCTAATAACAAAATTTTTGTCAAAATACAAAAACAAATTTTGATTTAATTTTTTTCCAAAAAGTACATAATTTAAAATTTTCAAAATATTCCTATAAATACTTAGTACTGTTGTAAACAATGTGACAAAATATAAATATGGGATGATGATGGGTTCATTGTTGAAAAAAAATATATTCCTGACACTAGTTTTCCACTAATAGCCCGGTTTTGACTAAATAATAAACATACGTACTTTTACCAAAGAGGTAAGCTATTTAATTAAATATATAAAGGTATACTATGTATAAAGGTAAAAAAATATCAGAAATATTAATTCAAAATACTATCTTGTAAAAACAAAACCAATAAGCATATACTCTAATATAAATTAAGTTGATACTTACTTTTTTATACAATTTAAACTAATATTAATGGGTAAAACAAAAGAATTGAAGGTTCCGGTAAGTACAAATTTTAAAAAACTAAGAAAAAAGTGTAATATATATTTAATATTCTCATCTTAACATATTAATCAAAATGAACATTCCGTTCAAAATAACTTTTCTTCATCCGTGTGGGCCAGCTGCTACATCATTCTCCTATCCTACACACAACTGCGGGTGTCAGTTGTGGATGTTCTAACAAAAGTAAATCCAATTACACCGACCGGGAGAACATACACTCAAGCTGAAAGCGATCTTAGCCAAACCCAACTGGCTTTTACAAAATGTAATTCCGTAAACTGAGATAATGTTTAGGGAAACTGCTGTCAACTCAAAACTTAATTTTTCCTCAGGTTAGTGTTAATCTAGATAGGTAGTTGTTTAAATATTATCGTTAGTACTGCACCAATTGTATTACATTTACTTACCTACTCGTATACTTACTCATCATCATAAATATGTATAATATTATGTAAATTTTGATTAATCTGTTTGTACCAGAATTATTACATAACTATTTAGACTATTTTCATACCTTTTTCAAATTTATTGTTATAGAAATGTTCAAGATTTTGGTTTACTAATTAATAGGCGATTAACTTACTTTAAATTTCATTTTATTTATTTATTTGTTTATTTATTTATTTAATCATACAAATGCATTTTATAAATATGGTACAAACTGAACAACTTAAGCTACTCACTTTCGATTTCTTTCCCAACGATAGGCTTGGCCCGTGTTGTTGGGGAAGGTCTTGGTGATTCGCTCATGTCTTACAATCTATCTACTCTATGATACAAACGGTACTTCAAAATATAATGTTATGCGTATAATGTTCTTATAATTTTAAGAGAAGATATTTTCTAAAATAATCACTGTACATAAATACTGCTTAAAACAGTTTCACACCCCGCTTCCCCCTTTTCTACAAGCCAGGTTAAAATATGTTTCTTGTAGTTTTGTCTGAAATTTTGTATAAAATTAAAGTAAGCAACCTAATTTACATTAGAGTATATACTTATTGGTTTCGTTTTTACAAGATAGTATTTTGAATTAATATTTCTGATATTTTTTTTACCTTTATACATAGTATACCTTTATAAATTTAATTAAATAACTTACCTCTTGTTGTGGTGAATTCACCACCAATATATTCGACAAATAAAGACGATGGACCACCTAAAAGACAGAATCCCAAGCTCCCAATGAAAAGCAGACTACTGAGAATCATAGAGAATAATTCTCATCGTTTCGAGCTCCCTAAAAACGGCACAGGGAAGGCAACGTCCCCACAAAGGATAATCCCAGACCGAGAGGGATTATCCAAATCAAATAAAAACGATAGATCTACGTATTATCGTTTACTCTACACCTCCTGGGACAAGGGCAAACAAGCCAGACGCACTCTTTGGAGAGGGAGCGGAAGTTCGCATTTGACATTCCGCCCACCGAGCGCGACCGATCAAATCCGAGCACGGACCGATCAAATCAGATGCTGCGAGCGCATCTCGGGAACTAACCGTTAGGTGGCCAAGTGGTCCAGCCAATCAAAGACAGCTTCCGGGTATAAATATAGGATGAACGAGCCCGTCGAGCTCATTCCCAATCTACACGCAGATCTGACGACTCTTCATTCCTCGACGACGAAGTTTCTACATGATCTGATTCATTACTATTCACGACACGGATCTGACGACTCTTCTCTCCTCAACGACGAAGTTTATACACGATCCGATCTCGCATTCGCCCTGCAGTTGATGATTCTCCTCTCCTCGACGGGGATTCTACACACTTCAAGGCACTCTCTCTCGTCACAAGTCCCTGGTAGCTTCGAGCTCAGTACTTTTCAGTATTACTCACTACCAGCGTTCTTCAGTCAGGGTACCACCCGGTTCAGAAAGGTATTTTTATTCTTTCTGAGCGTCCGCTGGGATACCTTAGCCGGTTCACCCGGATCAAGCTGAACTAGTCACTTGATCGTCCGCTGGGGGCCGCCGGTTAATCGAAATTCTCATACGAATCGATCAACCGCTTAAGGGAGCTCTTCTGAGAGCTAGTTGGGAGGACCCTTGCCGATATTCAGACGAGCAAAAATATCGCAAAGCGAGTCCCCCACGTTACGACTGTTCTTATAAGAGCACCTCGACGGACCCTGCCAACACGGCAAGCGAGTCCTCGAGAAATTCCAAGTTCTTTTACAGAACCAAATATTTCAAGGAGTTTCCAAAAAATGGAACGATCTCCGTCTTTCCACCCCCTCAATGGGGCGCCTGATCCTAGCGCTGTCGGGAGCCCGCACCCCAAGACAGAGCAGGCGGGAAACAGTCACGTGAGCTCCCGCTCTCGCATTCCAATCTCCCGTGATCCGGTGCGAGATCGCTCTCGCCCCAGCCACTCTGAGATGCTGGAGGACCTCTCAATCGACTCCGTGAAGGATGTGATTCATGTTCAACAACCTGAGACACGGTCTGACCAAGTATCTTTCTCTGAAAGAAATAACGAAGATTTCCTGACAAAAACAGAAATCTCTACGCGACTTTCTGCCGAACATACGGCTGATACGAGTGTTTTATTCACTCCTATTATACACCCGTCGCATGAACATTTTCAGTACCCCAAACCATCTACCTCAACTCATTATCATAATATAGAGTTGAGACCAGAACATTCCCCAATACGGGAATATCCTATCGAACGCCCACGAGAAGCCCGGGTTGAGACAGACAGATCTTACGATCCGGCTACGCACTATCTGGGAAATTTTGATAACACAAAAATGTATAAAAGTACTTTTTCACACCTTCCGTCGGGATACGACCAAGGGTACAACCCGTATAACCAAAACATCGGTACTTTCCATGACATACCACTGGGTCTCCGACTCCCAGTCGAACATATACAAATCCACTACAAATGGTGACCCCGCCTACGAACAGGCAACACACAGAACATCAAGTTACCCCTTATGAAGCTAGTGGATTTTCCAATCAGAGGTATATAAATCCAGGTCTCCCGACTCCGAGCCAAATATACGGAAATCCACTACAGGAATATATTTTTTTTTTAACAATGAACCCATCATCATCCCATATTTATATTTTTTCACATTGTTTACAACAGTGCTAAGTATTTATAGGAATATTTTGAAAATTTTAAATTGTGTACTTTTTGGAAAAAAATTAAATCAAAATTTGTTTTTTTATTTTGACAAAAATTTTCACCCTTTTTTATTAGAACCTATGTCCTGTTGTACATTACTGGAAAGAGCATTAAAAAAGCTGCAAAATGATACCTCTCCCAGCTCTCTAGCTCAATTAGGACAGTTCCTAGAGCGAATAGTATAAAATCCGTTCATGGTTTTTTGGCGAGATTTTGTAAGTTTTACATAGCCATATTTATGAAACGGTTTGAGATAAAAATTTAAAATTTGGTATTTTTCTTAGTCTCAACACCTACTATGAATATACTAAATTTGAGCAAAATCTAAAATGGTGAGGTAAAATTTATATTTAAAGTGTGTTGATTTGGCATGGAATGACCCTTCTCAAGAGATTCTCCTGATCATAAGCGTCCTTTTCAGGTCTTCACCCTCGTTTCTTCGGGCAAGCAAGCGACTGTGGTGGTTTCGTTCGATTCTTTGGGCGGATACTTATAAATGAAACTCAAAAATCGTTACTGTTACATAGGAAGATTTCAATATCTCGATTTTTGAATACTTCAGCCCTTAGGTTATACCATTTCGTGTTGATCAAACGCGATGCCGATAAATGATTTTTAAGCGAAATTTCTCAAAGTTTGGTCCAATGCTTTTTGAAAACAGCATCCAGGACAGTGGACGGTGTACGGCTGATGGACGGATTCATTTTTTTAATCGTTTTTTTGAATCTTTGCATCTTGAAACGTAAACCCACAAATTTTGAGGGGGGAGGGGTTAAACTGTTTTTTTTTTTTTAGGTCGATTTCAAAGGTTCATTATCAATGATCCAAAACATACCAAATACCAAAACACACCATACCAAAATCGATAATTTTTCCAAAACATCCATGAATCCATCCCAAACATCCATCCCCTCCTAGGTTTATGAAAATATCCCACCAATGACCAATCACCCAAAACTTTATACCGCTACACCCACACAGCGCTACTAAGCTCTCATAGCAGACACGTCAGGAAGTACATCAAGAACACCCACACTGTCTACATGGGATTACTTCCCCAGGCAACCACCAACAATAGCAGCAGCAGCAAAAAAGGGGGTGGGGGATAACGGAAAAGTACCAAAGAGGTTTACCAAACGACAATAACATGAGAATAAATTAATTGAGCTTAAGTGACTACAAAAAGAAGGGTCAAGATACAACAAACGAATGAACCATACCAACATGCAATGGACTGAAAAAATATGGGATCCACCACACAACACTCTCCAATGGACACACACATCACTCTCGGAGATTGTTCCAGCAGAAAGAAGAGAGAAGAAGAAGAAAAGTAAATCCACACGAACACACACACACACACACACTGAACACAATTTTTGTTAATTGTTTACTTATTGTAATTTCTGGTTTAAATAGTTTATATATCGTTCATGGTTTTTGTCAGTGGTTTTTGTTAACTTCTTCGTTTCAATTCGTTGAGCATCTAAGTCTATGTAATATCATCTGTTTAATTTTCTCATATTGCACATCTAATGTATAATCCCAATCCCGCGAGCATCATATGTGCAGATAGGTTCCTTCCTCAAAAACATTCATACTGTGATCTGTTCAGATGAATAGATTTATATTGGTTATCACTACCTGATAAGGTAATACTTGTTACTCTAAAGGTAATGTATTTATATGATTCTATAAATTACTTGATTTGTCTCCTCTTTCACAATGTATAGTTGGGTGGTCACTATATCTATATATACCTACCCCAGAGGAGACTCATATCGATAGCCACATTGCAATAACCTGCTAATGGAAAAAGTAAAAACGTCCAGAAGAGCTAAAAAAAACTGCATATTTTAACTTTCCTTGTAATAGGGATTTTGGGCCCAATTTCATTAGGTACCTACTTCATACTACAATTTACACTGAATTTTATTGTAACTTACAGGTGTTTACATTGTGTCCTGGCGATTCCTCACTTGTGGGTTTTTACAAATGATTGTAAAGTAGAGGTGTCAAATCTGTGGCCTCTTTTTCTGGTCCCAGAACGTGCGCGAGGTTACAACTATTCTCCAGAAAAGCTCAAAATCTTCATTTTGGCAAAAATGAACTTGAAGGTTTTATACTGTGGCTATAATACATGTACAACATACAGAAAGGTGTCCGACAGTTGACTTAGTGCCTAAATAGGTAACGATATTTATGTACCTACTAGCCGCTCCGGCTCGCTTCGCTCGCCTCCACGTCCAGCCGGGGGGCAAGCCCCCCGGACCCCCCATTAAATTGCTCGCTTCGCTCGCAAAGTGTGACATGTAGGGAATATTGCTCGCTTCGCTCGCAAAGTGTGGCATGTAGGAAATGTTGTTCGCTTCGCTCGCAAGGTGTGGCTGTGTAGATGCGTTGTATTACAATTTAAACATGTAGGGGATGTTGCTCGCTTCGCTCGCAAACGGTAGATCTCTAAGGGTAGGTTTAACTTCTGTAGGGGATGCTGCTCGCTTCGCTCGCTTGAGGAAGTTATACTGCCCACCCAACTTGGCAGACATTTTTTTCAGACATAATATATCTTGTATGTTGTATCATAAAAAATAGAAATTAAAAATTTTGTCTAAAAAATAAAAAAAAATTTAGGGGTGGACTACCCCTAACATTTAGGGGGATGAAAAATAGATGTTGGCCGATTCTCATAGATACCGGATAAGCACAAAAAATTTCATCAAAATCGGTCAAGCCGTTTCGGAGGAGTATGGCAACGAAAACTGTGACACGAGAATTTTATATATTAGATATTATGTCTCGTACAGAGATATTCTCGTATTCATGTTACTTTCAAAAATAGAACTTAAAAATGAAACATGGGCAGTGTATCAGCGTCCCTGGTCATATTCAACAAAGGGCAAGGTTCTTTCTGGTCTTTTGTCAAACGGAAAGCTAGCTATTTGCCTACGGTTTGATTGTTTAGAAGTGTTTTTGAACAAAATTATAATTATTCCAATCATCAAATCTTCCTATTTATAAAATGAAGCAGTAGCAATTTCGATAGTAAAACGTACCTACTTTTAATGTTTTTATAGTGGAAGCCCATTCCATTTGGAGCATTTTACTACAAAAGTAAAGCTGGATCCACATGGAGCGGAACAAGCGCAGAAAGCCGAAGGACAGAAAAACCAGTGGAGGGGGCGGCGGAGGAAGAGTGTTCACATGAAGCGGTCTCTGTGGAGAACGGAATCATAACCTTTCTAGTGGAAGCCTCTCTGATCTGAAACCTCTACTTGCGGTTATCAACATTCCTGTCCACTGTGCTTGCTCAAGCTCGACGGAATGCGGAAACGGTATGAAAATTTCTACCTCTGTCCGCCCCTTTCGACAACATGGCAGCCACCCTCCTCAACTGTTGTCCCAACAGCCAATCAGATTGTGTCCCGTCCTTCCATTTTTCCGCGCTCGTTCCGCTCCATGTGAATCCAGCTTAACGCTTCAACCGGCCATCCATTTGGTTTTCTTTTTCCTTATTTTACCGCTGTAGGTTTTTGATAGGGTTGGGGTTAGAAAAGTTTAAAAAATACAAACTAGCATTTAATTTGATTAAATCCACAGAAGAGTTACACAGTCTAATCTTTCAATAATCTTTACTCGTTCACCAATGTTTTGGTATAGAATGCGCCCATTTAGCTTACAAATTATAAAAATTCTGTGTTTGTAAATTACTCTGTGTACAGTCGATATTCATAAGTACATATTGAAATTTTTTTAAATTTATTAATGATTTGAGCTGCACCTCAACTAGAAGTGTCATTAGCAGCATTGATACGGTTCTAAGGGGAGCCACGTGGGCCTCTGTCACTAAATGGAGTGTCATCATGGACTCTACTGGCAAATTGGAGGTAGGGAAAACGAGGGATACAGCAATGTCCACTGTTTCGCCCTTACACCAGATTAAAAAAATAAAAACCAAAAATGAAATATTCAAGTTAGTATGTATAAAATCAGCAAAGTGAAATAAGACTATGTCTAGATGCACATATAAATAAATATATATATATATATATATATATATATATATAACAGTTCATAGTAGAGCCCAGCGGCTCTTAGGTACAACAGGGACTCGACTGTGTCTGGTCCAGATAGGATGTCAACCCATTGAGGGGGCCTATGCTGGTAGAAACGCCGGGTGATTACAGCAACATTTTACATTATATTCCATTACAAATTCTCACAATAAACTACAAACAATTTTTATTGTCACGGTCAACAGTTCTCCTAACATTATAGAGAACTTAGTTAATTAATTTTTCTTTGACACAACCACCAAGTATTGTAGAGTTGCACTATAGTCCAACTGTTTCCTTTGCATCTCACGCATTCTGAACAGCCAAGAAACCTACTAGATGTCGAACTCCTCATGGTTTAGCTAAACCATTCACTATTGGCGTGCTATATATACACCATTGCTTTAGAGGGTTGCAAGTGCTCACGGTCAGCAAAACTTAAAAATTAAAAACTTTTATATCTCTTAGTAAATCCTAAAAGTGATTCAGAATTCTTTGGTGGGATCATGACCATAGTAGTAAGATGAATATTTTCGCTAACCATGTTTACTTTCACCTCCAGGGTACTTTCACAGCCAGATCATTCAATGGCAATCGAAAATGCCTTACCAACACTTTAAGACAGCTCTCACGAGTTATCAGCTGTTATCATGGATCCTTATTATGAAATAATTACATGTTTCTTGGAATAGGCAATGCAGCATTCAATAAGAACAAGTCATTGTACTGATTTTTGTTTTAATTTTTGACCAATAACATAATTTCATAACTAGATATTTCACCAGTAATGGCATAACGTGATGATTTAGCCAGTAATGGCAGATTGAAGCAATATTTCAATAGTTCCAGAGCATAGTCCCCATTCCAGTGTATATTGTATCCCCTGATAGCCTAGTAATTGTATTGATTTGAATTTCAGGTTGACGTCACCAGTTTGTCCTCTTCAATGGTTTCTTCAAAACTATCTGATGTCGCAGTACATATTCCATAAATCCAGTCCCAGAACATAATAGTAGGTAAGACGTAGGATAATTTGCTAGTGACTTTCATTATCTGAACCCAGTATTGACCCAACGTTAGCTTTGTATATAATAGACTCACATTTTTATGGTTAATAACTTTACAATTAAGTTATTGTTTCAATTTATGGATATTTCTCCTATCCATAAACATATTGCTCTTACCCTCAAACCTTTTGCATTTGAACTTTTCTCAAAACCCCAAAGGAAAGTTTGTTAGTTGCATTTAAAACATTTCTGGGATTCTTTACATTAATAGAGTCTGCATCCTAACAGAAGCCTTACGAAACCAGGAGAAATAAGAAAGGAAATCCATGCATATTTCTGTACTGCATGGCTACTATACAGCTCCATTACCACATCTCACAGAACCTACATCATTCAGTCCACCATGTCAATCAGTGTGTACTTGAACTTCATTTTGCCTTCCACTAATAAAAGCTTTATTCATTTTGCACAAGTAATCGGATATTTATCTCAATTTAAACTTAATTTTAAAGGAGAGGTATTGTTAATATAATAGTTATTGTAACCCTTGAGTAGGTATGTGTCACATTCAAACAAAGAAGGAAGAACCTCAAAATGTTGAACAGGGGGGGGGGGGATAATTTAACTAAGGGCCGGTTTATCAATCACATTTATCTGATGTATAAGGAGGATTTATCTGATGGTAGAGTTATCCTCCAGATAACAATAGGCGGTGTTTGTCCATCCCTAGTTTAAAACTATCTGGCGTTTTAATTTATCTAGTCCCTGGATGGCTGGATAACAATTATAACTGGAGGTTAATGATATATCTAGAGCTTTCTAACCTCAAACAAGTTTATTTATTTACAAAATCTTACTAGAATCTCGTTTGATTGTCTTTATTTTCGTACCTTCCAATGGAATGGATATTTTGGGATTTATCTTCAAATAGCAGCAACAGTGAAGATTCTATCGTAGCATAATTCGTTGAATGGAAAAGAAGACAATATATGCAGTAAGACTCCGTGTAGATCACCTACTAATATGGGACGAGTGCGTATTTTTATTGAGGTTTCGGTTGGACAAAGATACCGTTCATTACATTCTAACACAGATCAAAGATGAAATTAAGTTCACAACTTACTGATCACAATAATTCATTCATAATAATTCAGGTTGCAATAACGCAATTCGTGTATGTATTTATTTCTCTCTCTAGAAATGAAGCAATGGCAAAAATATAGTGGTTTCTTATTTGCCGAGCTTGATAAATACTGTTGTGTTGTGGACGTCCAGACCCAGTTTTTTTAATAGTCGATCCATGAATAAAATGTAGCTCCTACTCTACTCTGTGGTAGTTCCATGGTGTAAATCGCCCACGTTTTGTCACCTACAGACACCAATAAGGATGCTAACGGCGCTGTCTGCCAGACAGAATTTATCTGAGGGATAATTTTATCCGCTAGGTAATTTGGCATTGATAAACGACTCACATTCTTTATCTGGAGTATAGCGCTATACTCAGTATAGCTATCCTGCAGTTAATGTAGATAATTGATAAACCGGCCCTAAGTGGAAGGATCGACAAAAGAAAAACATTGTGTTGTGAATTTATGTTTTGTATTCGCATGACTATCTAGCTGATCAATGTCCCAACTGAAACTTTTTCAAGGATATGAAAGGTGAGGTGGGTATGTGAAGGAACTTGATAGGTATCAGCTAGGTGAATCAATATCACTGTAGACTGAGACAGTGGACTTGTGGACCATTGTGCACTTACAATATAGGAAAAACGAAGTTCTGTGACTCAATATCACCGTACGCCTTGTAGGAAAGGTAGGTGGCACAAGCATCGGTGAAACAGTATCACTTTACACTTTGTGCGGATGAGATCTTAGATTCGGTGACGCTATATCACCCTGTGCTCTAATTAGGAAAATAAGGCAGGTACGAGGTAGTTAGGTTGTTGAAAGAAGAAGCAAGAGGTTTGACTAATGAATGGATATCAGCCAGGGCTCTCCTCAATCTTGTATACCTAGTTATAAATATTCTCTGTGCGCATGCAGCATCCTTCTGTTAGCCGGACAGGGTATTAAGGTTGAGCCCGAACTGGGATCCACTCCATAGATGGAAGTTTATTGCTTATTATTACTCCAAGGTTTATTAATTTACATATAGTCAGCACACTCACTCAGTCAGCATTACACTTGGGTAGACAGTAGTTAACGAGAAAACTGAATAAGATTGAGGTTAATAGAAGTTCAGCCTGCTCATGCATGCCAAGTTGCTTTGCGATTAATAGTAGTGTAGTGGCCCAAAAATATTTGATACCTCGAACGGAGTTCGAACTCGCGTTGTTACTGTTAAGGGGAAATTTCTCCTTAGTTGCAAAACTCGAACAGGTTGAGCTTCAAGGCCAGTGTAATAATACCTCTTCGACTGTGAAAGTTATTTTCCTGGAGCGACATTTCCCCGGAGTGAAGTACCAGTCGTCTTGGCTGGATTGGGGTCAGCCAAATGACGAAGTGAAACCGCTGGTCACTGGCACAGCAGATGTTGGCTGGATGAAGTGAGCAATCAAGCGAGGTCATTGTCACGGTGTGGTTTGACTCAAGTGAGTGAGGAAGTGAAAGATGCTACGACAGGGATGTGATGTTTAGTCTTTTGGCTCAATTAATTATTGTTTCGTATTATTTTGGGTCCTATTTCAACTGCGCCACTCTAACAGCCCAAAAATATTTGATACCTCGAACAGAGTTCAAACTCGCGTTGTTACTAATAAGGGAAAATTTCCCTTTATTTGCAACACTCGAACGGGTTGAGCTATGAGGCCAGTGTAATCAAACCTCTTCAACTGCAAGAGTTATTTTTCCTGGAGCTAACAGTAGTTTTGAAGATTTTTCCCCCTTCAAACAAGTAGGCTCTTATTCAAACCATATTACTGATTTCTATATAAACCTGGTGATTTAAAAAATTATTCGATTTTTAGGATCTTTGTATTTTGAAATGTCAAAACACAATTTTTGAAGGGAGGGGGTTAACATGAGGTTTCTTGGTTGGTTACAATGGTTCATTCTTGAAAATAATAAAACAAATAGGGACGTTCTTCATTGTACAGGCTGAACATTGTTGGTATTTAACCTTTTCGATGCTACTCCCGAATATAATCTGGGCGGAAGTGTATTACATGCCATGCTATTCCCGAGAACACTAGGGCTACTGGAGACTGCTTTGGTGTGCTATGCACAAATATATTCCTGCTTGCTCCCCTGACCTACCGGTTGCGTTCATAAGTCTTTATTTCTCCAGTACCCCTACAGGGAGCAGCACTGCTTGGATCCAACGATGTTTACAGTTGATTGTTGCCATCTTATCTGCTTGATAACAGTTCGGTTTGTTTTGATTTCCCTGGCATTCACAAAAAAAGTGAACTCAGGATATCGCACCATGTTTACACTGAACTGATCAGGGACTATTGAATATTCTCGAAAAGAGTGATAGTGATTTGTTTTCTAATGGTTCAACCACAAATTGATCCCCTTCGATGTTACCTGTTTGCCGACGTCCCGATGATTCCAGCAGCGATTCTGATGACAAAGAGGAACCACAAGCCGAACAAGTAAGGGACTATACCTACATGGGATAATTCCGAACCAAATATTGTTTTTTACAATTTCATGGAGAATAGAAGTGGGGTTGTGGCCAGCAGCATCAATGATCAATCAACCAGATTAACCAAATTGCATGTTGCTCGTGAAAAAGTATTTAGCACAGAGAACCTGAATGAGCGTAGAAGTATGCAGATAGCCGGCGCCGGCTGGTTCAGCCAGGCGCAGCAGCTGAAAGGTTAAAAAGAATGTCGTTAAGAAATTTCTTCTTGTCGGCTCGTATGATCTTTTCAGGAATTAGGTATTGTTTCAGAGACCTGTATTTTTATTTCTTGCTAAACGTAGTAGATATGTAGTTTGAACCTTTTAATATCTCAGTAGTCAATAGACGAAGCTGCCCATCGACAGATTCTAGGCCTCTTCGATATTCATTGGATTTTGGATATCAACAGAGCATCCCCTTCCATGACCTAGTCATCGTTAATTCAGTTGTCAGTCTGGCTTTTATCTTCTGCTGACTCATTCGTGCTATCAAATTTTTCCATCGCCTCTTGCATGTGTGCACTTTATATTCCTGCAAAACCGGGGTTTTATCTGAAATTTGGGAATTGGTTTTCGCCAAAACTGGATTTTAATTTTTTTCCACCTTCACGGAGTCCAGCTTCCTTTTGTGTGCTTTTTACCACCTTCGTCTTGCATAGGAACACTAAAGCTCTCTTTTAGCCTTTCAGCCACTCACCAAAGGTGTGGACTTGAAACTTGAAAGCTATTGACTTGAAACAGCTCTCCTCCATCTGCCACAAGATCTTTCCATTTTATTACTATCCAGCAAGTTGAACAGGATTGACTTGATTTTCAGATACTGCATAATTTTCCCTCACAATTCATCATTGGGCCTCTACGAGATCTTCCTCTACCTTCTACGTCATCAGCAATTCAAAAGTTCCAGAACCTCGATCATTTATTCTATTTGTAGATTAATTACAATTGCACACCATCCGAAAAAAGTTAATTTCCAGTATATTCCATGTAAATATATCTCAATATTCTCAGATCTTCCAACTTGATCGTAAATCACATTTTAAAAGTCCTTTGAACTTTCAAACAGCTTTCTCATCAAAC
Source organism: Adelphocoris suturalis (assembly GCA_030762985.1). NCBI lineage: Eukaryota > Metazoa > Arthropoda > Insecta > Hemiptera > Miridae > Adelphocoris > Adelphocoris suturalis. The sequence continues at coordinate 98,988,364 of CM061043.1, forward strand.
TCTACACAGTACCTATTAACAGAATTATAAGTTTGTTAGTTTACAGCTAATAATTACAGCTTTCCCGACATCTATTCAGTTAGCTTTGAGGTGCACTAGTAAAATCGGAACTGGTACGAATAGTGAAAATCACGAGAAGTTCTTGAACAATCACTTGAGTCATCCACTGGGATTTGAAACCATTCCTCACAGTGAGTTCCTCAAATAATTATGGAAACGTTCTTTTTCGGTTTTGGGCAACTTTTGGAAACTGAACTTTTTGTTGATCACAACCATCAACAATCGCAGCTCATTTAGTGTTCTGTTACTCTATGGATCTAAGCAACTAACTGGACATTAGCAAATGTCTCCTTTTTTGCTTTTTGTCTTTACCATAATCACTATACTCCTTTTATTGAAGTTAGTATTATGTAGGTAGGTATTATTTACGTTTTTGAGTAGGACGTGAAGCATAAAGAATTTTTGGACCTTTTCCGTTTATTCACTACCATTCATTCATTCTGACCTGTATGACCAACTAATCTGTATTTTTTACTAAGGGATTGACAACCTGATGTTATGAATTTTTGAGATGCGAGCTTGCGAACATCCAGACCACCAAACTATACCCATCATTCTGACCTACATGACCAATTAATCTGAATTTTTACTAAGGGATTGACAACTTGATGTTATGTATTTTTAGGAGCGAGCTTGTGAGCATCCAGACCACCTAACAATACATTGCATTCTGATCTATTTTACCACAGTGGACGTAAAAATGATTGGAAACAGTTTTTGGAACAATAGAACATATATCAAGCGGCAGTGAATTAACGGAAACCAATAAAAGGGTTGGTAGTGAATTAACGGAAAAGGTCCGAATTTTTTACCCTGAATTTAAGGGGGAAAGTGGAATATTCGAACCCAATTAATCGATGCCCATCCTGAATAGTTTGCCTCTACGCCATGCCACATTTTCCGAGACTTTGCGCTCTTGTGGGAGTACCTGATTTGAACTTATTATTCAGAGTAAAGCCGATAGAGCGCATGTTTGCCACTAGAATTCTCTTTCCTGAATTATTTTTGCTTCATCACTACCAAATTCCAATTTTACTCAGTGCTACCGAAGGTAAAGAACCTTTGTGTTCGTGCAAGAAGTAATAAAAAGGTTAACCTTCAAAATCAAAATTTCAACTTGTTTTTTACGTTTCTTAGCTTACTGATCAATTTTGGTTTCGTATCCGTCTGTCATTCCTAATTCCTTCTCACGCTCAAAACTGCTTTACTAAGTTTTAGTCCAATTTTGATGAAATTTTCAGGGGTTGTGCAGATTAGCTCCTACAAGGTCCCCGAAAAATCTTCTTGCAGTTGAACCAATAGTAGTTTGTGCGCATTCGGAAGCGTAAATCTCCTATAACGTTAATTTCTTCATTCAGGTGTCGCTCTGGTCCGATTTTGTTCAACCTCGAAGGGTTATTTAGGAATAACTAGATTTTAAAATGGTGTCCTATGAATTTCATCGTGATTTACTGGGTAATAACTACTGTGATTGCACAAAACTAAAATTGGTTGACACAGGCGAAAATCCGAGACTAATGGACTGATTTGATGACATTTTCAGGCATTGTGGGGGTTAGCCCCTAGACAATTCCATTCCCTCAGTTCTATCACTGCCCGATGAATACATTTCCTGGAATATAGATTTCTCACCATTTCTCATCGCTCGTTCTACAAGTCTTGGAATAGTACCTATGAATTTCGTTGTGGTTGGTTGTAGTAGGTACGTACCTAGCTAATCTTTGCGCGTGCTGGAATTCTGAAATAATTGTTTGTTCAACCATCAGACAAAACTCCGAAACAATCGTGATGAAATTTATTTGGGATGATTAAATCGTCTTTCCCAGACTACCCTTCCAATCTGAGCGAGGAAATAATGCTTGCGTGAAATATCGATCTCTGAGTTATGAAATCGATAGATTAACTTCTACAGCTTTCCGCACATTCCCTAAATACGAGTATTTCATCAAAAATGGATGAAAACTTGTAATTAATGCTTTTTGGAAGGATTAGAGGTTCACACATGCGCTGCAGTTAGGTACCTATAGCTTAATTTCACATTTCCTGCAAATTTCATCAAAATTGTAGATGTTATGCGTGTTGCAAGGATTTGCAAACGCATGAACAGGGACAGAAAGACACAAAACCGAAGCTGTTACGAATGGTCAAAACGGAAAATTTGAGTGGAAATTTTGATTTGGAGAAGAAAAAAAATGTACATCTCCCGTTGGTGAAAATAATTTTCCTGTGATCTAAATGTTGACTCGAAAGCGAAAATTATTTTGCTATGAATAGGGTTTAAGCAGGTAGGTACCACCTACCTAGAACAAAATGTTGATTACTACGTGACAAACTATAAAAATAATAATAATAATCTTTATTATCCTTAGGAACTTATATGTTCGTTCCCACCTCACGGATAATCACAAGTTCCTTACCTTAGATTAAAAAAAAGGTTTAACAAAATATGTATAGAAAATACAATAAAAATCAGTAGAATAAATGAAGAAGAAAATAAATGAATGAAACAAGAGTGAGAAATAGGCAGAAGAGAGAGACAAGAGAGTGCGACTGGGGGGATTGTAGAAGTGAGTTAGAATGCTTGGTAAGGAAATGGTGCTCGACTGCCGACCTGAAGACGCCCAATGAAGGGGCGCAACGAATTGCCACCGGGAGAGCGTTCCAAGCCCTCGCACTCGCAATGGATATGGACTGACTCGTAGACAAACTAAAGTGACGTAGAACTCCTATGTTGTGGGACCTGCTAGAAACACCTGGTGAAAATAGTGAGGCAATGTAGGATGGCAAACAATCATGTGTGGCTCTAAAAATGAAGGAAATCCCCTGGACATTCAGGTATGTAAAAATATCTATCCCTAAGAGGCGATCTGCATGTCCACGAGATTTCAAACGAAATACATATCTGACACAAACATTAAAGAGGGTTTGCAAAGGTCTAACACTGATAGAATACAAGGACCAAACGTATAATGGGCAGCAATAAATAAAATGGGGAAGAATAAGTGTTTTGAATAGTTACAGCCTAACGTGGAGTGGAGTGCAGTATGCCAGCTTAAGAAGAGATAAAGAGGAATGTTGTTTTCAGAAATGGGTTGTTGCGTCCGTACTATGAATTTGTGGAAAAACAATATAAACAAACCTTTGGCATTTTGAAGATGTTTAAGTGAAGGCAATAAATGAATGGGTGACCTGCATTTTGTAACAATATTTCAGCAAAGTGGCCACTAGAGAAAAAGTCACGGGACTGTATATGTTTGATGGGACGGACAGGTTATGTCATCGATGAAACAGTTTGGGCTGTAAAATGTTCTTTTTGTAGAGAACGGTTACAAGTGATGGGCAGAATTAAATCAGATGATATAATTATAATATAATTGATATAATATAATTATATTGGAATTATAACAGATGATATAATTTGAATAGGATTTTTCTTCAAGAAATCGAGTTTATTATAGCGTGGGTAGGTGTTTTATTTTATCTCATTAATTTTTAGTTGGTGAATACAGATGTTAATGTCTTCATACCTTAAGGATTATATGAGAAAAAGACAAGAATAATCAATATAAAGTTGTTTTATTATAAAGGAATCACAAGAGTGTTAATAACGGTTTGAAGCACACAAAGACAATGTCGAACTATTTGAAAAGGGGGCGAGCTAGAATCGAGAGGGGAGATACAATCTTTCTAGGGAAACAGAACTGCTGCTAACTCCTACAATACCTACTTAAATTCTGATACTATTGTACTTGATATCAGTTGATATCAGTTCTTGTCAAATCCAGAGGGGCTAGTTAAGAGTGGATGTTTCGTTTGATTTAATTATTTTCTCCTCGGTTTGATTTAGTTAGTTCACATTTAATGAATCGAATGAGGTCATCTGGAGTATTGTACCGTCAACCGTTTGCGCTTCAGAAGGGTTTAAGTGTTGGAAGGGAAAGTTGTCAACACGAATATGATTCGCAAAGCGACTTTGGCATGCAGGAGTTGGCTGAACTTCTACTGATTCAGCTCGATCTTATTGTGTTTTCTAGCAAGGCGAAACTGTCTGTACACATGTGTGATGCCTGACTTATTATATGTGGACTACTGAGCTGCGCAGAACGGCTATCGAGTACAGAAATAAAATAAACTTTTGTGTAACAATTTGCAGTTTTTTTTGTGATTTTTAATAGGTATATCTTTTTTATGTTGGATTTTTAGCAACCACTCTAACCATTTTTTATTAAAAAATTTCCTAAATAGCATATTCACAGACTAATTATAGAATTTTTGTTTCGTTTTGAGATAGCTACCCAAAAATGGATGCCATAGAAAATCGTTTGGCTCAAACCGATTTCACCACAGAATAATCATCATAATTGACCTGTATAAGAACGTTTTCTTCGAAAATTTCCGAATAGTGTTGGATTAGGCGTGCTCCGAATCAGATTTTTTTCATTAATATTCACCAAGATCCATTTTGTGGGTTGGTTATTTATTTGGATAAGCAAAGTAACAAGGAACGTTTTACTAAGATGGCTTCTAAAATACTTCTAATAATACAATATTTCTTTGATTGTACAAAGAAAAACACAATAGCACTTATTTGAATACATGTCACAAAAGATGTGACACTCGCAACAGGTGCCTTAAAAGTTTTCTAATTCCCCAAACAAACTTCCTCGATTTAAAAAAGACCATACTCCTGCTGTTTAACTGATTGATTCGGGTATATACTGGTGTAAAACAAATCTTGAGATGTCTGTCGATGTTTTGAAAATGTTTTGACGATTTCCAAGTGTGTGTTCCTAAAAATTGGTATGCAGTGGATAATTTATCTTTATGCTGAACTACCTACTGATAGTTGAAAATGTGTACATTGACTTCTCGAATCACATGGTAAAATTGACCATTTTATTCCTCAGTTTCAGATGACGTAACCGATTCTACTTGACTCTACGGAAGTTACCATGAGTTCCTCAAAAAAGCTGAAAATGGAAAGGCTCTCGCCCATCCTGATGGTTGACCGAGCCCACGCCAATCTGTCAGATTCTTGTCGCACTCCATCATGGTGTATTACGCCCAAAGTATCCATTCGAAAACATAAGGATCGTTATGCCATCGAGGACTCAAGTTCTCCGGAATTTGATAAACGTACAGCCAATTCCTCAAAACATAGGAAAACCAGGAATCCCTCAGTTCGTAACAGGGTCAAAAGTATACCTAAGAAACAGGTTTCCACACCACTTTCTGGTATTGTTGCCAGGAAATCTCTGCACCAACAATTACAAGAAAATGGGAGAGAACTTCCATCAGTAAGTGGTTCTTGGGCAAGTTCAATCAAGCAAGATCATGATTTGGCAATTCATGCTGGCAGGGTAACTAGTTCATTTCACACTATTGAAGAGGCAGCGACTGTGGAAGAAGGAATGGATCAGATGCCTAATATTGGAGCTTTCCAGTCACCCCAGAAACAAAGTGAAGTACATTCATCTGAGATTCTCCCTCCTTGCTTGGTATTTCCTTCCTTACAGCATCCGGGTACAACAAAAAGTACACCGCTTTCAGGAATCATCTCCAAAAAGTCATCGGGCCACAATCGAACATTGAATGACTCAATCAGCATCCTAACAACTGCTGATGTTGAAGTGTCTGGAGACAATTTTGAGAACAATAAGCATCTTAATGCTGACCAACCATCCATTGAATGTTTTGAATCACCCAGCAAGCCTACATTTGACAAACATCTCCAAGATATGTCATTCGACTTTTCCTCATTACATTTTAAAAGGCAAATTAACTTACCATCTCGCGCCCACATTCAAAAACTACCACTTGAGACCATTATCGAAACTACCTCTTCAAAATCAGACACTTGCGTGGAAATGAGTGGACCAGAAAGGAAAAAACGAAAGCGTGCTCTGGATTTTAGCTCTCAAACATTTCCTGGCTCTGAAATTTCTGAAAAATATATTCTTCCTGAAATTAGTCCACAACTTGACCATCATTTGCAGCTGGCTATTCCAAAAGTTGAATCAACTTTTCAGCACTCTGAGGCTGTCATCAATGAAGATTCAGACGCTGAATCTGTTATCGAAGGTACACCTAAGCAGCGTAAAGTTCTCCCGAAAATCAAAAATGACTCACTTAGTGGTTTCATGGTTTCCAGCAGTTTGGAAATTGATGTTGGAATACCATTATTCAATACTAAAAACGTAGCTCCAATCCTTGAACATGACTCCCCACCTTCCATATCCCAGCCTAAAATTAAAACAATGGAAGAAACTTGTAATCGTGGTTTTACTACTGCTGTTGGATCACCGTTATTCAATACCAATCAAACTGCACCAATAATTGAACTAAACTCCCCACCTTCCATGACCCAACCTAAAATTGAACTAATAGATGAAATTTCCAATGATGGTTTGTCAATTGCTATTGGAACAACAATATTCAATACCAAACAAACTGATCCAATCATTGAACCCAACTCCCCACCTTCCATGTCTCAGCCTAAAATTAAAATAATGGAAGAAACTTCCAATGATGGTTTTCCTCGACTTGCATTTGATTTAAACTTCGTCTGTCATGATTCATCGTCGGATGAATCGGAAGTGGATTGTTCGATGAACCGAATAGAAGATAAAAGTTGCTTCGTAGTTCCCAATGTGCCGGAAGTACTAGACTCCAATACGAAATCGCCTCCATCAAATTTTAACTGCACGGGAAGGAAAATACAACCATACGAGTCACCTTCTAAAGCCACTAAAGCCTTCTCAGAGGCGATCAACATTGGCTTGTTTGGATCTCCAGATAGTAATGCGTTGCCCGACCCAGAAGAAGTAGGCAATGCAAAAGATGAAGAAGTTGATGACATTATAAATGTTTCTACAACGCAAGAAGAAGACGAATTTGTGGATGAATCAGAACAGATACGGGCGAACAAGCGCAGGAAAAAGGGATCTCTACTAGAGAGAGCTGGATTTATCATATCCAAGGTAGATGCTTCTAATACATTGTTCGACTACGAAATCAAAGCTGGGCTACGGCCTTCCACTGGGAAATTCGTATCAAGCTCTCTAGTCGTCTGCAATATGTGGGCTGGTGAAAATTCGACTCACATTTTGGTATGTAAGTCTTTGAAAAGTTGTAAAATGGATTTGCAAGAACGCTATAAGACAAAGCACACTATTGTTGCCATTGTAGTCAATAAAGTTCCTAAGGATATTTCTGAAGGATTTGTCGTATTGTTGCATTATCCATTAACAATATTGTATTGTAATAGTTCCAAAATCCCTTACATCTTTGCAGGGCATCAGTTGGTGGTTGACTCAAAAGCACCTACTTTCAAAAATTCCGATGTCTTGAATATCAACAATGATTTTATTGGCATTTCAAACCAACCAGTGAACTCCATAAAAAATCCAGCTCCTGAATCTCTTATTAAAGTGTTTCCTTTCGCCAGCATAAAGAATTTCTCTGAAGCAGCATTATGCCAATGTTTGGTTGATGAATTTCAGCTGTCATTGAGAGTTTTACACTTCTTCGTGGATGAGTCGGATCCAACTAAAAAAATCGCACTTCTTTTGTGTAGTGACACGGAACGCAATTTTGGTTGGATCAAGTTCACGTTGGAACACGACGTAAGAAGAGCAATTGCTCTTGAAGCATTGAATGTTCTTATAGATGGAACAATGGTTCAAATTAGAGGATTTCACGTGTTTGATAGGTCGGTATTAGATATGAAAACTAGAAATCTATTAAATTACTGCGTGGGTGAAATTGTTGAGAGTAAGACAATTTTCACTCTTTTTCCTATTGAATCGACCTGGGTTGTTTCATGTACAGGTCTACCTCGAGACTCCAAAAAGTCTCCTGTTACAATCGAAAACATTCTACTCCAGAAAGCACGAGGAAAACGGTTTCTCATTGAAATTACCAGCACAGAACTCGATGAAGACAAGAATTTGCTTGTGACAGACTCTTCAGGGAAATCTGTGCGTTTCATTCCAGGCGAATCAGCTCCGAAGATGAAGTTTGAATTACATTCCATGCCATTTTTTCTGGATGGAGTTTACTATTATTACGGAAAAATATTTTCTGATGAGTATACCAAATTAATTCCTGGCGAACTTCATTGGAAGCTGTAGAACCTGTTCATCTGTAGCAGATACAGTTATACACATAATCAATATTGAGCCATCCATGCCAATTGTGATGTTTACTCTGTGATATTAATCTATCTTGAAGATACCTGAACATATGTACAATCTTCTATTCAATCTGACAATAAAATGAAATTTGTAAGTTGCATAAATCGAATCCCTAGATCATGGTGGTGTTACGCTCCAGGAAAATAACTCTCACAGTCAAAGAGGTTTGGTAACCCTGGCCTCTTAGCTCTGGTCGTTAGAGCGTTGCAACTCCGGGAAATTAATGATAATTTCTCGTAGTTGTGACGAGGCGAGTTCGAACTCCTGTCGAGGTATCAAACATTTTTAGCCCGTTACAGTGGCGCAGTTGAAATAGGACCCGAAATCATACGAAACAATAATTAATTAAATCCCTCTCGAGCCAAAAGACTGTAAACATCACATTTCCTGTTGTTATGCCTTTCATTTCCTCACTCACTTGAGTCAAAACACACCGTGACAATGACCTCGCTCGACTGCTGACTTGTTCCAGCGAGCATCTGCTGAGCCAGCGGCCTGCAGTTACACTTCGTCATTCGTCCGACCCCAAACCAGCCGAGACGGCTGGTATTTGACTCCGGGGAAATGTTACGCTCCAGGAAAATAACTCTCACAGTCAAAGAGGTTTGGTCACCCTGGCCTCATAGCTCTGGTCGGCCTTGCTGCAAGAGGGTGAGCTGCAGCAGAGCTTCAGCAAGTTCTGCTTCAACACGGTTCCTAGACTCTGCCCAGCTGTAACGGCCCAAAAAATATTTGATACCTCGACAGGAGTTCGAACTCGCGTCGTCACAACTACGAGAAATTATGGGAAATTCCTCGGTGTTGCGACACTCTAACGATCAGAGCTATGAGGCCAGGGTGACCAAACCTCTTTGACTGTGAGAGTTATTTTCCTGGAGCGTAAGATTTCCCCGGAGTCAAATACCAGCCGTCTCGGCTGGTTTGGGGTCGGACGAATGACGAAGTGTAACTGCAGGCCGCTGGCTCAGCAGATGCTCGCTGGAACAAGTCAGCAGTCGAGCGAGGTCATTGTCACGGTGTGTTTTGACTCAAGTGAGTGAGGAAATGAAAGGCATAACAACAGGAAATGTGATGTTTACAGTCTTTTGGCTCGAGAGGGATTTAATTAATTATTGTTTCGTATGATTTCGGGTCCTACCGACTGCGCCACTGTAACGGCCCAAAAAATATTTGATACCTCGACAGGAGTTCGAACTCGCGTCGTCACAACTACGAGAAATTACGGGAAATTCTTCGGAGTTGCGACACTCTAACGATCAGAGCTATGAGGCCAGGGTGACCAAACCTCTTCGACTGTGAGAGTTATTTTCCTGGAGCGTAACAATGGGTTTGATGATCCTTTTGTCTCAACTATCTCTAGAATTTCTTTGATTGTGATACTATTGAATTAGCATCAAAATATTAATGGACCACAAGTCTCTCTACTCCACCTAAAAATTGTGGATATCACTGAATAACTAGTACAATCATTTAATGTCTTCTCAGATGTAACATTTTGGTAATGATTTTGTTACAGGGAACTTGATTGATATTTTTAAACGTATTTCATAAAAGACAATGAAATATGCATTGAACTAACCAAATTAAATCACTGCTGTAGAAATGGCGTAGACATCAGTAATTTTGAAAGCTGGAGAAATTTCGTAACAGATATTTACATATGTGGAGGAAAACGTAACATATGAAAGGGTCCATCCACTCCCACTATCCCCTGAAAATGACTTTTTGGGTTGGGTCCCAGAAAAGAGTTTGTGCCTCTGTTTTTAAAAGTGTGGAGTATTTGTACAACTTGTACTTCATTCAGGAACGCACATTTCTTTTTCCATACTCTCACCAGTGTTCTCTAACTGAAGAAAATAAAAACGTCTAAATAAATTAATAACGTCTATTTCCACAAATATAGAGTTACAATATTGATTCGATTTCGAAGGTTAGGTCATTTTCAGTAACAAAAAATAGTCGAGCATACAATAGAAATGACACTGCTTACATAGTCACAGGTAAAAGGTAGCTTGAATCCCACTGGTCGAGAGAAAGGGAAGGAGGTGATAGATCCAATCAGGTGCAAACAAAGTGAAAGGGGGATTGTAGCTATTCATATGAAATGAAAGGATAGGGAGGGTTTTTTGTTTATTGGCATCAGTGTTACCATACAGTCATGGTGAAATTCAGTTGAAACGAAAATATAATACTAACAAAATAAAATATCACTTCATCAGTTATCTTAATTACTTGGCACTCAATATTACTGGTGGATGAATTACATTGTTAAGTCGTGTATTAGATTTTAATGTTTATACTGCATAAATAATTGTATATCAACTTATAAATATCACTATTGTTTGTATGAAGCATGGTTGAATGGCCAGAGGATGCAGTCTGCAAGGTTTTTGATCATTGCTGTTCTCTCCATGTCGAATTTAGTGCATTCAAGGATTGTGTGTGACAGGTTCTTGACAGGGGGAGGAGAGGGGAACTTGACAGACATCAGTGTCACTCCTTCCAATTTTGTGTAGATATGGTTTGGTGACACAATGTCCCGTTCGCGTTCTACTCATGATCTTATAAAATGTTTTATCTTTTCCCAGGCAGTTTAGGAACCATGGACTCAGTGAGACTTTTGGAAACATGGCTCTATAAATCTCTCCAGGTGAATATTGTTTAAAAACTTTTTGCCACTCAAGTCTCATCAAACTGAATGTTCTGTTGAGATCAGTTGGGGAGTTGTAGTGGATTTATATAGGTTTGACTTGGCGTAGGTAGGCCAAGTCGGACATTTATATCCCGGTTATGCGGGTTGGTCTCCAGGCCACCCCCGCGAGGAATGCGGGCGGAACCGCCAAGGTCAACTGGTTTCGCGGACTGAAAGGGGCGATAGTCCGTGTCGTAGCCGCGTGGGAGCGCTAGGCTCGCGCAGCAAGTGCTGGGTTCGATCAGTTTGGTACTGAGCCGTTTTGTAATATTCCGGCCTTAGATTTATATCTGAAAGGGGAATATGTTGAGCTTGGTTGAGGTACTGAAAAGTATCCTTCGCTTTTTGTGCATTTGGAGTGTATTTGACACTCGGATCGGCCGAGTAAGCCTGCGTCGAATATCGTGGGTATTCGGACAGCTTGGTCGAATCGTAATGATCGGCTTCAGAGCGAGTCTGAAAGGTTTCCTCGATCTTTTGTATAGGCGAGGCTTGTTCGAAAGTTTCTCGAACGAATACGTCGGGCGAGAAGGCGATCCGGACGTGAGGGCCGTGCCTTGCGCTGTCGCTGGGTTCAGCGGACTCGCCGTGTGGCCGGTAGGGCGCACTACGTGGGCTACTCGGCCCAGCTTCGCCGTCGCCCTCCTCCCCTTGCAAGGGGAAGTAGGAAGGCCGGCGTTCCATCGAATTGATCGAGTTTTAGCTCGTTTCGATGCCTCTATGTATGAAAAATAGAGGGTTTTGGAGGTGGACTCGCTTGCCTGAGCGTCTTTCCAATGCTCGGATGGCAGGGTCCTACCTCGTAGCCTTGAAAAAGGCTTCCTTAGACGGTAAATTAGAGCGGAGGAGCTGAGTAATTTACCGGCGTGCCCACAGCGGTCGATTACGAGCTTAAGGCTATGTAATCCGGGCGACACGGCTCGGAACGTCCCTCGGGCGTGCGAGCTAAAGAGAATATCGATAGCTGCACCGGGTGGCGTCCTAACAGATGAACTACGTTGGGCAATGAGCAGGATGAATAATCACTGGACTCGTAGATGCCAATGCGAGATCTGCGTGGAGAGAAGGACTGGCTTGTAGGAAGCAGTAGAAAATCGTTCTTGAGATGACTTCGTGTAGCAGAAGGTTCGTCAGCTTGGTGCGTGTAGAATTCTTCGTACTTCAGAGTGTGTCGTCGTCGAGAGCGGAGAGTGGAATGAATTGCCAGCTCTGAGCGAGGTATTTATAACAAAAAGTGGTGGCCACTTTATGGTTAGTATGCAAATTAGTTTCGTCAACTAATTTGGTACGATCAAACTAGCTTCGGATTGGCTCGCTTAATTTCATAAATTCGACTGTGCAATCTCATTGGTTCGCACAGTGTTTTCTCAGTATCTGTGCATATGATAGCTGAGTTGGTCTTCCGAGGTGGTTTCCCTGCGTCCGTTGCTTTGACGGGGTCCCCGGGGGTGGCTGAACGACCTTGAGTTTTCCTGTTTGAGGTTTCTCATTCAAGGCGACTTGTTTCGAGATGTTTGTCGCATCTCTCTCGCCCAGTAAATGTTTGGGGAGGTCGCCTTGCGTGTTATTCTTTAATATTTCACTTTTGAGAGAGAATTTAGTATTTTCTCTCTGGTGAAATATTTTGTTTGACGGAGTTATAATTCGACGTCTTGTAAATATTTTTGTGTTGTATCTACCTCTTTTTGGTAGCCCTGAAAAGGGCTGTTGACAAGAGGGGGTGGATTTCACCACAGGGGCCCTCCCAAGACGTCGTGTTAATAACGACGACGCCGGTTGGGGTGATTCGAGCGCCGTTACCCACCTCTCGTCGAATTTGGTAGAGGGGACGTGCCTTCTGGCAGATTTTCGGGGAGTTTTCTCCTTACTTTCTGTCTGATTTTGTGACACAGATTGTCCTTGTGATACCGCTTCTTCTGAGTGTAGAGTATAAGCTGGTTTGATTTGCTGTTTGGGAACTTTTTTAGTATGTTCGCCAATTTGCACTGTAACCGAAAACTTATCTCTTTTAACCACTTTGAATGGTCCCATGTAAGGACATTGCAGAGAGGTGAGCTGTGTGGGCACTCTGATATAGACATGAGTACATGTATCCAAATTTTTGGGCATGTTTACGGCATATTTCGTATTATTATGTTTAATATGCGTAGGCCGGAAGAAAAGAGGTTCCGAAAGGTTCGTAGAAGTTACGAAAATGTCTCCTGGGAGTGGTACGTCAATCCCGTAAACTTTTTGGAAAGGCGTAGTTTCGGTCGCTGGGTCTACTGCCGTACGCATGGCGAGTAGAACTTTGGGAAGTGCGTCGAGCCAATTTTCGTTTTGAGCTTTGAGAGCTTCTTTCAAAGATCTATTTCTGCGTTCTACCATACCGTTTGTTGATGGTTTGTATGGTAACGTGTGAGTATGTTTTACTCCAAGACGTTCCATAATGGAATTGAACAGATCTGATTCAAATTGGGTGCCCTGATCACTTGTGATGTATTTAGGTACGCCCTTTGAAGCTACCCAAATATTGATAAAGGCATTTGTGATTGTGGTTGTTTCGATGTTGTTAAGAGGGACTGCCTCTAGCCAACCCGTTGCTCTATCAACCATCATCAAAATGTAACGTTTCCCTCCTTTTGCTAAAGGTAAGGGTCCTGTAATATCCACGTGTACGTGTGAAAATTTGTTTGCTGTTTCAAATTCGGAGTAAGGGAGCTTCACGGAGCGCGTGATTTTTGCTCGTTGGCAAGTTTCGCACGCTCGGACCCAGTTTGAGACATCTGCACGTAGTCCGTGCCAAAAATATCGTTGTTTAACTTTATACACTGTAGAGTGTATACCTGGGTGTCCCAAATTGTGAATTTGGCTTATTATTTCTTCCCTTAATTCGTTTGGAATATAAGGTCTAGGGTGTCCTAGGTCTAGGTTACACCAAATTTCTCCTTGAGAGAATTCAACTCGTGTGAGTTTCAATTTGTCCTCCGCGGTAGGGGGAGAGCGAATTTGTGAATTTGAAATGTGCAGTAGAAGATTGCATTCTATTGCAGCCGTAATTTTCGAAATTTCAGCTATGGGTGGACCCTCGTCCGTCTGGGTTGAAATCGATTTCGTTTGAATTTCAACCGGATCGAAGGGTCTGGAGAGTGCGTCGGCGACGACGTTGCTCTCTCCGGAAATATGACGAATGTCACTCGTCATTTGAGAGATGTATGTTAGCCATCTTAATCTCATTTTAGAAAAATGTGCATTCTTCTTAAGCATCGTGCCTAGCAGAGGCTTGTGATCCGAACAAATATGGAAAGATCTGCCGTCCAAGTCGTTGTGCCAGTGAATGCACGCTTGGTAAACGGCGAACATTTCCTTGTCGAACGATGCTTTGTTCTTCCATTGTTCTGGAATTTCTTTACTGAAAAATCCCAATGGTTGGTACGATTTCGAGCCATGTTTGTCTGTAATTTCTTGTTCTAGTGCCGCTCCGATGTGTGTGTCGGACGCGTCACAGACTAATCTCCACTCCGCCGTAGGGTGTGGGTGAGCAATGTTATGCAATGTTGCTTTGATCATTGCTTGCTTTAAGCTGTTGAAAGCTTTATCTCTCTCTGATGTCCATTCGATAGGTGTTCTGTCATTTTTTTTGTTTGACTGAATGGAGTCATACAGAGGTTGTGCCGTGTGAGCGAATTTGCTTGAGCATGCTCGGTAGAAACCACACATACCTAGGAATCTGCGTAGACTTCGTACGTCTACTGGCCTAGGAAATTGTTCTATGGCTTCTATTTTGTCTCGTTTAGGAATTATCCCTTCCTTCGAGATAGTGAAACCTAGGAAATCGACGGTAGGTTTTGAAAAAATGCATTTATCAAAACCTACTCGAAGTCCGTGTTCCCCTAGTTTGTCAAAAATTTGTCTGAGGTGGTTCATGTGTTCGTTATAATTTTTAGAAGCCACCAGGATGTCATCGAGGTATACAAATGCGAAATCAAATTTTCGCATGATGCTGTCCATGTATCTTTGCCATGTTTGAGCCGCTCCGGCCAAACCCATGCTCATTTTCTTAAACTCATAAAGACCGAAGGGTGTAATAATCGCAGTTTTATGAGCGTCATCTGGGTGCATCGGAATATGATAATACGCTGATTTTAAATCTATTGTCGAATAGATTTGCGTATCATGTAAATTCGCTTGGAAAGAGCGAATGTGAGGAGGAGGGTAGGCGTCTTTCTTCGTTTTCGCGTTGAGGAAACGGTAGTCGCCGGTGATTCTCCATGACCCGTCTTTTTTCGGCACACAGTGTAACGGGGATGCCCATTCGGAATCCGATGGTGCAATTATGCCTTCTGAAAGCATTTCGTCAAAAGTACTTTTGACTTGAGCCCGTTTTTCTCCTGCCATGGGTCTTGCTCGGAAGTGTACTGGTGTTCCTTCCGTGGTTATACGGTGGTAAACCCCGTTGTTTTTCCATTTACCTTGAATTTTGCTCATTTTATCATTGTATTTGACAATGATAGAGCGAATGTTTTCGTCCTCCGTGATTTGCACGTCCTCTGGTTGAGGAGTATTGTCACGATGAGGGATAGTAGCTGCTATTTGTTCGTCAGTGAACTTTTTGTTCATGACTGCAGCTATTGTTTGATCGGCATAGCACTTTATTTTATCTTTATAAATGTACTTGTGTTTGACCCGTATTCCGATATCCCAAGACTCGAGGAATGGAATACCTAGGATCGCTAGATCAACTTTCGTGATCATAAACTCGGTGGTCATGTCCCCGAGGCCGATGTTAATTGTTGTGTCAGCTCGCCCTAGTGTGTCTATAGGGGCTCCGTTAGCTGCTGTGAGCTTAACGTTGGACTTAAGAATCTTCAAGCCCAATTTTTTTGTGACATTGTGGGGCAGAATGTTCACTTCTGCTCCCGTGTCAATGAGAAATTCAGTGCCATTTAGTTTGCACTTGAAAAAGAGCCTTTTATACTCAGTAGACTGCCGGCGTATAGGCTCAGATACGCTGGCAGTTATTCGTTTTCCGAACTCTCTGTGTCGGAGGTTGGAATGGTACTTTCTTGTACCGACTGCTGAGTATTTTTGGTAGAAACCCGGGTTTTAGGCTGGCTTATAGTCGCAGCCTTTCTGTTAGTTTTGGAAGCAGTGTTCGTCTTCCAAGTGCAGTGTTCTGGGTCTGCACATTTGCGAGTTTCGTTACCGAAACGTGCGTGGTTTCGACAGACATAGGCCGTCGGTTTGTGAGGCTTACTCTCCACTGGTTGAGGTTTGAACTCAGCTTGTTTCGGGAGGGCCTTTTTGAAACCAGTATTTATGGGTTTCGGAGTAGATTCAACTCCTCGTATGTTCAGAGAAGTATTCTCTGCTCTGTACGCGTGTAGCGTATCAGCTAGGTCGAGCCGGGAGGTCGTGGTAGGCTGAGCTGCGACCATACCTCGTGCTTCGATGGGAAGAGTCTCAATCCACTTTTGAGTGATTAGAGCTTCCGAAAAGTACCCAACAGCTTTCGAGTACATCTCGTGGTACTTGGTGCTGGGTTTTTTGGCGAGAGATGCGGGGTCCTCGAGTGCGAGGAGCCTGTCCTGTAAGGACAACCCATATTCTCGTTGGAGGCGCTGTTTGGCCTCTTCGTAGGGTGCGTGGGGTGCCGTGAGGTAAGCTGAGTCGATAGCTTCCCTCATTTCTTCTGGTACCCACTTGTATATAGCTGAGAAGCATTCGTTTTGCGTTCTCATGTGTTTTCTCACGCAGTATTGATCGAACTCGGCGAGTGCACGATCAATATTCTTCTTTTGGAAGACTGGTTTTTGATAATCTCCCATCTCCTCTAAAAGTGCTTGAAAACCACCTTGTGTAGAGGGATGTTGCGTGAGATGTGGGGCGTAGAGGCCCGGCGGGGGTCGCACGCCCGCAGTGGTTCCCTGAAATCCACTAGCTTCATAAGAGGGAACGAAATGCTCCGTGTTGAGCCTGTTCAAAGGCGGGGTCACCATTTGTAGTGGATTTATATAGGTTTGACTTGGCGTAGGTAGGCCAAGTCGGACATTTATATCCCGGTTATGCGGGTTGGTCTCCAGGCCACCCCCGCGAGGAATGCGGGCGGAACCGCCAAGGTCAACTGGTTTCGCGGACTGAAAGGGGGGATAGTCCGTGTCGCAGCCGCGTGGAGCGCTAGGCTCGCGCAGCAAGTGCTGGGTTCGATCAGTTTGGTACTGAGCCGTTTTGTAATATTCCGGCCTTAGATTTATATCTGAAAGGGGAATATGTTGAGCTTGGTTGAGGTACTGAAAAGTATCCTTCGCTTTTTGTGCATTTGGAGTGTATTTGACACTCGGATCGGCCGAGTAAGCCTGCGTCGAATATCGTGGGTATTCGGACAGCTTGGTCGAATCGTAATGATCGGCTTCAGAGCGAGTCTGAAAGGTTTCCTCGATCTTTTGTATAGGCGAGGCTTGTTCGAAAGTTTCTCGAACGAATACGTCGGGCGAGAAGGCGATCCGGACGTGAGGGCCGGGCCTTGCGCTGTCGCTGGGTTCAGCGGACTCGCCGTGTGGCCGGTAGGGTGCACTACGTGGGCTACTCGGCCCAGCTTCGCCGTCGCCCTCCTCCCCTTGCAAGGGGAAGTAGGAAGGCCGGCGTTCCATCGAATTGATCGAGGTTTTAGCTCGTTTCGATGCCTCTATGTATGAAAAATAGAGGGTTTTGGAGGTGGACTCGCTTGCCAGAGCGTCTTTCCAATGCTCGGATGGCAGGGTCCTACCTCGTAGCCTTGAAAAAGGCTTCCTTAGACGGTAAATTAGAGCGGAGGAGCTGAGTAATTTACCGGCGTGCCCACAGCGGTCGATTACGAGCTTAAGGCTATGTAATCCGGGCGACACGGCTCGGAACGTCCCTCGGGCGTGCGAGCTAAAGAGAATATCGATAGCTGCACCGGGTGGCGTCCTAACAGATGAACTACGTTGGGCAATGAGCAGGATGAATAATCACTGGACTCGTAGATGCCAATGCGAGATCTGCGTGGAGAGAAGGACTGGCTTGTAGGAAGCAGTAGAAAATCGTTCTTGAGATGACTTCGTGTAGCAGAAGGTTCGTCAGCTTGGTGCGTGTAGAATTCTTCGTACTTCAGAGTGTGTCGTCGTCGAGAGCGGAGAGTGGAATGAATTGCCAGGCTCTGAGCGAGGTATTTATAACAAAAAGTGGTGGCCACTTTATGGTTAGTATGCAAATTAGTTTCGTCAACTAATTTGGTACGATCAAACTAGCTACGGATTGGCTCGCTTAATTTCATAAATTCGGACTGTGCAATCTCATTGGTTCGCACAGTGTTTTTCTTCAGTATCTGTGCATATGATAGCTGAGTTGGTCTTCCGAGGTGTGGTTTCCCTGCGTCCGTTGCTTTGACGGGGTCCCCGGGGGTGGCTGAACGACCTTGAGTTTTCCTGTTTGAGGTTTCTCATTCAAGGCGACTTGTTTCGAGATGTTTGTCGCATCTCTCTCGCCCAGTAAATGTTTGGGGAGGTCGCCTTGCGTGTTATTCTTTAATATTTCACTTTTGAGAGAGAATTTAGTATTTTCTCTCTGGTGAATATATTTTGTTTGACGGAGTTATAATTCGACGTCTTGTAAATATTTTTGTGTTGTATCTACCTCTTTTTGGTAAGCCCTGAAAAGGGCTGTTGACAAGAGGGGATGGATTTCACCACAGGGGCCCTCCCAAGACGTCGTGTTAATAACGACGACGCCGGTTGGGGTGATTCGAGCGCCGTTACCCACCTCTCGTCGAATTTGGTAGAGGGGACGTGCCTTCTGGCAGATTTTCGGGGAGTTTTTCTCCTTAATTTCTGTCTGATTTTGTGACACAGATTGTCCTTGTGATACCGCTTCTTCCGAGTGTAGAGTATAAGCTGGTTTGATTTGCTGTTTGGGAACTTTTTTAGTATGTTCGCCAATTTGCACTGTAACCGAAAACTTATCTCTTTTAACCACTTTGAATGGTCCCGTGTAAGGACATTGCAGAGAGGTGAGCTGTGTGGGCACTCTGATATAGACATGAGTACATGTATCCAAATTTTTGGGCATGTTTACGGCATATTTCGTATTATTATGTTTAATATGCGTAGGCCGGAAGAAAAGAGGTTCCGAAAGGTTCGTAGAAGTTACGAAAATGTCTCCTGGGAGTGGTACGTTAATCCCGTAAACTTTTTGGAAAGGCGTAGTTTCGGTCGCTGGGTCTACTGCCGTACGCATGGCGAGTAGGACTTTGGGAAGTGCGTCGAGCCAATTTTCGTTTTGAGCTTTGAGAGCTTCTTTCAAAGATCTATTTCTGCGTTCTACCATACCGTTTGTTGATGGTTTGTATGGTAACGTGTGAGTAATGTTTTACTCCAAGACGTTCCATAATGGAATTGAACAGATCTGATTCAAATTGGGTGCCCTGATCACTTGTGATGTATTTAGGTACGCCCTTTGAAGCTACCCAAATATTGATAAAGGCATTTGTGATTGTGGTTGTTTCGATGTTGTTAAGAGGGACTGCCTCTAGCCAACCCGTTGCTCTATCAACCATCATCAAAATGTAACGTTTCCCCCCTTTAGCTAAAGGGAAGGGTCCGGTAATATCAACGTGTACGGGTGAAAATTTGTTTGCTGTTTCAAATTCGGAGTAAGGGAGCTTCACGGAGCGCGTGATTTTTTGCTCGTTGGCAAGTTTCGCACGCTCGGACCCAGTTTGAGACATCTGCACGTAGTCCGTGCCAAAAATATCGTTGTTTAGGGTCTGGAGAGTGCGTCGGCGACGACGTTGCTCTCTCCGGAAATATGACGAATGTCACTCGTCATTTGAGAGATGTATGTTAGCCATCTTAATCTCATTTTAGAAAAATGTGCATTCTTCTTAAGCATCGTGCCTAGCAGAGGCTTGTGATCCGAACAAATATGGAAAGATCCGCCGGTGAGCGAATTTGCTTGAGCATGCTCGGTAGAAACCACACATACCTAGGAATCTGCGTAGACTTCGTACGTCTACTGGCCTAGGAAATTGTTCTATGGCTTCTATTTTATCTCGTTTAGGAATTATCCCTTCCTTCGAGATAGTGAAACCTAGGAAATCGACGGTAGGTTTTGAAAAAATGCATTTATCAAAACCTACTCGAAGTCCGTGTTCCCCTAGTTTGTCAAAAATTTGTCTGAGGTGGTTCATGTGTTCGTTATAATTTTTAGAAGCCACCAGGATGTCATCTAGGTATACAAATGCGAAATCAAATTTTCGCATGATGCTGTCCATGTATCTTTGCCATGTTTGAGCCGCTCCGGCCAAACCCATGCTCATTTTCTTAAACTCATAAAGACCGAAAGGTGTAATAATCGCAGTTTTATGAGCGTCATCTGGGTGCATCGGAATATGATAATACGCTGATTTTAAATCTATTGTCGAATAGATTTGCGTATCATGTAAATTCGCTTGGAAAGAGCGAATGTGAGGAGGAGGGTAGGCGTCTTTCTTCGTTTTCGCGTTGAGGAAACGGTAGTCGCCGGTGATTCTCCATGACCCGTCTTTTTTTGGCACACAGTGTAACGGGGATGCCCAAACCCCGTTGTTTTTCCATTTACCTTGAATTTTGCTCATTTTATCATTGTATTTGTTAATGATAGAGCGAATGTTTTCGTCCTCCGTGATTTGCACGTCCTCTGGTTGAGGAGTATTTTCACGATGAGGGATAGTAGCTGCTATTTGTTCGTCAGTGAACTTTTTGTCCATGACTGCAGCTATTTTTTGATCGGCATAGCACTTTATTTTATCTTTATAAATGTACTTGTGTTTGACCCGTATTCCGATATCCCAAGACTCGAGGAATGGAATACCTAGGATCGCTAGATCAACTTTCGTGATCATAAACTCGGTGGTCATGTCCCCGAGGCCGATGTTAATTGTTGTGTCAGCTCGCCCTAGTGTGTCTATAGGGCTCCGTTAGCTGCTGTGAGCTTAACGTTGGACTTAAGAATTTTCAAGCCCAATTTTTTTGTGACATTGTGGGGCAGAATGTTCACTTCTGCTCCCGTGTCAATGAGAAATTCAGTGCCATTTAGTTTGCACTTGAAAAAAAAGCCTTTTATACTCAGTAGACTGCCGGCGTATAGGCTCAGATACGCTGGCAGATACGAGAGATGCGGGGTCCTCGAGTGCGAGGAGCCTGTCCTGTAAGGACAACCCATATTCTCGCTGTAGGCGCTGTTTGGCCTCTTCGTAGGGTGCGTGGGGTGCCGTGAGGTAAGCTGAGTCGATAGCCTCCCTCATTTCTTCTGGTACCCACTTGTATATAGCTGAGAAGCATTCGTTCTGCGTTCTCAGGTGTTTTCGCACGCAGTATTGATCGAACTCGGCGAGTGCACGATCGATATCGGCGAGCAGCAAGTGCTGGGTTCGATCAGTTTGGTACTGAGCCGTTTTGTAATATTCCGGCCTTAGATTTATATCTGAAAGGGGAATATGTTGAGCTTGGTTGAGGTACTGAAAAGTATCCTTCGCTTTTTGTGCATTTGGAGTGTATTTGACACTCGGATCGGCCGAGTAAGCCTGCGTCGAATATCGTGGGTATTCGGACAGCTTGGTCGAATCGTAATGATCGGCTTCAGAGCGAGTCTGAAAGGTTTCCTCGATCTTTTGTATAGGCGAGGCTTGTTCGAAAGTTTCTCGAACGAATACGTCGGGCGAGAAGGCGATCCGGACGTGAGGGCCGCGCCTTGCGCTGTCGCTGGGTTCAGCCGGACTCGTCGTGTGGCCGGTAGGGCGCACTACGTTGGCTACTCGGCCCAGCTTCGCCGTCGCCCTCCTCCCCTTGCAAGGGGAAGTAGGAAGGCCTGAGTAATTTACCGGCGTGCCCACAGCGGTCGATTACGAGCTTAAGGCTATGTAATCCGGGCGACACGGCTCGGAACGTCCCTCGGGCGTGCGAGCTAAAGAGAATATCGATAGCTGCACCGGGTGGCGTCCTAACAGATGAACTACGTTGGGCAATGAGCAGGATGAATAATCACTGGACTCGTAGATGCCAATGCGAGATCTGCGTGGAGAGAAGGACTGGCTTGTAGAAAGCAGTAGAAAATCGTTCTTGAGATGACTTCGTGTAGCAGAAGGTTCGTCAGCTTGGTGCGTGTAGAATTCGCACAGTGTTTTCTCAGTATCTGTGCATATGATGAGTTGGCTGAGTTGGT